>JAZHYW010042070.1:0-340743 GCA_037355805.1 Ixodes ricinus | reverse complement strand
AAAAATAAACATAACAATAAATGCGGGGATAAAAAGCTGGAGAAAAAAAAGAAACTATAAAGGTCCCGCCGACAGTGTTGCATTCTTGCATATTCAGAAGCTCAGAACTTTGAAACAAGTTTCTCCTACCAAAATGTGTACAGGCTAAAAAAAAAAACAATTCCCAGGAAGTGTTTTTGTTGTTGAACTTGACCAATATTAGAGATCTTCCCCCATGAGTTGATTTATTCAACGTGAAAAAACAATAAATCCATTATTTTGTATTCTGAAGATGGCAATTACATGTTCTGTCTGTTGTGTTAATTTAAATGCGAAACCTCAAACAACTGAGACGAAAAAAAAAAAACAAGTTTAGGGCATAATTGCTCGTAGATACATATTTGGACATTTCTTCGCAACTCATCTTGAATAACAATAATCACATCTTAAGACAACACTTACCTAAGCTATACATAGATCATTCTTAAAAAGTTTAACATCTCTAGCGTAAATAGCCTCGGCTTTAGCGCACTTCAAATATGGCACAAACGACAATCGTCAAAACCCGTTGTCCTTCCTCGCCCTTCGGGAATTTATTTCTTTAAAAGTGAGCGTGCCAGAACATTGTAATAAACGGCACTGTCTTTCGTAAGGAACGCAGCACCGCATGTGAAAATTCGAGAAAAAGAAATTACGAATGTACCTCACTACTTGAATACAAATGAAACCGTCCGCCGGTCTTTCGAAGTTCGACTAACGTCGAACTTTTACCCTAAAAGTTCGAAGTTCGTCGAACTTGATTTTTCAGGATTCGATAGTTCGAAACTTTTCGAATTCTCTTGATAGATAAGTTCAAAAATTATCGAATTCCTTGGCGTAGGAAGGTCGAAAGTTCGAAAGCTTCAAACTTTTTAGTACAAGAAATTCGAAAGTTCGAAAATCATCGAATTTTTTGGTCTATCAAGTTAAAAAGTTCGACAAGCATCGAATTTTGCAGCGTAATAAGTTTGAAAGTTCGAGAAGGATCGAATTTTCTAGCGTAATAAGTTCGACGGTTCAAAAAGCGTCGAACTTCTTAGTTCAACAAGTTCGAAAATTCGAAAACTTTCGAACCTTCGAACCGCTTGATTCGATCATCGAAACTTCGGTTCGAAAAAGTTCGCGGCATCCCTAGTCTAGACGGGTGTATCTCAAAACGTCCCATTCGTATTTGAACCTTGCACATTTCGTCCTATTCTGATTTGGTCCTTCTTGTTTGAATTTTCTCGTAAGATCCGAATCGTGTTTTTCGCAACTGAGCCCATTCTCATTTTGCCCGTTGTCTGAAAAAGTCCTATTCTCATTTTGACCGTGCGCATTTTGTCCCATTCTCATTTGCTCCGCCTTGTTTGAACCTTCTCATAATATCCGAATCATGTTTTTCGCAACTGGGCCCATTCTCATTTTACCCGTTGTCTGAAAAAGTCCCATTCTCATTCTGACCGTGCGCATTTCGTCCCATTCTCATTTGCTCCGCCTTGTTTGAAACTCCTCATAAGATCCAAATTGTATTTTTCGCAACTGGACCCATTCTCATTTCGCCTGTTCGCGCTACTGACCGAATGGCACTAGTTCGGCATGCTTCTAACGTCGTTATGCCTTCGCGGCTTTGTTGATGAGCCTTACCTTGCTTGGGCCCCCAACATACCATCAGCTATATGTTATGTGTACAGGTACGCACTGAGAATCGTACAATGACGCCTGCTTCCTCTCTAAGCAAACGAGAACAAAAAGCGATGAACATTTAATTTGGAAACTTTGCTTGAACAGAAATAGCATAGATAATAGCAGTGGTTCTCAACCGTTGATGTTTCACGGACCCCTTGTAGAAAGGGGAGATGATGGAGGACAACGTTCGGGGTGAGGGGAATAGAAAGGTATAGGTTATCATGATAATGATTTAATGATAACTAATTGCTAGTGTGAAGTAGACTTATCTCATTGACATACGCACGAGAGTACTTACCCGAAAATTGGAACGTTATAACACCTCCTTGTTTAGAGAAAGACAACTAATATTGCCGTGCTTGACTGATGAGACAAGGCTTCGCGGACCCCTAGGATGCCTTTGCAGACCCCCATTTGAGACCCACTGCATTATAGAAGTGGTGGCATTGTCCCAAGTCGATAGATCTCAAACAACGTGACATTTCGGAATATGACCTGGCTGCGATAAATAGTTGGTCTGTTTTATTGTCAGCTAATAGCTTTTCACGAAGACCGCGACGCATTGCTAAAATCTTAGCAGAGAGAGTATGCCTGTAACGTGGCACACACACACACACACACACACGCAGAAAATATATCAATGTATTTATTAACATTACCCTTAAAACGATTTCGGTATGGATAGAGTCCAGTGCGATGGGTCAAAGCGAAATATTTTTTGAATATGGCTGTTTTGAAAAGGGCCAAGTGAGAAGGGCGAACCGGAGGGTTGGAATGCGAAGAACGAAACGAGAAAGGGCCAAATGCGACGGGTCAAAGTGAGAAGATTTTTTTGAGAATGGTTGTTTTGAGAAGGGCCAAGTGAGAAGGGCGAAACGAGAATTGACTCAAATGAAAAGGGTTCAAATGCGAAAGACGAAACGGGAAAGGACCAAATGCGACAGGTCCAAGAGAGAAGATTTTTTTGAGAATGGTTGTTTTGAGAAGGGCCAAGTGAGAAGGGCGAAACGAGAACGGGCTCAAACGATAACCACCCAGTCTAAACCATAGAAAACGGCACGTGACCACGGAGAAGAGAGTGAGTGCGATCCCGATCAACAGTTTTCGGGCAAAAAGAAAAGGAATTCTGAGCCGCGAATTGTTTTCTGAGTAGTTGGGCTTTCATGTCATGTACAAATAAAAACCTTGGAGAGCATAAACACCCCATCAGTGTCCCTTTAAAGGCTGACATACACTTTGCGCTTTCCACTTTTGCCCACCTCCTCCTTTCCTATATCCTCTCCACATTTTACCTTGCCCCAACTTGGCTCCCCTCGCAGCTTAGGAAAGGGGAGCGCTAAGAGGATTATCTTCCTTGCAGAAAACTGAGGTTTTATGTCGGCCTTTAGGGAAGACCAGGTATATTCTCAGACTTTTATAATGGATACATAAAAATGAACTTTACACCATGCCAACAGAGAGCCTGACTGCATATCTGATTAGAAACCCAAAACGAAGGATGCCGGCCATAACAACAAACTATGGCCGACAAACTAACATTTTCAAACAGCTAAAACTCTAAATAAAATGGATGTAAACATTAATCGCACGATTTCTGGTTTGAAAAGTGATTGCAGGAGGTTTTTGGTTGGCAGTGATATTGCATTTTAATCTGGATAGTACATTGCACCAAGAACATAATCTATATATAGCTAATTTCAAAGAAATATGCTTTCATTGTAATTTCATCTGATTTTGTTGTTGCTGACATGTCAGATATATAAAAATGTATTCTAGTTTGACTGGTGAAGGCGAAGCGGGTTGAACATGAATACATAAAATTGAAAGAATAAAACACGGAGGACAAGCAAGTGGTTGTCCTGTGCTTGTCCTCCGTGTTTTATTCTTTCAATTTTTAGTATTCTAGTTGTTTTTTGTTTTTTACACAGCTAACATTTACTGACGTTTATAGTGTTTTTTTTTTTCTTTCCAAATGAATGTAGTGTTTATTTTCCCGTTTTGTTTTGACTTGTTTCTTTAAATTGTGTAATGTTTTGTAATATTGTTATTACATAACTATCTTGAGCTGCTGAACTTCAGGGGTCAGAGGCTTTGTCAGGCACCACGCCTTTATATCTGCCCCCTACGCGGCAAACCCGCGAAATATATAAAGATAAAAAGATTTGTTCTTTGTGTTGTTTGTTTTTTTTTTGTTTCCTTTTTTAACTATAACTCGCAATTTTTAGCAGACTTTCCAAACAAATAGCCGAAATACACCGAGTTCTAGAAAAATAAAGACGTACATCTGTCGATTTTCCTTCAAACACCGGAAAATCTACGGCTTAAAAATAAGTATTTCCCTAAAACATGTTTAAAACAGGAGAGCTTGCCGCCCTTCTCTTTACATAACAACGCATTTTCAAAGTTGCCGGCGCCGCATACCGCGCCATCGTCTACGCATCTGAAGCTGCAACGCGGACGTGGGAAAAGAAAAAAAAAAAGAGGAAGATTACTTCCAGATTCCGCCCAGTTTCCCTTTCAGCCGGAATTTTGGGCCGAAATACCAGCGGCGATGGTGATATCAAAGGGAGGTGGTGTTGCCGCCACGCTTTCGATTTCGTTGGAGCGTGAGGCAGACCCCTCGAAGGCATTGACCTCGAGCCTTTGCTGACCCAGATCCCTGCCTTCGTGCGGCTTGGCACGTACACCCTTTTGCGCTGGTGGGAAGCACCCGCGTGGAAACCGCCATTCGGTACACACGGAGCTCTCGTTTAATCACGAGCGCCGTACGCGTTGGGCCGTTGGGCCGCACTCGGCGCGACAACCAGTGTCTCCCAGAAGGGTCGCTCGTGTCACCGCCGCGACGAGATAGCGAACCCGCAATTTTCGAACAGTATATACCGGCCAGTCAGGCAGACACGCATGTTTGTCTCGTGTCGTCGTCATGGGGAATGCGAAGAAGAGCCTCGAACAGCCGGCGAACATGTTGAGGAACAAGCGTGCGCCAGCACACTGCCCGGTCCGCTCGGTGGCTCCTGCCCGCTACCGCTTGCGTTCGAAAAAGTGGTATAACACCATTTGCCCGGCGACAGCCGGTGCGTCGCCGTATTGTCGCCACGAGAATGCGCGCGTGGAGCTGTGCGAGGTCAACGACATAGGCTGTATCAAAGCGTATCCACAACGTCAATCGACCAAACGTCCCTTGGACAAACTTGCGACGAACCCATCGTCCGAAACATCAGTGACGGGAGCGGAGGTGGGTGGAAGAGATGGTTCCACTGGTGGCGTCGGAAACGTTTATCGCGACCCCACGGTGCCTCGGGAGATGCGCAAGCGACTGCACCTCTCCTGCAAGTACCAAAAGCATCGAGCCCAACCCAAAAGCGAAGCAACCGCCGGCGTGCACCAGTGCCATTGACCCCAAACAGGCAGACACGATTGCCCGCGCCAGAGAAGGCGAAAGCGCCTTCCCGTCCGCCGAAGCCAGCAACTAGGTCGCGGAGCAACGACCCTCCAGGCAGAGCGCTCGAACGCCAGGAGAGCTCTACTGGGGGTGCACAGCGTCGGACAACAAAGGTCGAAGCCTCCGCCACGATGACATTCACCCCAACTGGCCCAGAGCTGCGAGTCACCGCTGACGTCCACTCCGCCGAGCCGAAAGCCGACTGGCCCCAACCGTGAATCTATTACCGTCCAGATTGGACAAAGAAATCGGGTAGCCGAGAGGCGCCCATCACCTGTCAAAACTAGCCTCCCCCCCCCCCCCTTTATAAAAAAAAAAAGAAAAAAAAACGAGAGGGGGCAGTTGCCTTGGAGGTCTAATTTAAAAACTAAAAGACGGCACGCAAACGCCGCGAACTCATTCGCAGCTGCCTTCGGAGCCCATGTGAGGCCGGTCTGAAAACCAATCCAGAAGACACCAAAACGGCAAGGTGGATGATGAGCAGTCGGAGCGGCCGTCAGTCTTCTGACACGCGACTGCTGTTACACAAGCTCGTGTGCTTCACCTTGGCGGCGCCAGGCAGGCCAGAACTAGGCCACTGGGGGAGGCGGTGTGTTTCGTTTAACCGCGACGGACAGGCCTCGGGTGCCTCTCGGGAGCCAGGAAAATTTGCGCTAGACCAAACACGAACAACGCTGGAAAAAAAAAAAAAGGAGCGAGGAAGCCATCCAGCGTTCGTGAAAGTGAGCACACGGCGATGTAGGCCAGCCGCGGCCATCCATACAATACCTCGCGAAAACAACAGCTAAAATAAACCAGCTCCCCGGCGCCATTGCTTGTCTCTCCGAAGTTGGCTTACTTTTGGGGACTCGGCAAAGAAAACCACACGCTCGGCGACGGAGAAAGCGCTCTATCATGGAGGGCTATATGCGGGACCCCGGTCTCTTCGCTGCGCTGCAAAGGTCGTTGGACTCGGCGGGCCGACGCCCACGGGGTTGGTCCAAGCGGCGCCGATCGGGACGCGCACGCACGGCGCTGTCATCCGTAAAACGCGGACCGTCTTCCCAGATACCACCTGCAAACCGGACGCCAGCAATCGTGACCCCCGCTGCAACGTCTTCAACGAGCTTCTAGAGACAACCACGCATGGAAGTCGACATGGCAGGCACAGCGGACACCCAAGCTGCTCAAGGAGATACACACAATCAGCTCCACCTGACCTGCTAGTTTCCTTGTTCATAGGGGTTTAACCAAGAACCTCTCGAAACTGATAGGTTCTTGAAGAACAACGCCATTTTTACTCAAGCTTTAATAGAGCTTTCGCTAAATTGCCCAAGCATCAAAGAGAATGCTGGGAACGTCGGTATTGCGCTGCACGTGTTCGCCTTGCCCATAAAAAAAATATTGGAAGTAAAAACCAAAATAAAGCGTCCGTAGAACGCGCGTGCGAAGTGCCATTTGTTTAAAATTTTTGCTTTCGAACAGTTCGAGCTGAAGACGTCAGCACGCGCAGCGCGTATACCTACGTTCCCGGCATTCTTTTTGATGCTCACCAGTCAGTTTGGCTACGCCAGCGCTGCCGCAATGCATCGAGGAAAGTTTAGTCTTTTTGTACGCGCGCAACAGCCTCGCCAGAGCTCTGCGCGTGAAGAGCACGCGACGGCAGGAGCCGCCTGCCTCCTGTGAACTAAAGTTAAGGCGGTTTCGCGCGTGTGCCGAACGCTTAATGAAATAGGTCTATTGGCAGAAAGAACAGAACAAATGTTCATAGGATTCTATTAGCATGTCTGCGCACGGCCCTATGCGGTAGCAACCTATTAAAAACGCTTGCCCAGTTTGAATGAAGAAACAGCAGAAAGAAAAAAATGGTTTAGCTAGAAACCTGATACTGGATACATCATTAACAAGGCTAATCACATGCTAGGTTACTTAAAACGCAACTTTTATTCAGCCCCTACCTCTCGAGTTACCCTTCCAGAAAACCACTGTATGTTCGCAACTAGAATATGCATAATCAATTTCAAAGGAAATTGTCACTAATCAATTGAAAATTATTAAAAATAACCCAATGTGTTTTGCATGCTCTACTTAACGCTTGGATCACTGTCCTAAAGTAGGCGTTACCTCGTATAACACTACAGTCGGTGACAGGTTACGAGTTCATATTCGTTCTTCCCACACAGATCAAATGACTAAAAACCCCATAGCTGACTAACTTGATTTCACAATGAAAGTATAATGCTGACTTTTTCTTGTTTAATTATTTTCATTTATTAATAATAGTAGTAATAATGAAAATATAATAACAAAAATAATAATAATGGTGATTTTATTCAAGGAAATGGATACAAAGTGTTCAGGCCCATGTTTTGTGCACTGTTCATTGTATACTGAATTTTTTTTTTCACTTTCTATATGTTCTTGCTTAGATTTTCAAGTGGTATTTCATTTTCCTCTCAATCACTCCTCCTTTCAATGCTGTCTTAGAGGTGTGGAAAAAAAAAAGATTCTGTGCTGTTTTTCTTTTGAAAATCGTAAAGAATTGTATAATGAAAACAAAAGCTCCATTCACAGTAGCTTGCCCCTATTTATTTTCAAACCATTCAATGTGAGATCCACTACTGTTGGTAAGGGGAAACTTTGAAAGCTGCGAGATATCACCGGCCTTGCAGATATTCACATTGTTTTTAAATTGAGTTAGCTACAAATTCTTATGAAAAACAATGGAGTCGCCATTGGGTATGGCTAAAAGTTTTACAAACATCACAACTCGATATTAAAACAAACGCAGCACCAAGGGCACCATGCTGCTAACATGCTTTCAAGGGCACTTAGCTAATGTCACAAGGTGCTCACAGTATAGCAATTTGGCGGCCCCAGCATACAAAATTCAGAACGATTTGTTGTGCTGGTTGAGCCCATACACTAATACCCTAGTTTCATAAAGAAAACATTTTAGGTTAAATAAATATACAGATCTTTAAAATCTTAGACCATCCAACCTAAAGAGAGAGAGATATCTAGAATATGATGACCGACAACTATTGGGTGATTTCATCTCAACTCGAACACGAATTTTAAGACAAATTTTTAATTTTTGTCAAAAAAAAATGTTCTCGGGCAATTCTTATAATAAAAGAAGACGCAAACGGCGAGTTCGTTAGATTTTTTGTTCTCAAGTTATGGGCCGTTTAAGCGGCCAAGGTGGAACTGACGTTTTTCGAACTTATCGGGGGTGCCATATTTCACTCCATCCCTTTTCCCTACTTTTTACGCTACATCAATATAACTTTTTGGGAACACTCTCTAGATATGTTTTTTTATGCTAATTAAGCGTCTAGGTCATAAGATACTTTGTGTTTTTTTTTTTTAATTGTCAAACCGCCTTTTTGCGACGATATTTGACGAAGTTCCGCAAGCTGTGCTGTGTGACCTAATCAACATGTTTTTTTATGATATTTACATCACCGTAAAGCTCCAATTAAGCTCTTTCTTTTGAGTATAATTTGAATATTTTGCGCTAAATATATAATGCGCAACATGTGCCTGAAAAACCAATATTTAGAAAAACTAGCAAGTTTGGAGTCGAATTTCTAAAAAAAAAACACCTTTTATTTCTTTTACTTTTTATTCACAGTTAGGTAATATATCAGGCACTACAAACATAAATTGTAATATATTGTTTGTATGGCCGCTATTAAGACTCGAATCTCGTGCTATAAGCGTTTTGAACGGGACTTCGCACAGGCGCTCTGCTGAGCAGAATTTTGGCCTATGTAAGGTTTTCTATTTATCGTTAGCAGTTATCTCAATATCCAACCATAAACATTAATAAAATTTGGAGTAGTGCACCTAACAAAAGTTTATAAGTCCGTATCCACAAGTGCGGGCACAGGGCTTACTTCCTACCAATTCGGGGGAATGCAGATCGTTAGAATTCGTCTGGGGCCTTTTGCTTTCGGCTTTGAGTTTGTCATAGTACCTGGAATTGATATTAATTGTCATAGTTTCTTGTGTCAAACAGATATTTAGTGCATATACATATGTACGATTTAGTATCTGACGCTTAGGAAGTACGGTTTATTTTGTGCTCACACGGACTCTTTCGTAAAATAACGAGCATTTTGTAGCGTGTAAGGCTTCAATTGCGTTAGTCATGTGTTTAGGTTTCATTTCTATTTCCAGTGATTCATGTCGGGTTACTTAGACTTTTCCCTCTTGACTTAAGTTTGTCCGCGAGTCTAGATGTTACGTATCTTCTCCATCAATACATAGGGCGACGCTCACACACCTTGCAGATCGCCCTAGTGCCAAGTAAATAAATATTTTTAGGATAAATATTGTTGCTTCACTGGCTTTTACGCTCGGATATTGAGGTAAGTACTAACATTAAACAGAAAACCTTAAATAGGTCAAAATCATGCTCAGCTGTGCGTCTATGCCAAGTCCCGTTCAAAACTCGCATAGCACGAGATTCGAGTCCTAATAGCGGCCATACAAAAAATATATTACAATTTCTGTTGGTAGTTCCTGACAGACTATTGTATTACTTAACTGTGAATAAAAAATGAAAGAAATAAAAGGTTTTTTTTTTTTTAGAAAATCGACTTCAAACTTGCAAGTTTTTCTAAATATTTGTTTTTCAGGCAAATGTTTCGAGTTATATGTTTAGCGCAAAATATTCAAATTAGACTCCAAAGAAAGCTTAATTGGAGCTTTTCGGTGATGTAAAGATCCTAAAAATATACTGATTAGATCACACAGCACAGCTTGCTGAACTTTGTCAAATATTGTTGCAGAGAGCTGGTTTGACAATTAAAAAACAAACATTACCAAAGAAAGCTTAATTGGAGCTTTTCGGTGATGTAAAGATCCTAAAAATATACTGATTAGATCACACAGCACAGCTTGCTGAACTTTGTCAAAATATTGTTGCAGAGAGCTGGTTTGACAATTAAAAAACAAACATTAAAGATATTATCACCTAGACTTGTTACTCATGGCACCTGAATTTCAACTTTCGCTGTCTCGACCATTTTAATGGCAGCTTGGAATATTGCCTAGTGTTTGTGGGTGGACGCTTGCTCTAATTTTTCAACGTCAAGATTTTTTTTTTTTTGCTGTTTAATTTTTTGTTACAGTATAGCTATCCTTTTATTTTGTCTGGCCGGCACGCGTTGGTAATGCAGTGGTACCTCAAAAGCGGACGGAGTTGTGTGGTAAGAAAAGCTTTAAAGTTGGTGGGCCGCAACTACAATGACAGTAGAACAGTGAGCCACCACGCCCTTATTCCCGTAAATGAAACCTGCTCCATTTTGAAAAATGACAATGCAGCTTTACCGTTTTCATCTTAACAGCGCCTCACTAATAGTTGTGTGACGTACATACCCCCAAGTTCACCCTGCTTCATCATTTGGGGGGTAATAATGGCGTTGAGCCCCCACCCCCCGAAATAAAATCCTGGCTACGCCACTGCTGATGGCGCTCTAGAAAGTGTATCCGCCATGAGCAGTTCTTTTCCAGGGACGAACTGGAACTCGCACTCATTCTTCATGAGACGGATGAAGAAGCGCTGAAGCCTTGGAGGCATGTCTCCTAGGTTTTTCTTGGAGATTGATATCAGTGGCTTGTGATCCGTTTCGACGATCACTTTTCTCCCATAGATGAAATCATGGAATCTTTCGCAGTCGTAGACGTTTCCAAGCGCTTCTTTCTCGATCTGTGAGTACCTTGTCTCAGTGTCGATCAGCACTCTTGAGGCATAAGCAACTGGACGCCAATCGTTTCCATGCTACTTAAAATAAAGCTGCACCCAAGTCGTACCTTGAGGCATCTTGGACATCTTTGTTGCAAGGTGCCCACAGATGTCCACAGGACAAGGACACAAGACCATAATGGCGAGCAGCAGAACGAGTAACCTTTATCTTCTTCTCCTACTAGTTTATGTACAATGCTGGAATTGCAATTTTGATGAGAATTACAATTAGAGGCCATATGAACTGAAAGAATCTGTGAAAAGGTAATAATTTTTTTAGATAATAATGAAACAATGTTTATGTTTTTTAGCCTGATTTAAAAATTGCACCCAAAAGAGATTGCCGCAAGCCCTGCCCACAATGGCGCTGAGAAGAGTGACGTGCTTCTATCATGTCATCACCATATCAGCAGCATGTCCTTGGTGGGTGCGCCGACCATACAAGTGACGACGTGACTGAACCGGCTATGTCACTCTTCTAAGCGTCATTATGGGCAGGGCTTGCGGCACTTTTTTCTAACTAAAGTTTTAAATCAGGTAAAAATATGCGAAAATTCATCAGTTAATATCTAAAAACCATTACCTTTTGCAAATTATTTAAATTGGTCTGGCTTTCAATTGATTGTGTAAGTGTGACGTTACTACTCCAAACAAACCGTTGCTAGGGGCATTGCTATGGACAAATACATGGGACTGGATTTTGTTCCGAAAGAACCATAAATTAAAAACTCGGACGTGGAATCTAGACGCCTAAGAAGAATAGATACAGGAAGCCTAGATTTCAGACTTACCACGACAAAAGTTTGCCGAGAATCGGCAGTTTCTGAAATATTTTCGACGGCAACTTCCCGTCCTCGAGACGTCTCGAGATGCTTGCTGCAGACGACGAACGCTTACGAAATGACTGAAGTATGCTGTCTGCAACAGCTTGAATCGTTTGCACAATAATACGATTTTGATCTTGTATTGATTGGGAACATCGAAGGCCTAAGGAAACCCATCAGGTTTATAATAACAAATTGTGTTTGTGTGCGATACAGAATACTGTCCGTCGAAAATCATCACACATACGGGGATCTGCTAAAAATACAGCAAGAGAAGTGTTTAGAACATGAGATCAAAGCAGCGCCAGGCCCTCTTCGGTATTTTGCAGTTTACGTGCATTGTAACGAAGGAGCAATTTTTTTCTACTCAACATATTGTTCAGAGACCCCCAACTTCGTTCTTCAGGCACGCAGTATGGGTGTGTGTTTCGCACCTGTTTGTAACCCATCACACTGAGAAAAAATTCTGCTGATTCTTCCATTTTCAGTAAGACCCCAAAACGTAAAAGAGCTGGATAAAAGCATCAGGTAAGTTATATAGCTGTTATGAACAGTTTGTTTGATCACACATATGTGCACTAAAGCAACTACTGTGACATCAGAACTCCTTGAAACGTGCGCTGGCCTGTACTTCAACGTTGATACACTTCACACCGTCATCGTATGAGATTCGGCTTCACAGTGTTTTTCACCCTTCTCAAATATTGCGGAACCTCCATGGGCAGCAGCGGCGTAGACAGGAATATTTGTTGGGGTAAAGGGAGGGGGGCTGAGGTGGCTGTTATGTCTATAACTTAGGGTGTGAAAAAGGGGGGGGGGGGGTAAAATTATCTGTATATTATAGGGTCGGCTGGATTTTGGGGGGGGAAGAGAGAGAGGCTGAAGCCCTATAAGCCTCCCCGCTGGCTATGCCACTGATGGGCTGACGGACAGGTGCTCGCGCACCTTAAGCGTTGATGAAAGCTGTGCACAGGCACTCTTTGTTTCCAAAATCCCACAGAAGTTGACCCCGAGAATAGAAGTTTCGTCGCTCATCACCAACTTTACTTAACACAGTCGCATAGTCCCTCAGAAATAATCACTAAACTCGAGCAGCCATTGTGTCGTCTGCTAGCAAGGCAAAACCGGTTGTGAAACTTTATCACACGCTTTTATAATCGCTTAATGGCACTGAGACGATAGAAAAAGCCTTTATGAGATATTGAGAAGACACAATGCTTACAAAGATTATTCAATTTTTTATCCGCTAATATTTAAACAAAAACTTCTAACCTCACATCATGCATTTGTCCGTAACAACAGCACTAGGAACCGTTTGGTTGGAGCACAGTGCCATATTGTGATGTCATCATTCATGGGGTCAATATTGCCATCAATACTGCAATTGCAACATGACCCCCAATACAGATAATTACAAGGTAATTAACAGATTTTAGTTAATGAGTCAACTTATCATGACGATTGTCCCCTCACTTGATTAATGTCTGCCAGGCCTGATAAATACATGGTGAAGATGGCACTTGATCCATCACCTCCTTTTTAAACAACTCTGTTAGAATTAAAATCAAACACCTGATTACTCACTTAAGAAAACTGTACGATAAAGGCAAATTGATATAACACAAATTCTTGCTCAGTCAGAATGCAGGAAAGATACTTGCCTTTTAAGTCAGATTTACACCATCTAAACGCCAGGTATCACAATAATTGGGGTAATATAACTTTAAAATCGATTTTATATTATACGTATCGTGCGTTAAGACATTCGTCTGCCCTTATGTCCATATACACAGGTCACAAGCGCACTTGTACTTTACCGTCTCTTTATTTATCACGCCGTGCATAGAAAAGAGTACTGTTACCTCCACCATCGTCCGGTTGATGCTCTCCACATCGGCAATGGGCAACCTCTGAATCAGCAGGCCGAAGAGGTAGAACTGGTGGTTGGAGGTGATGCAGGTCCACTGCCACAGCATCGGCACTGAGAATTTCCCTGTATGTTTCCACGGTACACCTTGGGCACATCAGCCAGACAATGTGCCTGCCTCAATAAGGGGGCCGCTAACCAGAAGGGCAGGTCAAGCTTGACGCCAGGCTTCAAGTCTTTGTCCTTTGAGGATGAATCTAACAACCCTGCGCAAAGGGAAACACAAATGTTGTAGTAAATTGGATGAGCTCATACGAAAAGCTAAGAGACGAACAAGACAAGCAACAGAATTTCCACAAGAGTCTAGTCCGAGGCTGCCCAACTCAAAAATGGTAATGGGCCAAACCAAATTTTATTTGAAACCTCGAAGGCCGCCGAATAACAAAAAAATGTTGGAGGCTTTTTGTTGTTTCCACATCCTGACAACACCTAGAATCACAAGGGTTTGTCTTCGTTTTCTGAAAACGTTGTAGAATGTCATATCTACCGAAAAATACTATAAAATGCTTCTGTATTTCCAAATAAATCTTAAAAAGAGGCATAAGTGCTCGAGAGCTGAAGAGTATTACGATTCAAATTTATTCGAGAAATTCTGTACTTCGAGGCTGACTGATCGGGAGGATCTCTGGGCGCAGTGGCGTCACAAGGGAGGAGGTGCAGGTGGACCGCCCTGGGTGCAGCGCTCAGGGGTGTCGCGGCAGGCCACGAGAGCGAGGGGAGGTCACGGAGGGCTATCGTCCTGATAGCCACTGACCCTAGTGACGCCAATGCTCGGACGTGCCCAATGCTCTTCTTCTGCAGCGAGACTCACTGGCTTTTGTGAGGCCTTGACCTAGAGCTCTGCACGGGGCCGGGTAGCACCAGTTGTTTCCGGACCATAGGCCGGGCCCGGGCCAAGTAGCACGGGCTGTCTGCCGCGCCTCGAGCCCGCCGGGCCCGGAAACACACAAATACTGAACCTTTTTAATCCATCGTGACTTTAGTCCATACTGGACTGCGTAGAATTTGTGACTTGTATATGTTCTATATTGTCTCGAAACTTTTCATCATTTTTTGAACGAGTGCCATTATGATCTCCATGTTAACATTCACATTTTTATGCCAACACATAACGTCTTGACAGCGTCTTCATTGCCAATTAGGCTAAACGAATCAAATGCACTAACACATCCCAATGGCAGCTTTGAATTTAAGGGATGGAGGCACACCTTGGCCTCTACCGGGCCGGGCCCGGGCCGGGCCTGGTCAGGCAAGCATCCCATCGGGCCGGGTATGGGCCGGGCCTGATTAGGTAGGCATCCCGTCGGGCTGGATTTGGAACCGGTAAGACTAAGAGTCAGCAGGTTCGGGCCTGGCCGGACCTCGAAAAGTAGGCCCATGCAGTGCTCTACCTTGACCTTCTACTCGCCAAATAAGAAAAAGTGAACAATCAATCTGGCAAATCACTCGGCACAAAGGCATTTCCATTTCGTGGGGCACAGCGAGTATCATTCCCACTCCGCTCTTTGCAAATTCTAAACATGCATGCTGTAAAACAGCCAGACAAGTCCAGAAATTGCATCAACAACACAGTGAGCAAGTGAGCGAACTTTCCGAGGAGTGTACAAATGGCAAAAAAGAATTATTAGAATAAAGAGAACGTGTGTGCACGCTCGAAAAAGAACTTGCTCTCTCTAGGGCTGATCCGCAAGTAAAACAAAACAATGATTCTAAATTGGAATAAATTGGAAGATGCACACGCTGAGCCCTCTGTTTTAAAAAACACGCTGTAATGATGTGGAAAGCTGCTCACGTAGATCAAACCTCGTATACAGTGTGCACTGGTTAGACTGCCACTATAAGGTCACCTAACACGCCGCTCCACTTTGTTATACAGCTGTTGCTGACGCTGCCTGCTGAATCGCCAGAACCATCGTGCTCGCCGTATGTCATCCCAGAGAGCAAGGAAACAACGAGCTTCAGCCACTATCACGGATCAGCGTTTGGTGACACGGGCTTCGGCGAAGAAGACACAGTCTGGACGAATTTTTCATCCCTCAAGCTGCGTGGTAACGAAGCGCCAAGAACATCAACATCAACCTACAAAAGAGGTGACACCACTCCACTGGGCTTGTGGGCATGGCTGCACTGCCACCATGAGGTCATCTAACATGCAACTCCACTTTGATATAGAGGTGTGTACGGTTGAATATTACTCTGTAAAGAACAATAATTTGTTTTTGGTAGAGTTGCCCTGCCTGAAAGCAGCTTTCAAGCGTTTTCTAGACCTGTTAATGATTTGCGGTGATGTCGAAAAAACCCCGGCCCAACTAATGTGGAAGTGAATGCATTAGTAACCGCCCGTTAAGCTACTGTTCATCAGTTGGAGACAAGGCATGAGGCACTGAGACAGAAAGTGAGCTAAATTTTCGAGGAGCGTCCAAATGCCAAAAAATAATTATCAGAATTGACGGAATGTGTGTGCACGCTTGGAAAAGGACTTGACTTCACTAGGGCTGATCCGCAAGTGACGCAAAACAATGATTCTTAACTGGAAGCTGCGCACGCCAAGCTCTGTTCTAAAAATGAGCTGTAATGATGTAGAAAGCCGCTCACGCAGATCAAACCTCGTGTTCTTCAGACTGAAAGATAAAGAAACATGGGCGGAATCAGAATCCCTTATCGTAGAAACTTTTGCGCCGACAAAATGAAAATAAAACTAGATCTCCCAACTATTGATAGGACACATTGAATCAGCGTGTACAATGAAAAAAAAGAAAAGGCCAACTGTAGTGAAAGTTTGCTTTTTCAAGCATAAAAAATTCAGTACTGGCTTCCGGTTATAAGGTTAAAGACAGCAGCTTCGCCGTTAATGAAGATTTTCCTAAGCCCGTTAGGTTGGCAAGAAGAAAGCTAGTTGAGTTTGCAAAAACCTAGGACTGTCGATTCAAGCTGCGAAAGGACCGACTATATATTAATGAAAAATGCTTTATGTTTGACCTTGAAAATGAAAATGTCTGAGAGGTCACCAAAGAACAACCAAGAAAACCGACAGAAGTTCCCTTAGCATCAAATATATTATCTTCCTTGCAATATGGCGCCATACAGAATGACTCCACAAATCCCGCTGTGCACTTTGGCCGTTTAAGTTCAAATGGCAAATCGAAACCACTGTGGTTTCAAGCGAAGTGTTTCCAGACAATTATAGAGTATACAGAAAGGGTAGAAACCTACATGGTGGAGGCATCTTCATTCTTGTGGATAAGAATATTCCTAACATGCCAATACTGTTCCCGGATGTTAACAGAAAAACACTGTGGTGTCAAATGTCTGTTAATGGTAAACATATTTCAGTAGGCGTTTTTTTATCGTACCCCAAACATGGGCAGCGAAACCTTAGAAGAACTAAGAGTTACAGTCCTTGCGGCTTCTAAGGAATACATTCTTTTGGGTGGAGATTATAATCTCCCTGATTTAGTGTGGGAGAAAGGGAAAGCCCATGGCTCGAGAAACTCACTTCATACTAAATTTAATGCCATTCTACACTCTGTGTCCCTATAACTTGGCGAACTGTGGAGGCTAGGAGCCCCGCGACCCAATAAGTGCGTCGGAGCGAGGCATGTGACCCAACGTCACGGGAGCATTTTATGTCACTACGCCAAATGCGAGGCGCGAGGCCCGGAGGAACCTGCTGTCGTCTGCTAGCTAAGAGTCGTCTGTTCCGAAAACCAACCAACTTCGGATGAACATCCACCGCAGCAACATCTCCGTCTGCTAGAATAGCGACTACTTCGGGAACAGTTCCCAAGACAACCATACACTCAATTTAGCCGAGAATCTGTGACGGGTGCTAATGCTAGGGCACAGTGCAATGTTTTGAGCGGAAACAGCCGATTACATGGCTGCGATCGCTGGCGATCGCCAACGGCCATGGCACTACAAGGAGAAAAAATCGGGAGCGGATACGGATGTGGCATCACTTTTTTGGTTTAAATATTAATTGAAACTTATATATTTGTGATGATTTATTCTTTATTCTTCATATCTCCTCGTTAGAGATGGAATTGCGCGAGTTCAATTGCCGTTAAAAGAAAAAGAAGCCTAGAACTATTTTTTGTCGTGGACGGCACTGTTGCTGTGGCAGGAACGAGGCCCCCGTGGCCTCGACCATGAAGTGTTATCACGTGCCTTGCTCCGGCGCTCCTATTGGGTCGCGGGGGTCACAGCCTCCACAGTTCACCAAGTTATTGTGAAACGGAGTATAGAAATGTTTGATTTAACATAATATGTAACAGAGAGAACACGTCTATTAAATATTTTAGGTCTCCTATTTTGCAATTTGCCGGAAGCGATTGACAGTGTTTGCGTAATACCTGGTATTTCGAATCATAAGGTAGTGACAGCAGCGCTAGTTCACCCAAGGGTACATAAAGGGAAGTGTCAAGAAAGGAGAGTGTATTATTAGGGAGTTTTAGTGGACCGTGTTTCCCCCTCCACTAAGCCCCTCCGCTACCTGGAACTCTACAGCCAAGGCCATCGGCACGCAGGCGCAGTGGCGGTTTCTTCGTTGCGGAGGGCTTAGCGGAGGGGGAAACACGGTCTACTAAAACTCCCTATTATGACAAAGGAGACTATGATGCTATAAGAAATGAACTGGTTGGTTTCCTACCTTATTTCTTAAAACAAGCAGATGTATTGGCATTGATGAACTCTGGAACGTCTTTAAACTCGAAGTTCATGAGGTTGTTGACATTCACGTTCCCACTAGAATACAATCTTCTAAAACTAAAGACAAACCTTGGGTGACGAAAGAGATAAAGCAGATAATTAAGCGTAAACGAAGAGCTTAACCATGATTCAGAGATAACGGGGGAGCGTCCAACAGGTCCAGCTTAGAGATACAACACTAAAAATGCACCCTAAAGAGCTTTGGAAGGTAGTTAAGGTAAATAAGGACTGTTCCTCCACTTCTAGTAAACAAACAGCTGATAGTGGACTAGAAAAGCAAAGCTACGGTCCAAATAATTGCTTGGAATCTGTTTTTCGAAAGCTGCTACGACAATCTGTTACCCTAATATGCAATCTGCAATGGAACACGTCATGTCACCCATAAAGATTATGTACAGCGGTACGACTTTATTACTAAGAGATCTCGATGTAAAGAAATCATCCGGGCCTGATAATATTTCTTCACTTATATTGAAGAATTGTTCTGTAGAGATGGCAAACTATTTATGTGTGCTTTACAACAAATCAATAAGGGATCAAAAGCTTCCAACAGACTGGAAAATCGCAAATGTGGTGCCAATACATAAATCAGGATCCAAAAAATTTCACGGACACCTAAGCACTTTTTATGAGTTGCGAATGCGAAAGCGTGAATGTTGTTCTTCAACTGCGTGGAAAATTAGTGATTCATTTCTCCAATGCGCATATGCTGCTAACTTATGGAACATGTGATTTATAGTAATCTTATTGCTCAATTGAACACAGATAATTTTCTTATCAGAGATCAGCATAGGTTTCATTCTGGAGCATCCTGTGGCACTTTGCTTGTTGACGTTTTTCACTTTTTGGTGGGTGCCATGGATACTGGGAATGAAGTTGACTGTTTGTTTTTAGACTTCAGAAAAGCATTTGTTCTTGTAAACCATGAATTGTTAATTTACAAATTTACCATACTCACTATTGATAATAATGTTTTAGATTGGCTCCAGGACTACCTGAGAGAACGAAAGCAGTGTGATGTGCTAAATGGTGAAAAGTCCGATTATGTTGGTGTCACATTTGGTGTTCCCCAGGGTTCTGTTCTGGGACATTTGCACTTCCTGGTATGTATAAATGATATTATTATTGGAATACAATCAAATACAAGGCTATTTGCAGAAGAGTGCGTTATTTATAGTAATTAATGTTCTGAATGATGTAAATTTCTTACAGGCCAATCTTGACAATATTTCCATGTGCTGCAACAATTGTAAAATGAATCTGAACGTTAAAAAATGTGTTGATCTGAGATTTACTCAAAAGAAAAGCTCAATTGGCTCTACCTCCATATTAAATAATGAAACAATTCAGGCTAACTTAAACTAAAATACTTGGGGGTCATTTTGTCTATCAATTTAACATAGAAAGCTCATGTGGAAATGATAACTCTAAAGAGTGTATGCATGCTTAATTTTATATAACGCAATTTTCGACATGGTTCATGCAAAATTAAAAAAACTTTGTACTTTACGTTTATTTGCCCCTGTATTGAATATGCAGCAGTAGTGTGGGATCCCCACCATAAAAACCAAATAAAAAACTGGAAAAAGTACAGAATCAGTGTGCTAGATTTGTTTTAAATGATTACCAACGCGGGGCGAGTGTCACCAGCATGAAGGAAAATTTAAAGTGGGAATCCCTAGTTGAACGGCGAAAAATGTTTAGGTTAAAATTTTTACATGATATATATAAGTCGCCTTCTAATGAGTCGAGAAATGTTTTTACAGGAACCTTTTTATATATCAGGGAGGGCAGACCACCAGAACAAAATGCAACCCTACTTTGACGTACCGATGTTTTTGCGTTTTCTTTTTTTCCAAAAACAATAGAAGAATGGAATAGCTTGGCTATTGAAGGATGTGTTTGACGTTTATACAGGTTTGTTTGTGTTTAAAGGTTTTTGTCAGAAATTAATCTGTTTTATGTACTCACCCCTGCTCTAATGGCGAACGGCAATGCAGATCTCATGTAAATAAATAAAAAGACTTGGAAGGTAGAGCTTGGCAAATATCTCATGTTTGGATCAGCTAAGTGAAAACTCGTGCTGCTCCCGTTGCCATAGTAAAAGCACATTTCCAGCATGTTCATACATGAATCAACAAAAAAACACAAAGCTATTTTTTTTATTTTTTTTTGTAGGCAGCAAATGTTTGTAAACTAGTTTATGGTGTGCGATAAAATAAGTGTATCTCTTTCTAAATCCATTTAGTTTCATCATTTTAGTGAAATTGGGTTCCATGCTTTTTGAGGTAGTGACCCAAGATCTAAGTAGCACTGTTGGCCACAAAACAAAAATACTTGTGGGCTGCATGTGGCCCGCGGGCCGTATGTTGTGCAGTCATGGTCTAGTATGTCACCATTACTGTCCACACTTGAGGCGGCAGAGGAGGGTTATCTGCAACTTATATAAAAACATTTGAAATTATATTTCAACATCCCTTGATTACACTTTGACATTAATTGAATGCGTGACTGAATTAACTGTGTAACATGAAGGAGCGAGCAGCAGAGACCTCTGGTTCGTGGTTCGCACCTGGGTATTTTGTGCAAATTTGATGCTTATATTGGTTTTAGCCATACTAAAGTTAGTGCTGCGAGGTCTTTAGGCAGGGCTTGTTATGTTTCATTGCCATTTGTTCACTGTGTTACAGCTCTTGTCAACTGCACCTCTCTCTCTTATGGGAAGTGCTATGTAGGCCGAATGGAAAACTGACTCAAGGGTTGCCTAAAAGAGCCCAACCTGTCTGTAAAAATTGATGGTTTGAGGACATCTTCCAATACGTTGCAAAACATGCCTTCATGCGTCATCATTTGCTAAAACAAAAACGGGGAGGTAAAGGGAACAGAGGGCATGATACATCCACAAATCCCACACACGAAGTGATCTGGGAGATCTGTGGGTTGGTAACAATCTGTTGTGTTAGTAAGAACAGAATGTTTGCTTCTATAATCGCCAGTGAGTACGGAATCACAATAAAGTGCATTTGTAGACTTCCTACTTAGCGATTTTGAGTATGCACTTGTTAAGTGCGGGAGCATTTCTTTGCTGAGGAAAGCCCCTGCCCCTGCCCCTGCCCTGCCCCTGCCCCCGCCGCCCGCCCCCCCCCCCCGCCAAGAAATTCCAGTGGTTACATCGAAATACATGCACGAGAGGGTGACAAGTGAATAAATTAGGAATAAAGAACAAAATTCCAAACATCCTCAAAAAAGAATCAAACCCAGGAGCCTAAGATTTTGAGTCCAACGCACAACCACCATACCAAAAAGGACACTTATGAAGCTATAGTTAATTTACCATGCCAACGGCGCCTGAAAGGCTGGTCCACAAACTTTCGTTCAGTGATCAACTATGTTACAACGGCTTGCGGCTGCTTTCGATGAGAGAGCACACTTTAAAAGTCCCTCGATGCAATTCAAGCTTCGCGTTTCTTACAAGTACCCCCAACCACTGTTGTGCGAATGCACAAGACACTTGCCACGAGCGAGTGCTGTGCCGGGCACTTGCTTCCAAGGGCCGCTCGTTTCAGTGCTATGCCACCATTCACTTCCAGGGGCCGCTTGAGGCATGAGCCTCGTGCATTTGACGCTACTTGTGAGACAAACACATCAAGAGGCTTTAAGCACACTGGCACCATCTATCAGGCAGCCCCAGAACACCTCCGACCTGTGTATAGCTAGGCTGAAGGTTTTGCAGTATTTGCGAGATAAAATCTATGCACTATCTATAAAAAATTGTCGCTCACATGTTCAGAACTATTTCGAGCCCATGGTGAAAAAATTATACATCAAAATTTTGGAAATATCTGATCGGAAGTGATCCAGAGCTAACCAAAGATGGTGCCAGTGTGTTATCCCGTCATCAGCAGTAACAAGTAGTCGTAATGGAGTTGGTGACAGTCGGACGCAAATGTGCGAACCAGCCTTGAGGTATGTGTCCCATTCTCCTCTCATTGTGCGCCAGCCAAGGTCTCCGTGCTCACTCAATGTGCCACAGTCTCCACAATGCCACGCAAGAGAAAGGAACGCGCCAAAAGAGGAGATGGCCGAACAGGAGCAGCGACGTGCCGAGTATGAGCATCACTACTGACTGAACGGACATTTTACGCTTGGTTACCTACTATGCGGTTTGTTAACATTTAATCAGTGGAATACAGCATTCATAGAAGACAAGCAATGCTATCGCATTTCGACATAGTCTGCAGCAAAGTAACGCAGAAACACAAGCTTGTTTTCTTTTTTGCTGAGGTCTTGCTCTTCCTCTATGTATCAACACTGGTCATATTCTTTGTCTTCCTTTTTTATTTTAGTTTATGGACCGATGTTTTCACATGCACTGTTTAACTTACTGACCTAGTTTCCCACACTAATATCGTAAGATTTTAAAGAATATTTCTCGGTGGAACTATAGCAGCAAGGAAAGTGTTGGTTGAGGTGTGGGCCACGGTCCAAATATTTGGGGATGTGTGGATATTTATACAGCGTGTAGTTGGTCAGCCATTTCAAAGTTGCGATGAGTCACTCGCTGTAGATGAGCAATTTAGCCAGTGCAGTACAACCGCTAGCCTGGGGTCTTTAACGTGCACCACGCAGTAGTGATACACGACCGCACGCCGGTACGATGCTCATCCAGATCGAAACGGGCAGGAGTGGGGATTGAGCCCAGGATCCCTGGGTTCTGCAACGCGAGCTTTCGTTCCACGTGCTCAGAGCTGGTGTGCGTTAGCCCACTCGGCCACCGATCCCCCTGGCCACAGACCTTTCACCCTCAGCCATCTGATGTAAACAAGGTTAATTTTGGGGGTTTATAAGCCAAACTAACAAAAGGCATCTGGCACGCCCCAGCAAAGGAGTCTGGATTAATTTGGACCACCTGGGGTCTTTTGACAAGCAATCAAAAGCTCAGTTACATGGCGCCTTCTTCACGACAGGCCTCTGTCAGACTGCAGATGCCTCGGCCGGGATCTGAACCTATTAAGGAATCCATAGGCCAGAGCTTTGCCCCGAAACCACCGAGGCGGCTTTGCGTGCAAGGTCAGACAGAGTAATGGTAGAGTCACTGTGTTGCTAATGACATTTCAGCGTATTAGTTATGAAATACAGACAACAGAGAAACAGAAACAGCAGGATGGTGCGGGTTCTAGGGACATTGCTCCAACCCGCCAGAGATTCACTTTTCTGAATATATAAAGTGCGACCCACAAAGACACCTCAGGCAGCGTGTGTCGGATGACAACTGCCGCAGCTGGGCTTCAGCCTGTGCCGTCTGGCAAGGTCATCCTAATATTCAGCATGGAAAAGATATCAGCATCAGAACCAGGAATGAGCCAACTCAAATTGTATATATGTTAAAATATTTTTGTAACCACAAATGCATCAAATGATGGCTGGGGAACCCATAAATTTGGAGTACAAAATTTTAATAGCAGAACTGCTTTTAACAGCTCTTTTTAAATATCAAGTGACAAAGGCTTACTGCGGTGAAGGCCCCGCGTAATTGAGATTTGGGCTGACGTCAAACAATCTCTAGGGAGATTAAAGTAACTTTCAGAACTTCTTCAAGACGTGCCAAATGTCCTTTATCGGTCTGCCACGTAAATTTTCTACATTTACTTTCTTCTTTTTTGTAAAAATAAAAACAAAAGTATAACATTTAGTGAAACTCTAACACTAGAATCACTCTGAATAACTTGAAGCTGAGTTTACAATGAGACGTGCCTCCCTGACCCTGACAAGTGAACACGCCAATACAAGTCATGATCATCATAGAAGGTATGATCATCAATAACTATCATGACTATATTAAAAACCAATCTCCTGTTTTGTCAATAAAGAATGGAGTCCAGTTAATTTTCTTTTATGCCATCCGGAATTTATTCGATCCCGTAGTGCGCATTATTAAGTAGCCGGAGTCCTGGTGATTTTAGTGCAAGTAATAATAATAAAAAAACTCAAATTATTACGACTGCTGTTATGTACAGCACTGCACAATAGCTAGTTACTAGTCACACCCGGTCTCATTTCGAGATTTCGCAAGTATCACCACAAAGCAAGCGGCCCGAAGTCGCAGTTCTTTCAGCTCAAAAAAAGGCATCATGGTGTAGAAAATCAGCGTCAGTTACGGCTTTCGTCACGTAGTTTCGATAGGCACCATAAATTTAATGTTACGTGTGAATTCTGTAGTATTTTGCTGACCTCAAGTTATCATATCCACGTCCAGCAAACAACAGCGCGCTCAACAGCGATCGTCAAAGGCCTCCAAAAGCAATTCTGTACACCTGATGGGTACATACCAAGCTTGGGTATAAGCAGTTCCACCTTGCAAGGTACACGCTCATTCGAAGTAAGGATATTATCGAGAGAAAAGTACTCGTTCGCACGAACGGCGCTGTGCCTGCCGTCAGCCGACATTTGCAGCTTGGCGCCGACAGCCTCCTCGGACGAGAATAGACGCGAAGCGGCGGAACGCCGCTGACGCCTGCTTCCTGGGTCGAGAGTATGAGACGCTCTCTCTCTCGATTTCTGCTATCTCCTCCGTTCTCTCGGGCCTTGAAGAAATAGTGCCGCTGACGCTGCTGTGTGCGCGTAGTACCTCAGTAGTGCGTCGCGTCCAACGTGTGTATTCGGTTAATTTGAACGTACATTCCTTTTAATATCAACGAGGAAGATTGAAACAGGTGACGCCATTAGATATTGCAGGTTTATGGTGCTTCCAAGCTCAATGCTAGGACGCTACGACAAGGTAACCGGTGCCCTATTTCGCGCGGCGCAATTCACACAAGCTCGCCTCCTTGCACTGCGTTCGTCGTCTCTCGTGCTGAGAAAATGATGTCACGTTAGAAAGTGGTTGGCGTTCCATTCAGTAGGACTCAGAGAAATGCCGACTTTTCTCGATATCTGGTGAAGTGTAAGTTGTAAACCCAGCCTGGAGTCAAGCATGCCAGCAGTATTTCTGGATAGACTGCCCTTGCCAAGCTTGCAAGCGTACACAGTCATCAGCGTCCTGCTGTTATCGGGATCTGTTTATTACGCTGTTCAAGTCACTTCTCAGCTAGAATGGAAGATCAACGCGGCGGTCAATTTGGACCTTTCGACGGATATCGACACCACTATGACTGTGGGAAACCTAACCTTCGTGAGTGGGCACCAACTTACCCTGGAACAGTTTCTCCTCGAACATCACCACTACATTCGACGGCTGCTGGAAGTGATGTATTTCATGTTCCAAGAGCCGCTCTGCGTGTGGGTGAGTGTCAAGCGTTCTTGCCGTCTACATCAGCCTATATCGCTTCCCATGTCTCTCAAACTGGAGGATGCCCAAAGTGTGCAGCCGTCTCAAACAGCGAAGGGATGCTTTGTGGATCAAAGCAAGGTATCCCTTTCGTCACTTGCACACAGTGTGTTGCAGAAAAAAACGCGTCATGGGGCGCCTTTTTCCGGATTAGCTTGAACCAACTTCTTTACTACAGCTGTGTTTCGATTCCAAAGTGTTCGAAAAGTTCCAATGTGACACGGTCGAAAGGCGTGTTTCCCTTCGCCAACAGCGGAGCGTGAACTTCCACCGGATTCGCTCGCCGGTGCCTTGGGCGACGTTGCTTGCCGTATCGGTTGTTTTCGCCGCGTTCGCTGATCATACCACTTTCGCGCGCCGCGCTGCTGGAGTAAGCTCCTTTTTTGGGATGTCTTTTGGTTTGAACCGCAAAATTCTGCTTTCTTGCTCTCTTGAAAACTGTGATCCGTTTGTTCATCCTAACCTGCGGCGTATCAGTCACTAACAGCTGGTTGCTTGGATCTCGAAGAAGTTGTATGGGATTTACGCTCACGATCGTGATTAGCGTACTTGCTCGCCTTTAATGACAGCAACGATCATTCTCTGATCTCGTGTCCTGATAATGGGTTCCTCCTCCACAGTTCTCGAAGCCTAATAGCTGCCGCATTAGACACTTCGTTCTGAACGTTTGACAGTTCAGTGGTTATCGACCACTTTGTTTCACTGTCAGTATGCCAGTGCACGCCGTGGACATTGATTGATCATTGCAAGATTATTGTTTGCCTATTGTCATTAATATTGGTTGTGTTTAGGCGCAATGTTATCTCCAGACTGCAAGGAGAAGTTGCAGTCAGCGGTTAATTATCATGCATTGGGATAAGGTGTCAGGCCATGAACACGTGCACATTTCTCAATAACAGTTCTATTTTCACCAGTGTTTCGACATTTTTATTGATAAGTGTTTCGATGTCGAAAAAAACAATGCAACTTTACTATAACCAACGAAATTTAATCATCAAAATCATTACCTTTTTTTTTGTATGTGTGTGAATACTAATTGAGTCGGCGTATAAAGCGATGACGGAGCAGATAAAACCAGCGAACACTTTTGTTGTGGCAGAAACGACATCACGGGGCCTGCTAATTTATAACTGCCGAGTTTTCAACGCAATTTTAAGTTCCTTGA
The DNA here is from genome assembly GCA_037355805.1 of Ixodes ricinus. NCBI lineage: Eukaryota > Metazoa > Arthropoda > Arachnida > Ixodida > Ixodidae > Ixodes > Ixodes ricinus. The sequence continues at coordinate 313,931 of JAZHYW010042070.1, read as the reverse complement.
AATTTTTCACGCACAGCTACTTGCTTCTGGCGGGTTCGCTTTGAAGCTGAAATACGCCGCGGAATTCCTGTTTCTTGTTGTGGAAGGTGAAATTTTATAACCAGAACTTGAGTAGGGTTCACACATAAGTATGTGCTCATAGTTGCCTATGTTGAGCCCCTTTGTATATAAGTACAAATGTAGCCTACTTTGAGCAGAGTACATAAAATGCGATGTAGTTCCAGGAAGTGCCGTTTTAACACATGATCTTTTTTCTGTCAGCCCCACAGTTTAAAGGGAAGTCGTTTTATCATGGTGAATCATCCTTTTATCAAAGGCAGCATTTTATAGGTCTGTTTTTAAAGTTACGTGGATTGTAAGACTCCAAGTATATATTTGAAGCATTATGGAAGCATCAGCATTATCCTGGGAATTCATGTAAAAACGACTGACTTTGGAAAAAGAAATTGGTGCATCTGGAATGCAGGCAGAATACATGTCTGAGTGAAAACAATACGAAGAAATGCTGCAATGATACCTCACTTTTTTATTATGTTAGTTTTCTCTCTGATTTCAGAGAAACGGCAGGGGTTGTAGCTTCCTAAAACCTCCTACAATTAATCTATTGTTCACTGCATAGATTGCTATTTTTGTCTATGCAGTCAAAGTAGCTGGAAAATTCTAAAATTAATCTTCAAAACTAAAAAATTTTATGCTGAGACCTCAAAACGTTCAACATTATATATATATATATATATATATATATATATATATATATATATATATATATATATATATATATATCACACACACACACACCGGGTGTTCCATTTTAATTCAAACAGGTGTATTACAAAACATTCGTAAAAGATGCACTAATACGGTTTGTGTAGGTAAGTTATGCGCCAGGGGGACATTATGTGGGTGGCTAATCTTTGCGATAAGTGGAATAATTAACTTCCAAAATATTTCTATGGTTTCAATTAGAAACATGCTGAGCATAATCGAAAACCACCCTATCAGTTAATTTTAGATAGACCGGAAACTCGGGGGCGCACCAAAGTTACCACTCGTGCAGCAGGCGCAAAGCTAGCGGTGGCGGAACGCGATGATAATCTAGTCATTTTATGGTCATCTTTGTTCATGCCAAGGTCTGTTTGTGCCATATTTGTTGGCAGAAAAAAAAACTGTTTTGCTTTCATGAATAATGTATTCTTTTCTGTGCACACAATATTAGTTTTAATGCATGCCAAGATGGTAAGATTGTAGCTTATTGTAATTTCAGACATACCTCTCGATAATAAAATTCACATGGGAAAACCTGAATGCAGTTTAATTTTATTTTATTGAGAAAAATACGATACACGGGCAATTAAATATCGCATATCAGCTTTGATCTGTTTGGGAAGTGCATTGAATGAGATTTTTTTTTTAAGAAAAGTTTGCAGGTAGTTTTTGTTTCGAAATTAATTTTTGTGCATTTTTGAAGTGTCCTTTTAATTAACATCCCTGGCTATTATTTTATTTTCGAATGCCAGTGCTATCAATATGTTTGTAACAAAGTACTCACAAAAATGCTTTAATAGGCGACGTTTCTAATTCCTTGGATAACTTTTTTTTTTTTCAACACTTCGTGGTTGAGACGACGGAAATATCTTAAGCCAATTACGTTTATTTAAATTAATGGCAAGCAGGCAGCTGAGGTGGTGGAAATCTGACACCTTGAACGCGTTGCAGCGTCACCAAGTGGGGACAAGTCCAACTTTCTAAGGTGTGCTCGAACCCGGTGAGCTAACCCGATGCCTACAAAATAGCGAGGCGGGTATTTTTCGTATTAAAAAAAAAATATACCCTCAAATTGTGGAAGCCAACACGGAAAACGAGACATCCTTCTGATGTATTCCCCCGTCTGAGATTATCGTAAGCTGCTTCGCAACCGGGCAAACTGTGTGCGATTTCTATCCTAATGAATTCGGCTCGTGGTCGCTTTAGCTCCTCGTTGACACAAGCAGGGCTGCGTTCCGCTTTTTCCAGTTGGCGTATCCTTTTGCAAAACTGTTGCCAAATGGAAGACAGCAGGATCGTGCAGTACTTCGTGTGCGAGTTTCCTCCTTTCTCCTTCCACTCGTCTCTTTGCGCTCTTTTGCTAGCCGTTATTTTGTACGCTACAGAACACCAAAACAGAGGTAACATATTTCAGCTTTTGCGCTGCAGCTGCAGTTCTACGATAACGCGGGGAAGGGCTTCGGATTCGGTAATGTGTGGCTGAAAACATGTACGGGGTCTGTGGGATGAGGCACGAGCTATGGACTCGAACCAAGACTCTCAGTTTCACGGAAACGGAGCCTGCGACGGCCAACTGTTGGTAAAAGCAGCTCGGTGTGGACGTAGTGCAGGAGATTCGGCGATGCGTCAAAATTCCAGTTTCAGGGGGTCAGAGTTTAATCCCGTAGAGCGTGGCTGCATCTGTTCTCGTTGTCGTTTCAGCCGGTGCGTAGTAGAGCTTGCCGTACGATGCTTCTTAATCACGAAAAAGTAGGCCACCACGAGTGCAAGGACGCTCGACGTAGCGAATCTCATTTCCCGATGCTGAAGGGCTCTCTGAAGCTGGAAAGGGAAACCTGTTTGATGTTTGTTCGGCTGCAGCTGGCCCCAGTTGAATGGTGGGATGTGGGTATGTATGTTTGGAGTGTTGATTTCGAGACGTCTGGCTTTGCCAACACCACTTCTTGCTCTTGGGCCAGGGGTTCGAACGTTTCGAGATCGCGGCAGCCCTTCGTCAGACCGGGGACCGCGTTATGTGAGTTTGTTTCGGCGTTCGCAGTCCAGACTCTGACCCGACACTACAGACTGAGGTACTGTGAGACCTCTGCAAGTCAGCTAGGACGCATTTTTTACAATCTGATTTTATGTGATAAACACACTTTGAATTGGTGTGAGAAAGTGGTGCCAAATGACTTCCCTCCAAATTAAAATGTTCGCCATGCACTGCATGTTAATGCGTTAGAAATCTCTTTGGTTGGGGTCAGCGTGGTGTAACTGTCCGTGCGCCTAAGCCGCTATCGGCGGGAAAAGATTTCAGAAAACAAAAAACTACGAAGAAAGCAATTTCCAAGTGATCATCACTATAAAGCAAAGGGAAACAACTATGGGCCGATAAACCGAGGGAGAGAAGGAGACGAGACCGCTCGGGGACATCGGAACGCCGAGATCTGATTGGAATGAATAGTGGGTAGACCTTAAGCTAGCTGCCTTTGTCTCCCCTGCACTTGTCGAACGCGTTATAGAACGCGAACGCCGGCGTCAGGCGTTTGGCTTTCGCATTCGAACGGGTTCGACGAGTTCAGGGGAGAGAAGGGCAGCTAGCTTTAGGTCTACCCACTATTCATTCCAATCAGATCTCGGCGTTCTGACGCTCCCACGCGCTTTCCTCTACCCTGCTCCCTCAGTTTCCTGGCACATAGCTTTCTTTGTTTTCATATTTTCCATGTCAAATGAACCTGAAGGGAGCAGCTCTTCCCGAAATTAATCAGCGTCCGTGACTAAACGAATTCCGAATGTGCGTAGACAGAGACTTGTGCTTTTCTGGGTGGAAGTAAAAACGGACTTCTACCCTCCGATTTCAGAACAACAAATAGCCTGCGAACCGACATCGTCTTGATTCCCGGCTGGAACCAGAGGTCCCTGTGCGAGCTCCGCGTTGTCGCATTTTTTTGAAGGCCACAGTATGAAATTCCACACGGTGTGCATTTTCCCCCTGGTGACTCATTTCTTTCTTGAAAGCAAGTTTGGCAAACGGACGATGGTATCTGCATGCCTCACGACGTTGCTGCGTCTGACCAAAGGCGCGTCATGCGGCATTGCCTATCACGTCTTGCCGTTTGCTCACTGTGCGGCGGTTTTATTGCGGCACCACGGGATTGTTCATTTCCCTTAACCGCTCGCATCCGTGGCGTGACTGCCCTGACGATAAGGGGCGGTAGAACCAACGACTTGGAAGGGTTTTCTCTCTCTCTTCTCTTTGTTTTAATTTTGAGTTTTTTTTTCTTTTTTTCTTTTTCCAACTCGTATATTTTTGTCTTTTGTGCGAAATGTTTGCAAGTTCCCCCGAAACGTATACAGAAGGAAATCCGAGATTTTAATTCTCCGTTTCAACGGTCGGTTTCTTCCATTTCTCTGTGTCCGTCCTCGAGAAATAATCCTGCTCGTGCGAATTTTATTAATTTTAGCTCTCCATTCTTCAACAATTGTTGAAGTCTCTGAATTGTAATATTGTAATGCGGTATATTTCTTCTTTCTTATTCAGTTACGCTAAGTTAATAGTTGTTGACTCTGCCTTTGAAGTCGTTGCAGTGGTTCATAAAGGGTCCTCACTCTGGGGGGGGGGGGGGGTTGTACATGGTGTGTGGGAATTAGAGGGAGGGGGGGGGGGGGGGGTCTGTCTTCGAACTTTGCTTAATAGTTTCCTGGATACGCTCGATTTAAGTGTATTTGCTTCGCGCAGGAGCGCAGGCTAGCTGCATCGCGCTTTTGAATTATCAGCCGTCTTTCGGTGCACTGGTAGGGCATTGCACTTTGCGTTCGACACTTTTTATTTAGGCCTCCTGGGGGCTATGTTCGACAAATGTTTTGTTTCTCCTAAAAAGAAACGGAAGTGACTATATCGCGCCTGATTGGTTAGAGGCTCATATGACGAAAGTTCCCTGTTTCGTCATTTGAATCTCTAGCCAATCGGACGTGATATCGTCACTTCCGTTTCTTTTTAGGACAAACGAAACATTTGTCGAACATAGCCCCCCCCCCTCCTTTTCCGACTGGAGAATTCCGTGCTGTTCTAGCGCCGACTGGCACGGCGAGTTATGAGACAATAGGCTTTTGAGCAAGAAAAATGGGTACGATGCCCAAGTGGCAGCCCATTAACTCGAGTCGATTTTTTTGAGTCGAGTGCCCGAACTCTATTGCGGAGGCGTCCTGCGAGCTTAATCGATCTGGTATTGTTTTCTGTTGTGGCGGTGTAACGCTTGGTCTGACTTGGCGCTCCGTTGGGTACAGTCTGTAACCGCGTGTCCTTGACATTTGCCCCGGAACGCGATTGGGTTAATGGCGTGACGCCGCCGTGACATGGGCGGCAAACAAAGCGCGGATGGTCGGGCCAAGAACGGGAGACGAATCGCTTGCATCATCGGGGCGGAAAAAAAAAGGGGGGGGGGGGGGACGCGCGCGGTAAATCCGAGCGGCAGGACCTTGTCCTGTTTCGGCGTTCCCGTCTCTCGCCCCAGTCGCTATACACCTCCTCTTGCTCAACGGCGAATGGGAGCTTCTTCCGAGCAGCGGCATTCAAATTTCGTTTCGAGTGTTGTCGCGGGATCGGAAAATCTCAACATGTCATCATCTGCGTGTCAGGTCTACGCGTAGAACTTGAACAGACGGCTTTATTATTTCGCATCAAGTCGTGGGAAGATTCTTTGCAGCGCCTGCTCTGAATTGTGCATGAATTGCGCCGTTCGAACAGAGCCAGTTTCGAAAGATAGACGAGCAGCAAAGACAGCCGGAGATTTCACCGCTTGACGTTTTCAGCTGCGCGATAGACGAAGGCTGGCGCTCAGACAGTTCGAGAGACAGAGCGGGCTATCAGGCCAAGCCTATTTTCAGTCGTGTGGTGCACTTCAGTGCTCGTTCTCCCCTCTCTATTGTTTCTTGTTCATAGCGATGGTTCCGGTCTGTTGGTTCAAGGTTGAATTGTGGACGTGCACAAAGACCCTTTGTTGTGTGAACCGGCCATGTCACCTACACCGGGAGCTTGCTCGTCGTGTGTACTCTGTTTCAACGTAACTTGGCAAACGGTGAAAGCTACGGCCCCTGCGACTTAATCGGGACGGCATAGTGAGGACATCGTGCAACGTGTCGTCGGTGTCTGTACTCTTCTTGTGGAGAACCGTCACGTGCTTCGATCTGACGCTCTAATTCGCTCGCGGGTATCCCAGCGTTCGGTGTTTGCCAAGTTACGTTGAAACGAACCAGATGGGATAGCATGTACGCGATGCGTACTGTGCAAACGGACTCTCTCTCTCCCCCCCCCCCCCCTCTGTCCTCCTGACACATTCTCACAGATTCTCTCATCCTATATTCACCGTATTGTTTGCGCGCCAGTTAATTTTCGTGGAGTATTAAACCTGTGGACGGTGCACAGGACCTCGCTACAAAATAAATATCCATCTGAACGAGAAAAAAAAAATGTTGAAGTCGGTTAGCCGGAAATTGCTTTTCTCTTTTCCTTTTTTTTTTTATTTTACTGTCTTTATTGATTTTTTTTTTTTTTGAAAGACGACACGACACGCATTTAAATTTGTTGGCGCGTGTCGACGTTTTGAATACACTCCTGCGGAAAGCTCCAAGACGGTTCAAAGGTGCTGCCAAACTGGTTAGGGATTTCGTCGGCATTGGCAAACATCCTTCACTAATCTGGCAACACTGAATCAGCAGCAGTGGGAAGCGGTGTTCGAGACCGGTTCAGAGTTCTCCCTCTTTTGGATGAATGTCTGAGTATTCTGGCAACACTGGTTCGAACTTGTGTCTCGAATTCATTATTTACCACGGATCAATGTAATGGCATGTCAGTAGGTTTTCTCTGCTTTATGTGTGCGTATGGGTTGAATTCAGCATGGCGATGGTGTCTGTTAGCCGATCGTCTGTTTGTCTGTGTGGGTTCTGGTAGTCGATGGCGCTTTTTTCTTTCCTCCGAACAAATGGCTTTGACGCACTGTTCGCAGAATCCTCGGTAGTGGAAACAGCGAGTGACGTAGGGTGACACGTGACCTCTGCTCAATGCTGGCCATAAAATCGTTGCCAAGGCGCGCCAAACTTGACTCTGTCGTCTGCAATTTTCCTCTTGCCTGGCGCACCTGCGTTCATGCTGAAGCGAGCTGAAGTCGCGGTGCGCTGCCATTGCGCCGACAGCGTGCCGATCGAGCGAGCAGCTCTTTCGAGCCGCCGCAACCGACGTTACTAGATCAAAGTTAGTTGACAAGCTTCTTAGAATGCCTGGCGCTGTTTCGTGGCACGTCCGTTCCGTTGCGCTTGCTACGCTATCAGCCGGTGGAACGTTGAATGCACATTGCCTGCGGTGAAAAGTGATTCTCTAGTAGTTTGTATGGTAAAAATAACGTTTGAGCAAAAGTTTGCTCAAAAAGAGCATCGTTCGAAAACAGTCCTTATCCGTTGCTCTTGCTGGCGGCGCAGCTGGTGGCGCTAGGAACGCTATCCCCCAGAGCCGTATATTGGGAGAGTTTGGCCATTCATTAGTTTGAATAGGCGAGCATCTCGTGGCCAACCACAGGCCGCGAAACAGCCCCTAGCGGTGGTCGTGAGCTCTAAAAATGCGACTTGACTAATATGAGCCGTTTTAGCGTCGCCAGAGTAAAAAGGTTTAACTCTTGGTGACTGACAACTTGGCGCATGTGTAGGTCTTCGTTACGTCCATATTCAACGATAGAATGAACGAACGCGAGAGCGAACTGCGTAGTTGCGATCATTGCTGGTGCGAGATTGATAACTTTTATTTCACGCTTTAAATGTCAGTGTCTTTCCAATATTGTAAACTCTAGGTCTGCTGATTGGTCGACACTGTGTCGCACTTTTAGTTTACGCTCTAACCGCGGGGGAATATTCGGCGCTGGCGGCGGCCTTTGCTCCGCCCATTGGCTAAACTCTCCCAATATACGGCTCTGTGTCCGTATATTGCACACGTCAGCAGAGAAGAACCCTCTTCGAACGCCGCTCTTCCGTGGAGCTTGTCAACTGGTAGATGTAAGAACGTCGGTCGCAATCCTAGGCGAGCTATAGATGGCGGGTTTACGCTACGAAACTATCGCGCGACTTCTTTTTTTTTTACATTTGATTAGTTGGTAGTGTTCAGTTACGCAATCGCTGCCCATAGACGGCTTTCCGTTCGTTTCAAGGGGAACGACACGGCGCGGCTTCCTTTGAAAGCTGGTTTCTCCCGAGACGTTATTGCGTCATCCAACTCTTGATTTGATCTTGCTCTTCGTGCCTTTGACTGAGACCCGTCATCGATCCGATACGCATACAAGGGAAGCGGGGATGGGGGTTTGTTTTACGTAGTCTGGACGACGCGGTTGATCGTTTCTCCCTAGAGGGCCGCCGAGAATGCACGGAGGAGCGCACGCCAGTGGAATATTTTCCCAGCAGTATGATAAACGGAACTTCGGAAGCATCGCTACGCGTACTAGACGGTTGAATTACACTACATGAATTATAGATTGCAGATCCGCCTTCGTTTAATTACCGCGCATAAATCGAAAGAGAGATTTTTTTTTTCAGTCGCGCTTTCTTTTATTCTATTTTACAGACAAACATGTAGATACATGTCTGCTGCTGAAGATATTTTTATGACGTAACCCAATTGAGTGCATTCGGTTTCGTTCGTGGACGTATTTTGTGTGCGGGTATGATTCCGGCTTATATAATGACGTCTGTTGTTTTTTTCGTTTTTTTTTCTCTGTCTTTTTTTTTTTAATACGAGGGAGATATTTTTGGTGGAGTGACCTCTTCTTAACATGTTTGTAAAATTTGAAGTTAGACCTTTTTAAGTGCGCGTGACACTCGAGCTGCGAGTTCTGTTTGAATTCTGCTCGGTGAATATCGAGGTTGCATAAACTGAAACAGGAAGAGACAGTGTCCACCGTCTGGCTTTGAAACCGCACCCTCGTGGTAGCGCTGGTCGCTACCACGAGGGTGCGGTTATGAAGCCCGTTAACAATAAAGACCGTTTTACCTGGTGCGACCGTTTTACAAATACGTTTGTTCGACATAGCACGAGCATGGCGTCGTATTTGTCGGGAAAAAATGGTGATTATTATGCGACGCACGAGCGTTTTCGCGCTCGTTGCGCGTTCTGAAACGGTGCAGAAAAAAGTTGCACGAGGCAGCATTCGGCATTGATTGTATTATGAAGTGCATGCAAGGCGAGCCTTTCGCTAGCCTTCCATCGAACCTTGTGACGGTTGGGGCCTCCGTGCGGCGACCTCAGGCGTGGTGGTGGCGGCAGCCGCGGCACGTCGGCCCTTACTCCGGGTAAACAAGCTCCGTGACGGCGCTCTATTTTGGTCGTCCTGGAACCGCGACCCGAGGGAGCGCCCTCAGCCGCGGGTCTGTACACCGGGTTGCTTGCTGGCGCCCTGGACGCTTAGCCGTGGGTTAGGCTGATCAAACTCGTTTTGGAGAGACCGCGTGCTGGCACCTCTGTTCTGTGGGGATCATAGCGAGGCCTGTAAGCTCCTCCTCGTTGAAATATTATATTAACAATATTCCTCTTTCATCGCGCGACGGATGTAAATACCTGCGAGTATACCCAGGTATCTATATCCGTTGCTCAATGAAGGAGAGTAATATTTTTTTTAATACTTAAACGAGGAGGAGTTTACAGGTGTTGCTATAATCCCCACAGAGCAGAGGTGCCAGCATGCGGTCTCAAAGGTCTCCATTCAAATCAAATTGTAAATGGCCTTTGGAGCTTACCCTGTACACATTTTACACTGCACTTAACTTTACACTGTTTTACACTTAACTTTACACATTTTATTTTTATTTTGCCCGTCCTATTTGGTGCCAAAATGATGGCTCCCCTGCTTCACCGCATAGCGCAGTAAAAGAATCCAGTCAGTTATGCACGCATAAAGCGTGACACAGCAAGAACGAGTAATTTAATTTATTGTTCCTTAAAAGCGTCCTGCACGGGGAGTCGCGCACGACGCCTCGTGGCCTCAGGCCTCAGGCGCGTGCGGCCGGAGCGGCCGAGAGTGAGGAGCCGTGTGTTTCATAATAGCTCAATCTCGTTTCCCCTTCTTTATTACAGTATCTTTATTGTCTTTTAGATACTTTCTTCCCTCATTTAACCATATACTCCCAGGTATTTGTACTTTTTTATCTGTTCTATCACTGTCTCCTGTATCTCCAGGGGTTCCCCCTCCTCGTTGTTGAAAACTATTATGCCCGACTTGAACCTACTGAAGTTTAGGCCTAAACTGTCCCCTTCCCTGCTGCAAATCCTAATTAGTTCCTGTATTGTTTCACGACTTTCTGATACGAGTACAATGTCGTCTGCATTCTTTAACCCTGGCAATACTTGACTTACTTTATCCTTCCTCCATATAAGTCAGGTCAAAACCTAGGTTGCACTGCTCTAATCTTTTTTCCATCTCACTGAGGTATATCATAAAGAGCAGGGGAGACAATGGTCAACCCTGTTTAAGTCCTCTTTTTATTGCTGCTGGTCTTGTAGTTTCGGCTTCCCATGTTATAACCACCCTATTCTCCATATATACCCGTTGTAGAAACTTAACCGTCGTTCCCCCTAGTTCATATCCCTTGAGTGTGTCCCAGAGTTTTTCGTGATTCACATTGTCATATGCCCCTTTGATGTACAAAAATGCTACCCATAATGGCCTTTGACTTGTCATTGCTATCTCTATGTACTGAGTGATTACGAATAAGTTATCATCTTTGAAACCGTTTTGAAGCTCTCCCAGAATCTGCTTTCTCTCTGCCCATTCTTCTATTCTTTTTACAATTCGCATAGCTACAGTCTGTATACAATTACTGAAGTCCCCCTTGGCCTTATATAATAATCTCATCCTGCTCAATTTCCAGTCACTTGGTACCTCCCCTCCCATAATTATCTGGTCAATCACCCGTCTCAATTTCAATTCGCTTGTTTTGCCTAGAACTTTTATCAGTCTCATTGGTATGCCGTCTGAACCTGTCGCAGTTCCAGCCGGAACCTTTCCTTCTGCTTTTTTCCCATTCCCCTGTGGTCATTTCCTATTCTTCACTATGGTCCTCCTCTTGTATTTTGTATATAGACGCTACCATTCCCTACAGCCTGATCTGGTTCTAACTCCGAAAATGCGGCTTTGATTGTAGGTCTAATGTATTCTCTTGGCTCTTCCCCCTCTACCTTTGTCCCTTCCTGTGTGGTTAGTGTCTGCTGGTACCCCTTGGTGTTTTTTTTTCCCTGTGCACTGATGTATTCCCAGAACCGTTTTGCCGCGTTCCTATCATTCCGGTTTATCTCTATCGTCCACTGGACCCCTGCTTTTCCAATTTTGGCCTGTATCAATGCTGATGACTCCCGCTTTCTTTCCTGAAAGTCCTCCCATTTTGATGCTACTTCGGCTGGTGTGGCCCCCTTTTTCTTTGCCCATCTGTGTTCTCTAGATGCCGCTTTTGAGTTTGAGTTTTCTTCCTCCTTGTTTGATTTGATATTTCTCTAACTCTCTTTTGAAAACACTAGTCTTCATATGTCCATTCTCTTTCCGGTTGCTTGGATACTAAGTTTTCGACTCGCTTAGATACCTCCTGTAATTGTTTATAGTTTAAGTTATTTCTACCCTCTTGTTTTTGTTTTTGCATTTCTGGTTTTACTGTGCCAGATCTGATCTTGATTCTCTTATGGTCGTTCCCTAGACTTTTTGTGCCTTGCTCATCTATTTCCATACCTCCTAATCTGTTGAATAGCTTCCGCGACATTAAACAGTAGTCAATAGTCGAGTGCGAGTTCTTTCTTTCCCGCGTTATTTTTCCATCACATTTTACCTGAGCGTTAACCAATACCAGATCAAGAGCTTCGCAGAACTCCTCTAACATCCTCCCTGTTGTCAAGGTCTTCCAAATGCGGATTCGTGTCCCCCAAGATAATTATTTCCCTGTTAGTGCCGATTTCCCTAACGTGTCCTGATATACATGTTAAGTGTTCTGCGTTTTCCTCCCTGCATCACTCCCTGGTTTTAGATACACAAAACCCAGGATTGGGTCCAAACCCCCAATATTGCCTTTAATCCACATGTGTTCCCTGCAGCCCTCTCGTTCCCTTTCCCATTCTCGACCCTCCACTAACACCCCTAACCCCCTCCCTTGTGTTCCCCTTTGGCCCGGTTGCTTCCCATCCAATGATATCCCGGTTTGTATCGTGGTTCTTCCATAGGAGACCCGCCATAAGAGGAGACCCACCATCTAAGTGTGCCAATCAAGAAAGCCCCCCTCCCCCTCCCCCGTTTATTACGCTCGGCGGTTATAAATACGATCATCACCGAAAGGGGTGCGCCACAATTTAGCTACAATTCGGTCGCTGCATTAGCACCCTTCTACAGTGTACTTGCGAAGCCTCGCGTGGTTTAACGTAAAAATGCGATATATGTTTCGACACGGGACTCGTGAAACATCACGCTCGACGTCAAGGTTCAAAAACCTCAGGGCCGGCTTGTTAGAAACAGCGTCTCAGCTGAGACAACAAAGCACTGCCAAAGCCAGCGCACGAGCTGAGCGGGACTCTAACCGCGTCTCAAGACGCGCCCTAGCCTTTGCAGTGTTTTCTTTCACACAGTCTCAGCTGAGACGCTGTTCTAGCAAGCCACCCCAGGACTCTAACCGATAGATCGGTTGCTCTGGGGCAGGGGGCGCGAGCGCGTTCGCAAGACGCGACCATCTTCGACCATCTTATGGTGGCTTCATAATCCAGGTGGCTCTGTAACGTTCGATTTTTCACGTGCCACGTTCGAATACAAGCATCTGTCAGCATCCGTATAGATGCGCGATAACAAAACTTCTAGGGAAAAAAATATGCAGCTCGCGGCGCAGCGTCCTATTAAACATTCCTTTAGCTTTAATATTTGCATTGCTTTCCTTCATGCTTCCGCGAGCACGTACGTTTCACTTTACATGATAGCGAAACCAAAGCTACTTGCCAAAGCACGTTCCCCCTAACGATGCTCGCACTGTACGAGCGCATGTGCTTGGTAGGGACACTGAAAACTCGTAACTCGCTCTTGTAGGCTCTGCTACGCTGGTTTAGAATGGAACGGAGTATAAAAAACTGTAGTGGGGAAGCGTAATGACGCAAACGCAAGCCAAATATTCTATTTTGCTCGCCTGGAGCGCTGCTCAAAACTTGAGAACTACGGGCCTATGGGTATCGATGGACGCCCGCGCGCGCGTATTCCGGTGTATTTCTATTTATCGGGTAGCCGCCCCCTTTGCAGTCGGTTGATCGATGCGTCTTCTTTGCGGCGGCCTGTATATCCTCGATGAGGATTTGCTCACCTCGGTTCGCAGGGGCTTTTCATTTTGTGAGTGGATTGCGTTTCATTTCCAGGGTCGGGCAAACTTTGCAGTCTTCCAGGACCGTTTTGGCCAATTATTTATTTATTTTTGCGGCGAATCACTCGGGCCGTGAGACAGTATCCGCACGATTAGGAGCATGGGTAGCTAAACAGAAGAATTGAGAGGCATCCTCCTTTCAGTAGCATAGACGGTTATGACGGTCACTCAAACGAGCCCCATTTTTGGCACTGAAATGTTCACCTTCGGGAACAACCGCTGTGGGAGAGGAACACATCCAAGTCTTATAGTTCTGAGATTTTGCGAACTGTTCGTGGGCACGAGGGGCGTTGAAAGATATGGTATCTAATACCCTTTTTTCTTCGCCTTCCATTCAACAACACCGGCCTGAAACTCACTCTGATTGCTGTCCCTCCCTCAAGGGGGGGGACAGCACAACTGAGTTTGTTCGACAAACTGGAGCACTGAATACAAGTCAGGACGACTTGTATTCAGTGCTTCTGTTTGTCGGACAAACTCGGGTTGGGCTGTCCCCCCCCCCCCCTCTTTTTTTTTTTTTTTTGTACAGTGTAGACTAGAGGAAGCTTTTTTACCAAATTCAACGAGGACGATGGAATTGCGGCAACCCGCTCATACGGAAGATTATTTATTTATTTATTATGCGCAAAATGCGTTCATTCCCATACGGGAGGGAAGCAGGAAAGTGAATCGGAAAACGCGCGTATCTACATAAAAACCGTATTCGCACGCCAGTTCCTGAATCTAGTTCTCGGATGTTTGAATTTGCTTGGACATAGCTGACTTCCATATCTTCACTGGATGGTTCTGGCGCCACTGGAGACCGATAGCTTGTACCGATGGTGTATACATTTGTTTTTTGTTTTCATTGGCAATGAATAATGGAATTAAATTTATTTGTTTATGTATATTACGCAGAGTTTTACTGTGCGGAGTGCAGTCTTGCAATGAATTATGTGTAATCTCCGCGTTTCCTTTTTCTCGTGTGTGTGTGTGTGTTTTTTTTTTTTTTTTTGGGGGGGGGGGTGAGTGGGTGGGTGGGTGGGCGGGCTGGTGGGTGGGGGTATCTTCTGTTCTTTGAAGAGGACAAGAGCTCCACTCAAAACAGTAGGCAGGGAGCATTGCTCTTTGTGGCATCTGCCTTAGGCAGTTGAAAGGCAGCTCGTCGGCGAGTTGACATTCCTCGACTTTAGCAATGTTTTTCTTTTCTTTCCTTGTTACAACTTGTATAGTTACATGAGGTATACGATGTTGTTGTGCTATGATGCTGCACTTCTGTCTTTGGTAGCTTTGGTTTAGTAATTAAGATGAAATCGTCTGCGATAAAACTATGCCAACGATAATAAAAATGTGTATGCTGTAGTTTTTTTTTTAACTTTCTTATTTGATTTAAAGCATCGGTCAAAAGCAACTAAAGTAATTTCACGGGTAAGCATACCTGTGAAATCGTCAGTTGCGACAAGCAAGTTGTGCCTACGATATACAGAGTGTTTCACGGAACTTTGGCCACATCCTTCCTGCAAAAACTACTAATTAAAAAAGAAAGGTTGATTTTGTATTTGTTTTTGTCGAAGAGCGTACTCGGGAAAATCAATAGCGCTTGCAATAATTAGGTTATTAATTAGTGAGTTTAGCTTTTTTTTTTACTTAGTAAATTTAATGGTATGGTGTGAGTTAAAGTTTTGGGGCATCGTTGGAAATCAGCTTACTTTAGAAAGATATAAGGCACGTGCAGCATTTTACGTCGTTTCGAAAAAAAAAAAAAAGAAACCCACTTAATTTGTACCGGTCATGGAGAAGAGGCTCGACACGAGTATTTACGAGACTCAGTTACTAAACACCTGCTTCAAAAATTGTCTAGGGCACTACTTCAGTTATTTTCCCTGGAAAATATATTTAGTAGAGTGCAAATACCATTGCTTTCGAAGGTACTTCCGCATTGCGTGGTCTCTGTCGACATCAGCAAACTAAACAAAAATCGCACTGTTAATCTATGGCGTCCCAGTACATGGAGTAGCATCGCACTGGTGCGTGTTACAAGGTGATATGTTTTTAAGACAAAGGAGCAATAAGAGCTCAGGTCGCTGAAACGCATCTTTTGGTGACTTTATAGTGTGCCCCTTGGACGCATTGTTTTACTACGTGCCGTAGTCGCTACATCTGGAGTTAACCAATTTTGTATATTTGCCAAACCTTCTTCAAGTAGGTGCCCCAGGTTCCCCGGGCCATACCCTGCGCTTCGTTGTTCCTCCGTCCCAGGTTTACTATGGATATCACCGTTTCCCCACGTTCCTCAGACTGCCGGACAGGCGAAGGAAACTTACATCCTTGCCGTAATAATGTCAAACGTAACAAACAAACAAACGAACGAAATGGTTTGTGCCCGTTTCTTATTTCTTTTTATTTGTCCTTTTGTTGGCATTTTGAGTGTGCATCTTTGGTCGTGGCTTGTTTTCAGTTCTGTTTCCCGTTTCCGGTCCAGGTTAGGGATCGATTCAGCTTTGCGTACAATTCCACCATTTTAGAAATAAGGGGCGCCACCTGGCGGGAA
The DNA here is from genome assembly GCA_037355805.1 of Ixodes ricinus. NCBI lineage: Eukaryota > Metazoa > Arthropoda > Arachnida > Ixodida > Ixodidae > Ixodes > Ixodes ricinus. The sequence goes on along the minus strand of JAZHYW010042070.1, from coordinate 298,249 downwards.
ACGGGGTTCGAGGATTTCCAGGATGAAACAACGCGCGCATTAGGAAGGAGAGGGAAGATGCGTCTTATTCCACAAGTCGTTTTGGAGCGCGCTTGTATCGACTTTTCTGGAGTACGCCTATTTCACAGGGCGTTCGGGATCGAGACGGATGTGTTCCACTCGTCGTTTTGGATCAGCTCCCGCTTGAGACCTCGATCCGAATCAGAGAAAAGTCGCTCTGCCGATTTCGGCGGATTCGAGCGGAAGCCAGCCTGTCCAGTCCTCGGCGCTCACACGTGACTTCCTTTCTCGCCGGGCATCTCGCCTCGGGAGAATTCGTAAGAGTAAAGCTATACGCACTCCGTAGTGCACTTCGGACGGAAATGGCTATACGCACTCCGCTTAACTCGTATAAAACGAATGGTCACAACGAGTTTTCTAAGTGATGGCATAGCATAGGGGTTAAGGTGTCCGCTTTAAACGCAAGTGGGCGCAAATTCGATCCGCGGTGGGCCTACTTTTGTTTTTCTTTTTTCTCGAACATTTTGTTTTCTCGAGGCATTTGGCGATATTTGCGACATTTCTTTTTTGCGATGAACACTAAAAAAAGCCGAATGTTGTCGACGAAACTTCGCAGAACTAAATGGTATGGGACTCCTTTCCGGAGGTGCGATCGGGGACAGCGGGGCTTGGGTTGCCGGTTGGACGCCGCGAAGCGGCGTGTACTGGTTCAGTTTTGTAATTAGCAGCCGCACACTGTCGCCGCGAAGCGGCGTGAACGCAGGCGAGGGGCTGGCTTAACACGCTCCCCAGTAATACACACGCTGTTCGAAAAGGGTGGCCCGAGCGGCGTGAGCTCTCCGCGGAGTGCGTATAGCCATTTCCGTCCGAAGTGCACTACGGAGTGCGTATAACTTTACTCAATTGGTAATGGCAGCTCGTGAAGTGCCGCCCGCTTTACTTCTGCTGGTGATGCTGCTTCTGCTGCTTGATGACAGTTCGTTGTCAAGTTGCTCGAGCAGCTCCTCCAGCAGCAGCGGCCCGAGTTGCAGCGACGACGAGGATTGCTTGGATGTCCCGCGTGAATTCGATTGCCTTTACGGACTTGCGCAGAAGAGGCCGAAAATCGAGACGTACTTGGACACCGTTGACGAGTATTCCGATGAAGAGGCAAGTGGACTACGCTGATGCACATCGCTTATCGACACGCATTTTTCACATCGTGATTAACTTCGCTCATACGTTGAACACGTGTTAGCGCCGCGATTGCGGAAACATGTGCTTGGAGATCCGGGACCGCGGGAAGGGGATTCCCGGGAAGGTTAATGACGGGAAAGCATCCGCCGATCCCGGAGGAGTGGTCATGTTCCACTGGGGATCCAGAGGCGGAGCGACTCGGTTCGGATCTGGTCTGATTCCGGCGCGCTCCAAAGCGACCAGTGGAATTCGCCATTAGAACGAACTTGGGGGCAAAAGATAAGCCACAATAGGCACCAAAGGGACTTGGCCAAAGCCCAATCTAAGTCACTGCAGCTCAGTAAAGCCAGCATGATCTAGCTTACTTGGTCGAGGGATTGCCCGCACTCGCTTGAGCACGTGCTAACGTATTTTTTTACCAGGACCTCCTGAACCGTCAATTTCCGAAGATGGGAAATTTCTTCGAAGATTGAAAAATGTATTTGAGATAATAAGTACAAGAAAGTGAGAAACGTAATAATATAGAGCAGCAACTACTCTCGACCAAATCTATTTGCAAGGTATCGAAATACTACCAAAAGATTTTGAAATATGCAATGTCTAGAGTAGAGTATTTGATGCAGGCACAAGTCTGACTTGTGTAGGCGCAAACAAGACATCGAAATGCACATCAAGAATAAAAAAAACAAAAAACAAGGCAATGAAACCCAAACAGCCACTCGTGAAGTGACAGAACAACAGACATGGCAGAGCGATCGTTTAACCTGATCCTCGTCCGGTGTTGCGTTATCGCGACTGATCGATCCCGTCGTCAGTTTGTCCACAGAAACTGACACCTTTGGTCTCCGCGAGACCTATCATTATCGGTCGCTGCCGGCGTGAGCGGTGCTCTTTGGCTAATTCCTGGCGAGCGGACTTGTTGTCGACAATCGAGATAGCACCGGTTAATGGGTTTCCTCGTGCGAAGTTTCCCGGATAACCGTGCGCCAAAAGCTTGTCAACTCAGAATCCGAGAGGTGCGCTATTGGCGAGGAGATGGAACTGTAGGGGGCGCTTTTCACACAGCTCGCTGCTTACCCGACACAAGGCCGGTCGACTGGATCCTTTACGTCATCATTGACGAGCGGAGGGCTCTGACTGGACTCGAGGGTCGTGTCAGCGTTCGGCTGGTACTCGTGTTCCATTGGTGCTTCACTAGTTGAACACAGGCCACAGCTGAGCGCTGACGCAGCCTTCGAGCGCCGCGTCAGAAAATTCATGTTGTTGTTGTCCCCGTGGACTTAGTTCTCAACTTAACCGCTAGGGGCGCTACGGTTGGATTTGGCTCGGTGTCGCAAGCCGCTGCCCGATTAAAGCGGTTCAGCCGTATCCATCCATCCTCCCCAATCGTCAGTTGCTTCTGTAAACAGCGCTTGTTTTCTATACGACCTGGTTGTGCACGAAACATGGATGGCGGCTCTCTTCGTATTATACGCCCGCGTAGGCGCACTGCGTGACACATTTACCAAGTGTGCCACTTAAATTGGGGCCCAAGACGAGCACATTCGACCGCACTACCAGTTTTAATAGAACCCTTTCAATCATAAAAGAAAAAAAAACGAAAGAAAAAAACCGGCAGTTGCTTGTTTATGTTAACAGTGTCGCCCTCTGTACCTCGCCCATCGGAAGCGCGGTCCTGAGTTGTCGTGCAAGGAGTGTAGGCGCTGTTTTAAAATTAACTCTGCGGAAAAAAGAAAAGAAAAAAAAAAAAGGGGGGGGGGGGGGCTGCGAAAAGGCGGTGGCGGACCAACGTCTTTTTATAGCGTGGACAACGCGCTCAGTGAGAAGCTGCACGCTGGAGGCATTTCTTTTTTCTTCTTTTAGTGAACTTGAACCGGTCACCCTACGCTGAGGAGAGGAGCATGCAGTTCAGTGAACTGGTGTGAACGCTGCTTCCCGCTTTTGCTTTTGTTTGTCGTGCATTTCCACAAGCATTGCCTCCTATGCCACAAGTCCAGTTCGACGCGCTTTTCATTTTTCTTTTTTTTCTCTCTCTCTCCTTTATATGCATCGAGCGTCGCAGAAAGGCAAAGTCAAATTCTGTAATCTGACTTTTTTTTTTTTTTGTTTACCATGGCCATACATTTATTTAGCGAAAATGTCGCGTTTTCCCGGGATTTCGGCTTTCGGCCTTTACTGGGAAACGCCGGGTGGCGTACGCTGATGGGGCCGGACATTTCACCGAACGCTGCTTGCTGGAACGCTATTTCATTGGAGGCCGTTTCGTCGAGACTACTTTATCGAACGCCGTTTATCTCGAAAACTGTTCCATCGAACACCACCTAATTGAACACTGCAGTGGTACGATTCAATAGTCTCTAGTGTCACATGTTCGTGTGTTTTCATACCGATGTTGGGATAGCCTTTGCTGCAACGTCTCATTTCACTTTCAAATAATAAAGTGGTGTGTGCGTGTGCTTGTGCGTGGGTAAGTAAAAGAGGGGTGTGATGGCGTGAAGGGGATAGAAGGCCGAGGAGTTGAATTGTGTTAGTATATATTGGAAGCGAACGTTGATTATTATCGTTGCTTACCTTTTTTTATCCATTGAGCGGGCCATCACACGCTTGCACCCCCGCACCCAACCATTTCAAACAACTATCCACTGGGTGACATTGGCATGGCCTTTGTGCAGCTTCCGACCCCATGAAATTGGAATAGGAAGAGACAGGGCAGATCAGCTTTGATCCGAGGGTACTGCATCGAATATTAAATGTTCTGAAAATATTTGCGATTAATCAGCATGTACACATACTCGGGGACAACTTTATGTGACTATGCAGGTGAAGGTGTGGGAGCTCCTGCTTGATCGCCGATTAAAGCTCTACACGTGCACTCCTCCTCTCGTCGCAAATTCTACAAAAGGTTGTCTGCAAACGTAGTTTTTTTTTTTTTGTCATTGTATTGTTTGGACAATTACACGTTACCCATCAGTGTATCTTCATTTTTTTTTTGTTTATTCACGTTTTGTGGTTTTGTTATCCGGAACACACAATTTGAACTCGTAGTTTACTCCTAGAATTGATCGGAACCAAGCGTTGCTATATTGGAAGTATACTCAGTGTACGCCATATTTAAGTCTATTGTTTATTGCGTATGCCAAGAATAAGCTCACACCTAACGTGCGCTAAAATCTCGTGGAATACGCGTTGGTAAAGCGCTGTTGAAGTACAGTGGAAACTTGCGTACAGCACACACTCAGCAGCCACAAACTCGGGTCAAATGGCATTTAGCTCATTTGAGCAGTGGTCGAATCATCACACGTTTTCTTTTCTGTACTGTGCCGCCCTTTTGCTTGATTATGTGCGGGACGCACAAAATAAAGTTTTGCAAGAACTGTTTTGCTTTTTTTTTTTTTGTCAAGACGTCCAGTGGGTGGAATACCCTTTTTCGAACGGACGTTTTCTTTTCTCGTTTGTCATAAAAGCATAGTGCCCCCCCCCCCCCCCACACACACACACACACACACAATTTCAACGAGGCGATGTAGTTGCACCGGGTTTTGGGGCTACCTAATTGTAATTGAAATGAAATACCAATTCAAGAGTAATCTACCCGCGTTTAGTCTAGGCATATTAACAGTTCATGGGAAGCTCCTCCCACCTCTTTTCGCTTTAGCAGAGCGAACATTGGAGAGGAGGCGATTTCCTCTCTAGTGGCGAGGAGGGGGCCCGTCACAGCCAGGAGCCCTCGCCATCGGGTTTTGCTGACCATTGCGGACTTCTCTCCTTTCTCTCTGCCCCCACTTTGTGCGCAAACCGGGCACAAATTGAGAGCGTCAGAGAGACCAGGCACTGCAGGACCACGTAAACACGCGAGAAAAGAAACACAAGGCCTGGCCGCCGAGACCGGCGCGGCCGGTTCCTTTTCGGCGTTTGAGAGGAACGAGGGTCGTTTGGGTGCCGGCCTTTTGGCCAGTCTTCGAGAGGGTCGCACTATCCGGTTGCTTGAAGTGTGGCGTTGGACCTATAACTAAAATACTCTGCAGATAGTCTTCTTCTTTTCTTTTTTTCCCGCTCCGTTTTGTTTGGATTGCTGGATGTCGTCCTGATCGTAGTTCTGGTTGCGGTGACAACCATAGTGGGAGCCAGTAGGGGTGATCGGCGATCGCAACAAATCAAAACGTTCGCGCCATCGTTTGCGCTACCAGTATTCAGAATTGATCTTATAAGCAACAGCTGGATGCACGAAACAGCCGACTGGCTTGCTCATTTCGGTTTCTTGTTTGACTTTCCTCGTCGCACTCTAAATTAGTGTACGCGTAGATAGCATACCTCAGCCAGTAAGAGGTCACTCCACAGTGAAGTAAGCTTCACGAGGCTTCCTTTTGACCCTTGTGTATCGCGCTGTATAGTGTGAGGTGCTCAGAACATGGTACGAGATTGAATAGGCCATTTGCTATATTACCCAAGCATCAAGGAGGATGCAGGGATTGGTTTTCCGCGCGCCACACGCGCACGCCTTCCCCGTATAAAAGATTCGAAGTAAATAACCAAATTAAAGCGTTGACGAACGCGCGTGCAAGCTACAATTTGTTTTAGGTATTTGCTTTAGAAAAGTTACTACTGCTGAGGCCAGCACGTGCGGCGCGTGGAACACCAGTCCCTGCATTCTCCTTGATGCTTGGGTAATATAGCCATATGCCTATAGACCATTTGCTATCTTACCCAAGCATCAAGGAGAATGCAGGGATTGGTGTTCCACGCGCCACACGCGCACGCCTTCCCTGTATAAAAGATTCGAAGCAAATAGTGACAATGAGCCTCGGCCCAGCAACACTCCTTTGTCTTCCTTACCAAAACCTAACACTACCAAAATAATGTGTTGACGAACGCGCGTGCAAGATGCCATTTGTTTTAGGTATTTGCTTTAGAAAAGTTACTACTGCTGAGGCCAGCACGTGCGGCGCGTGGAACACCAATCCCTGCATTCTCTTTGATGCTCGGGTAATATAGCAATAGGTCTATTAAGCAGGTTCCCGGTCTGCATGCGACCCCTCATAAAATCGGTAAAAAATTAAATAAAAAGCATTGCCAGTAATTTCTTTTTTTTTTCTGTTAGGCAAGTTAATCGTGCTGTATTTACGCACGCGCTTTGTGGGCCATTCAGGAGCGCTCGGTTCGCGCTCACGTCTCGCGCTTTTGAGAGGACCTTTTGTTGCTCATGTGGTTAGTCAGACACGTGGCAGACTTACTGGCATCATGTACGGATGTGCTTTAAACTCCACGTGCTATGATGTCGGCGCTGAAAGTATCTCTGAGCTCGCAACTAATCAGCGGGGGCAACAGTTGGCGGAAGAACGAGCGTCGTTTCCTCTACAACCGTAATTCTGAAAAAAAAAAAAAAAGAAAGCGCAAAGAAAAATGCTTCACGTAATAACGATAATGCTGCATTCACGCATGGTGTTCGAATCCCAACCACGAAGCGGATCCGCTTGTTTTCATCATCAAGCGCGCTTGAGTTTATACCTCATTTTCAAGCATTCGTGTTCGCCAGTCAGTTTGCGAATGCGGTTCAGCCGCCAGCAGCGAAAAAGCGCGCGCGTTCTCGAGGACCGGATTAGGGGGCGTTAGAATAAATACACGCATCGGTCCCACAACGAAAGTTGCGGCGATTCCTCCAATTCACGGAGGCGTCCTTCTTCGAACGCGTTCCATTGCCGAACGCTGGCGTTTGCGTTCGAACACTACGCCGAGCCACCGGGAGTCGAGCCCAAGGCAGCTTGCCTTGCGTCTACCCGTTGCTCATTTAATTAGAGCTCGGCGTTCCGACGTCCCCTCTCCTCTCTTTCAGTTTCTCGTCGCATAGATAGCGCTCGCGACGCTGCTGGACCGTGGCCCCGGTGCGTGCAGGCTGCGGCGAGGACATTGTCTGTGGGCCGCAAATAAACTAAGAGGTATGCTTGGCGTAAAGGAAAACACGCTAATTTGACTACAAGCGGGATACTTTAATTGCCCGGGGCCCACCACGGCGGAAATAGCCCTTTGTTAAAGGTTCGCGAGGTACTTCTTTTTCTTTTTTTTTTATGCGTGTTTGTGTTTTATTATTGGAGTGGCTTTTTTCTCCGCAGCTGGTGGTAGTCGTTCGTATTAAGGAGTTTTAGAATAACGTACGCAATTTTAGAGCGCGTTACGCGAGAGTTTTAGAATAGCGTTTCTCCGCCGTGACGCGAAACCCCAAGCATCTCGCGCTTTCAACGCCACCAAGATACAGTTAGCAATTTTTATTTCACGCAAAGAATGTTTTAACTTAAAAAATAAAAAAAATTGTGTCCAGATTAACGTTTTAGATTTGTTTAAATATGATAAATGACGATGATGAGAATGCGGTTCGACCGGTCGTGTCCGCTTGCGTCGCCTCGTCGAGAAAGGTCTCGTATATATGCTGACCTTCGCACAGCGTATACCTTCGCCGAGAAACCTTCGCGCGTCGCAAGCAGCAAGTTGCCGCCGATCGTTGCCCACCTTGCTGGGTCTTCCTAACCGTTTGTGTCGTGCACCTCCCGTAGGAGTGTAATGTCGTCCTGCGTTGAAAGTTGCGGTCACGAGGATGCCGCCGACGTTTCGCTCACAACGACCGCCAAAGAGACGGCAGCCGCGGTCCTGGGAGCCGCCATTTTCTAACCGTGCTCGTCTTGGCTTTAGCCAACTTCTCGTGCATCCCGACTCCTTCTTGGGGGATCGCAAAGACTCTTTGCGTACGCACGCAATTTCCCAAAATTAGCGCACGCGAGGCGCAAAACGCGGTTAGCGTTCGGCACATGCGCAGTTAATTGCGACGCTATTCTTTGCGTACGCTATTCTAGAACTCCCTGTGGTATCAGATGTTTTTAACTGCACGTGGAACAATAAACAATGTATGGGGATACGCATTGGTTACAATTGTGAATCCAGCGAGGAAATGAACGATTTTTTCGGTGGCTCCCTGTTTCCATTCCATTCATCTAGGTGGATCAATTTTTTTTTTTTTGTAAAAACGAAACATTGTGCATTTTGTATCTGATTAATGCATCTCTGCGTCAAAGCATTCAATGGTAAAACGCTTTAGCTATACTGCCAGGTTGAGTTTCTAGATTTTGTGTTCTCTGCGCTCTTTCAACAAAATTAACTGAAGATGCTCCATAGCTGTGTCTGCTTCTGCTGAGCGTGTGCTGACGGCGAAATTCCAGATATTTTGCAACGCGCATTCCGCACCACCAAGATTGCCGGTCTTAGCAGCTTATTACTGTGAGCTCGTTCTGAGCATGCTCTCTAAACATCACTCTTAAATATGGCGTCTAGTGAATACCCTTCTTCTAGAATAGTGAAACTTCAGCTACTTTAAAGTTTCGTCTTCTCCTTTCAAAACGAGGATCAGTTTTAATGTATACCTTCTATAGTTTTGTTTAGAGGCAGAAACAACTACATAAAAATAGATTTCTCTGCACGAATTTACGCACATTGTTTTTATAAGGAGCGCGGTGCAATAGCTTAGTTTGATTCTTATGAAGTGTGGAGTGCCAGTAACTAGCCAAAAGCTGTGTACAATTTTCTAACCTTGAAGAAAAAGAAATAAAGACGTCATAAAGCCTTTTAGAAGCCGTTTAGAAGTTCGTTAAGATTTGTAAAAACTTGAGATATTTGTATTCAAAATAGATACCGGCACTCTACGCATCCTTAATACATAAAAATAATCATTACTAAGGGAAGACTTTAAGTACCAAAACAACTGAGTGCACAAACTAAGACGACCCCAAGCTGCATATGCGTTTGAAAGTTCAAAATATGTATACTCTTCAAAAATCGCATGCAATTACATGAAATAGAGACCTAACGGGTGTTTAGGAGTTATCCAGAGTCACTACACCCGTCTCTCACTGTATGTTGTGACCTTTCTGGCCCCTCTTGCGCCAGGTGCCATCAAACACCATTACAATTTAGCTGCTCCTTCCATGTCAGCATTTCGGTCTTCACTAGAATTTGGCTGGCAGCTTGCGTGGCAGCAGCATAAACTTTCTTGCTAGTTAATGTGCCATATTTGGGACTGTAAAATCAGAACTGCAAAATCAAAAACAATAGGGTAGAAATAACTTAGATGATAAACAATTACAGGAGGTAATTGTTTAGCGAATCGATAACTTAGTATCCAAGCAACCGGAAAGAGAATGGACTAATGAAGACTTAGTGTTTTCAAAAGAGAGTTAGAGAAATATCGAATCAGACAAGGAGGAAGAAAACTCAAAACTCGAAAGCTGGTGGGATAAAGAGGTTAAGGCAGCAATATCGAGACGCCAGGCGGCATCAAGAGAGCACAGATGGGCAAAGAAAAAGGGGTCCACACCAGCCGAAGTAGCATCAAAATGGGAGGACTTTCAGGGAAGAAAGCGGGAGGCATCAGCATTGATACAGGCCAAAATTGGGAAAGCAGGGGTCCAGTGGATGATAGAGATAAACCAGAATGATGGGAATACGGCAAAAAGGTTCTGGGAACACATCAGTGCACACGGAAAAAACACCGAGGGGTACCAGCAGACACTAACCACACAGGAAGGGACAAAGGTAGAGAGGGAAGAGGCAAGCGAATACATTAGACCTACAATCAAAGCAGCATTTTCGGAATTAGAACCAGATCAGGCCGTAGGGAATGGTAGCGTCTACACAACATAAGAGGAGGACCATAGTGAAGAAGAGGAAATGACTAAATGATAACGTATTCGTAATCACTCAGTACATAGAGATAACAATGGCAAGTCAAAGGCCATTATGGGTAGCATTTTTGGACATCAAAGGGGCATATGACAGTGTGAATCAGGAAAAACTCTGGGACACACTCAAGGGATATGGGCTAGGGGGAACCACGGTTAAGTTTCTACAACGGGCATATACGGAGAATATGGTGGTTATAACATGGGAAGCCGAAACTACAAGACCAGCAGCAATAAAAAGAGGACTTAAACAGGGTTGCCCATTGTCTCCCCTGCTCTTTATGATATACCTCGGTGAGATGGAAAAAAGATTAGAGCAGTGCAACTTAGGTTTTGACCTGTCTTACATGGAGGAAGGACATAAAGTAAATAAAATATTGCCAGGGTTATTGTATGCAGACGACATTGTACTCGTATCAGAAAGTCGTTAGACAATACAGGAACTAATTAGGATTTGCAACAGGGAAGGGGACAGTTTAGGCCTAAACTTGAGTAGGGACAAGTCGTGTATAATAGTTTTCAACGACGAGAAGGGGGAACCCCTTGAGATACAGGACACAGTGATAGAACACATTACAGGACACAGTGATAGAACACATAGAGAAGTACAAATACCTGGGTGTATGGTCAAATGAGGGAAGAAAGTATCTAAAAGAACATGAAGATATTGTAATAAAGAAGGGGAAACGAGATTCAGCTGTTATGAAACACAGGGCACTCTGGAACTATAATAGATATGAAGTCGTTAGGGGTGTAGGGAAGGGAGTCATGGTGCCAGGACTGTCATATGGCAAAGATATGTGGGTAGGTTGGCATTGAGGGCACATGGGAATACACCAAATGAGGGCCGTATACGGGGATATTGTTACGCCATGAAACCCGTACATGAAACCCGGGCATTTTTCGAGTAGAGAAGCGATCAGTAGAGTAAACTTCGAACAAGGACTAACTGAGATTGAGGATACACGGTGGGCAGGGAAAGTGTACAAGTATCTATATATGAAAAGTCTAAACACTAAGTGGACAAACCGAACCCGCAAGCTGAGATCTAAATACATTCAACGAGATGGGGCCGATCAGAGCATATCAGTAGAAAAGGGAGTAAAGGAAACCGAGAGAAAATTATGTAAAGAGAGAAGGCAGGGAAATCAGCTTTAACAATATACAGGACACAAAAACAAGAAATAAAGAAGGAACAGTTGTATGATAAATCATTAGGGAGCTCATTTCTGTTTGAAGCTAGAACAGGGGTACTTAGAACGAAAACATATAGGGCTGAATTCTAGGAAATAGACACACTATGCGACGAGGAGATTGGTGGAAAAGAGTTAGGGACGGGTGAGAATACAGATAAAAATAAGCAATGGGAACACTTTAAAAAGGGGGGCGGGGCGGGGGGAGCTGGTTGTGTGAGAACAAAATTATACTTCGTTTCACCTCACGTTGTACCACAGCGAAGGCTAGAAGCGCGAGCTCATAGTATTTGCAGCTGCTCTTAATGCGCGAGAGCTTGTGCCGACGAGATGTGCCCTGAGCAAGGAGCTCGCGCTTAGCCTTTCCTGCGGTACATCATAAGGTGAAACAGAGTATAGAAGGGATGACGAAATGTTAGGCATGGTGGCGCAAGCTGCCGCCCGTTACAAATGGTATAGCCATTAATATCCATCCATCTAGTGGAGGTAATGTGCTGCATTGGTGTTAGCAGACTGAGAGTCGCGCAGAAGCGCCGAGGTTTACGGCTTGGGCGGCAAAACTCGTGCAATCTCCCGCTGTCATAGCTTCGCTTTGCGCTTGCGTCTCCGTCTGAAGCGGCACATTTCGACGGAAACGGAGAAAGAAAGAGCCCAGCCGGGGCACTCGCTCTTTTCTGAGTGCATTTTGAGGGACGATGGAAATCCCTTGCGTTTCCCAGCCGACTCCCGGACGCCTATAGAGAATGTGCACGTGACAAGCGGGGCAGATCGCATCGCTTAGAAGTATCGCCAGCGCGCCGATGTCGCGCATCACTGAACTCGCAGAGCCATAGCCATTGTTCGGTAAACTTTTTCGGAGAACCTGATATTCCGAAGCGCTGACACGCGTGAACAGAGTGCCGATTGAACCAAAACAGTCGCCGTTGACGTGGTTAAGCTTAGTACGCCGCGGTAAACATTCCTCCGCTGGCGTTCTTAGCTTGCGTTTGGGCCGCCTTTTTATAAACTTGTGTTTGTCGCGGTAGTTCCAAACTGCAAAATTGCAATTTTTACTGTTGTCCATCGCAAACCAAATCGAAGAAAGAAAGAAATAATCATTGTTCCGTGTGCCAGCCGATCCTTCATAATATCGTCCAAATATTGTTTTAGTATACTCACAAAAACAGAATGTCCAAAACCAATAATACAAGCAAAATAAAGGATACATATACAGGGTGTTTCACGAAAGGTGGACAAATTCGATATTGCGAAAACTACACGTCGCAACAAAAAAAGGCTTGTGTCTTTTTGGTCCTGGGCCAGGGGCCTATTTAGGAAAATTATTAAAGTGCGACATAATTAAATTGTTAATTATTTTTGCGTAATTAACTTTTTTAATATTGTGTTTAAGGGCATAGTTTCAATTAGAAAATTGCTTCGTTGTCCGTCCCCCTTTTTGTGTATCTTCCTCATGTTTATGTAGCAGAAGCTGGTTGCGCTATCTCTCCACGGGGCGCGGTGCTGCCGGGGCGGAGATGCGCTCCGATAACAAACCGAAACTTAAAAACCCGTCGAATTCGTACGGTTTTTCAGAAAGCCGTAAAATGCTTCCCGTGCCTTGTGTTTTTTGATGACGCTGAGCAATTTTCTAATTGAAACTATGCCCTTAAACACAATATTAAAAAAGTTAATTACGCAAAAATAATTAACAATTTAATTATGTCGGACCTTAATAATTTTCATAAATAGGTCCCTGGCCCCGGACCAAAACGACACAAGCATTTTTTTGGTGCGACGCGTAGTTTTCGCAATATCGAATTTGTCCACCTTTCGTGAAACACCCTGTATATATATATATATATATATATATATATATATATATATATATATACACACACACACACACACACACACAAACACACACACACACACACACTTGGAATGGAGAGCGTTGCTGGTAAGTATAGTACAAACAATGGGAAGAAGACAAAACACAAGGACGGTCGTCTTGTCCGTCCTTGTGTTTTGTGCTCGTCCCATCTTTTACATGTGTATAAATTTTCCGAAATGAACTTAAATTTTTGACCGGCGTCTCCCCTTCAAAAGAAAAAAAAATGCCGACGTTGTGTTGGCGCTGTTCGTTCGATGTGCTGTACCTAGAACGTCGGTTAATCTAAACACCATTTACTTGGGAGCTTTATTAAAGAAAATGCGCGTCCGACCGAAGTCGACATCTTGCACTTTAGTACCGCCAACGAGCGTTATATTGCCGCGATTTTCACTTTCTGTTTTGTCTCTAGTCTACTTTTTAGTCGTAACAAGTCTTTTCTGTTTTTGTTGCGCGTTTTAGCGCATGGTATTCGGTGGTGCGGAATCTGCCATAGGCTGCTTTCCCGAATGAATCGTCGCATAAAATTGACTTCGGCGTTATTATCTTCTGGATTTCTCTAGGCTTCAGTATCGATTTTTATAGCGCGTTTAAAAGCTTTAGCGCTGTGACCGTTTCGAAACTAACCATCTTGTTTACCCTTTCCTGTGATAATTACCCCCGTTGCTATTGGCACGCCGAATTTTCTCGTCTATCAGCTGTTATTCACTTTGACAGTCTGGCCCTTGGCTATGACATACACGTTAGTATTTCCTCTTTCGCAAGCCTTTTGTGTGTGTGTGTGTGTGGGGGGGGGGGGGGGGAGGCCTCGTTGCTCATAGCAAACTCCAAATTCATTAATTCGCCCGTTTCTGTTTCGAATGATTGTAAACGGGGAAGGGGTGGTGATTGGGGGGGGGGGGGTGAGGGAAGGGGAGGGGGGATGGATGGATGGATGGAGTGCAGAACTATGGTGCCCGGAGCGCGTCTTCGACTGGTGTGTTTAGCGTCCTATGCTGCCCATACATCAAAAGTGGTCGTGAAGTGGCAACAAATGACGTCACAGAAGCACGTGTCGTGCTGTCGGATGTCGCGATCCTGGCGGTTGGTTCTCGAAATGCTGGCGAGTGTCGCTGTCGTCGCGGCGTCCCAACTTCCGGCTGCTGAAGCTTCCGTGGACTGTCACACCAGAGAGCGGTCTGCAGCAGAACAGGCGTCTGCCACATCCACCACCGCTGTTGGGACGCCACCAGGATTGCGACCGGCGACAGCATGACGTCATGAGGCGGAAATGGAGGGACCACTTTTTGGGACGCCGTAAACACACCAGTAGACGCGTTCCAGGCACCGTAGTAGTTGTAGTAAGCGTTGTAGGTGAAGTGGGTGGGAAAGTAAGAGCCAATCGTGCACGCGCGCTGGGCGCATTTGTCACTGGCTCTCCAGGCAGAACGCTACGTGACTTCCTCTCTGCCGATTTGTATTCCGCGCTTTGCCGTCGGGTAGCCGGCAGGCTGCAAGGCGCGGGAAGGTGGCCCCACGTAGCGGCGGTTATCCGTACTCGTAAAAACCTGTTTGGCATTTCTTGGCACGGCCGCCGTCCGTCGCCGGGTCGAATGGTTCCAAAGCTGCTTCACGGAGACCCCGTTGAAGCAGTATTTTAAAGTTGGCTCGGAGAGGAAAAGCCGATGGATATTCTCCTGTTTCGACTGGGGCACGGTGGACTGGGGGGATGTGTTCTGTTGACGAAAGGAAATGGCTCTTTTCGAAGGTCGTTTCTTCGATTCCGCCATTTGTGTTCTGGCTCTCTTCGAAAGAAACTTCACCTACCAGTTGACTCCTGGTATACGTGTTTTTTTTTTTAATTATTATTTTTAAGTTTTACAGATTTGTTCAAAAAAAATGTGAATAGACACATGGTTCCAATTAGAAACCCTCTGAGTGTCATCCTAAACGACTAAATCAATACTTTTTGGAAATACTTTGAGCGCGTGGGAGGCGTAGTAGTGTGCTAAAGGTACCACTCGTGCAACAGGTACAAGGCTGGGGCAATAAGAGACAGAAAAATCGCGCGGTCACCTTATCGCACATGTTGCACCAGGTAACTTTAGCGCAATACTGCGCTTATCACGCGCTCAAAGTATTTCTGAAAATTACTGATTTAGTGGTTTTGGATGACGCTGAGCTAGTTTTTTTATTCGAACCATGTCTATTTTCACTAATTAAAAAGTTAAAAACAAATTTTACTTAATTAGCCAAATGCTCATTACAATTTGCTGTCTATACTACGTCCTCCTGGCCGTATAACTCACCACCACAAACCATATAAGTGTAGCTTTCACGGCTATTTTTTTTAAACGAATCTGTAAAACTTACAAAAAAAAAATTCTACTTGCGGCGTTCCGATAAAAACAACGATGACGAATAGCATCCCCCCCCCCCCTTTTTTTCATAAGATAGTTTTTGCCGTCCACGGTTTCACCCAACCGCTGAGCCCCCTCAATATGCACCGTCTCGCGTAGAAAAAAAAAAAAAGAAGCATTTTTGTGAAAAACCCGAGACTGAAATGTTGACAGACGGCAACAAAAAAGAAAAAAATAATATTTTTTTCTTTTTTAGGTGATAATACGCGATGTAACGTGACTTGCTGTTAGCTTTGTTGAGAATGTCTCATCCTAGCATTCTTTCTTTTGTACAGTTTTCTTCTTTTTTTTTTAACAGCTTGACACGCGTGTTAAAAAAGTAATTTTACCCGGAAAAAAATGTTTAGAGCAATATTGACGGCGCGAGGCTTGATTTAGTCGGTAGTCACCTCCTCTCCTGTTGTTTTCTCCCTCGGCATTCCGGGCGCGTGGAGGAGAGGTGGATCGGCTTGGCCATCACGTTGAGGTGGAAAGAGTGCATGACCATTCCGTGACGTCATGGACTTTGCGCGCAGAATTAAAATAAATACGAATATTCTTGAAAGAATAAAACATAGTGGAGGAGGACGGAACCAGAACTTCTTTCATTGAACAACAAAACAGAATGACAAAACCATAAAACAGCCTCCCGCCCCCCCCCCCCCAAAAAAAAAAAAAAAGGTTTAAACGCTTTCGAAGAAGGAAAGAAGAAATTTTTTAAAGGGAAAGGGAATTTACTATAAATATGAAAGTATAAAAAGCGATGGCATCACGACGACGTATCAATAATCTACTTATTCCTGGTGCAAGGAATTCGACCTTTGTCATGGTCAGTGATAATGCAGAGATGATGTTGACAGTCCCAAAGGAAAATGTACTATGAATAAAAAAATTTAAAAAGCACTAGCGTCACAACGAGGAGTCAGTAATCTAGTCGTTTCTGGTCTTAGAAATTCGACCTCTGTCTTTGTCAGTGATTATAGTGAGTTTTAGTATTGCGTATACGAGCAAATGCAAGCGCTATGCCTTTGCGTTAGCATTGCGTGTTCCACGCTACGCATGTGCGAAATCGCTATGCGCCCATCCAAGGCCGCAGTTTGGGCTCCGCGCACGTGCGCGCAGTGTGGGACACGCAACGCTCACGCAAACGCACAGGGCTTGCGTTCACTCGTATACGCAATACTAAAACTCACTAATGGAGGTGAGAAAATGTTGTTGACAGTCCCCATAGCAAATGACTCAATGATTTCTCTCCCAAATCTATTGTTGTGCCCGCCGAGTATTCTAGTATCAGGGAAATGAGGAGTACAGTCATCGCACTTGCGGCTGTGAACGACGATTGGGCGAGCTTCAATCGAGTCTTTTCACCCGATCGTCGTTCACAGCCGCACGTGCGATGACTGTACTCCTCATTTCTCTCATACATACTCGGCGGGCACAATAACAGATTTGGGAGAGAAATCATTGAGTCATGTGCCATGGGGACTGTAAACAACCAACATTCCCTCACCTTCATTATCGCTGACAAAGACAGAGGTCGAGTTCCTACGACCAGAATTGACTAGATTACTGACACCTCGTCGTGAGGCTAGTGCTTTTAAACTTTTATATTTATAGTTCATTTCCCTGTGGGACTGTCAACATCATCTCTGCATTATCACTGACCATGACAAAGGTCGAATTCCTTGCACCAGATATAAGTAGATTATTGATACGTCGTCGTGACGCCACTGCTTTTATACTTTTATATTTATAGGAAATTCCCTTTCCTTTTAACAATTTTCTCCTTTCCTTCTTCGAGAACGTTGAAACCTTTGGGGCGGTTTTATGGTTTCTGCCATTCTAAGTTCTGTTGCTCAATGAAACAAGTCCTGGTTCGGTCCTCGTCCTCGATTTTTCATTCTATCAAGTATTCGTATCGATTTAACAACACGCTCGTTTTCAATTACTAAAATAAATCTCGCGCCGTCAATATTGCTCTAATTTTTTTTCGCGTAAAATTAATTTCTTGGCACGCGAAGTAGCAAGTCAGCGCTTACGCATGTTGAACTCCATCATGTTCATAAATAAGCAATCTTCTGGGCGTTTTCAGATCAGATCGAACAAGCATGTCCGGTCGACATTTTTAAATCTTACGGAAAAAATGTTTGTGCATTCAGAAAAATCTTTTCAAACTTTTTTGTGCGTGTGTGTGTGTAAATGAAAAAAAAAGTTTTGTTAAATAAAATAAAATAAAATTAAGATAAAATGTATTTTCCGGAACCACATTCACAGTCTCTGTCGGCGCCACACGCAAGTTGAACTCCTCACCCGAGAAATCTCTGTCACGCACGGTGGATACCCGACCAACACCGCCTAGAAGACAAGACCGTAGTGCTAACATTTTTTGCGTCACCAGCAAAGGCCAGCGCTCGGCTTCGAGTCAAATTTGAGCCGAACGTTGACGCAATCGTCGTGACCAATCAGTGCCCAGCGTTGGCCTTCTCTGATGACACCATCTCTACCAGCACTACGGCTTTGTTATCTGGGAGGTGTTGACTCGACATCATCCGAGATATCCGTCTGCGTGGCAGAATGCACCGCAGCTCTTCCCGAGGGCCCCTGCCGGAGAGCGGGAGAGACGACCTGCGACCATATAGCGGACGCAAAATCCGTCCGCAGTCAACATGGTCAATAAATCAGTAATCAATCAGTTTAATAAATCATATCTTTAGAACGATTTCAGTTCCAATAAGAAAAGAACAACAACAGCCAAATAACCTTTCCAAGTGCTATGTATTTGCGCACTGTTTTCCTGAACGCGCGTCTCCCTGAAGAGGCCTCCCCTTCCGAGAAACAGACTGTGTGCGTGAACTGCTTCAGCTGTTTCAAGGAGCTGACTGCGGAGTCATCGTACTCATCGGGACCTTGTTTACCTCAGTGATGGGTCCTGTCCTCGTCCTCTTTATGTTGATTTCCTTTTATGCATCTAACATTACCAGTACGCTTCAATTGGTCGACCCAGGAATGTTTCAGTGTAATTTTTAAAGTTCCTTGCGAAGTGATGCCTGATGTAGGACATCATTTTAATAAAATATATAGTATATAAAAAAAAACTAGAGTGCAGCCACCAGTGCCAATTTCTTTTAACCATGCGATCAAGTCAGTGCTCAATGCAGGCTACGATTATCTGCCTAATTTTACCTCATGTCTTTGGCCGCGGACTCGCTTTGTCTTAGAAGCGTCGGCGAACAAAATTAGCAGGCAAGCCAAGTGAGCTTGCTCAATTTTCAAGTTGTTTAAAATTGGTCGCTGCAAAGATTTACAATGCTGCATAAATTTGCGTAGAACTACGGCCGCAGCTGAAGAAACGTCCACGGGTTCCTGCCGCACGACAATGTCGGGTGCGCAAGAAACGAATGCCCGTCACATCGGAGTCCTGTAGAGACAAATGTGCAGCCCCCTCGCCACCATCTTCGAGTCGCATATGCAGGATTGCGTGCGATTTTTTTTTTTAATGCTTCGCCGAGTCGCGCGAGGGAGTCGCGCGTACTGCCCGTTCCGCAGAGCACGGGATTGTGGAATCACGGCTGCCGGAGCGGCGTTTATCGCCGTTTCAATCAGGCAGGAGCGCGTCGCGTTGAAAGCCATCACATAAGAAATGACGCGCGTGCGCAGTGCGCGGTTCTCGGCGGCAGGTGGCTGTGTGACGTCACTTCCGTGACCAAGTTTTCGTGACATCGGCCTCCTAACTTTGCAGCCCTTTCCAAGCGCGACGATTCTGCGACATTCCTTTACAAGGGCGCGAACACGTGAACGAACGAAGGGAAGGCATCGGCGTAGAGGAAACTTGCGCTGGTCTCGACGGGACGCGATTTTCCAAGCGAAGGCACGGAGCAGAAAGAACACGACTGTACGATTCTCACATCGTCACACAAAAACTACCACGACAAAACGCTTTCATCGCAACGATTTTGCAACGCCACTTGTCTCAATGGCGAACACAAAACGAAGAAAGAGAAGCGATCGATACAAACTGGAAAGTATAAAACAGCGAGGACGAGGACGGGAACAGGACATCTTTCATTTAGCAACTTGCTAAATGAAAGATTTCCGGTGTTTCGGTTGGGGGCTTCATCGACCTGATACATATTTACTTGCAGTCCACTTTAGTAGAATACGAAGGAAATATTTACAGACAAAAGAAGGGAGTTTGTATAGGCTCTTGCCTTGCACCTGTCCTTAGTGAAATATTTCTCCTTTTTGTTGACATGGATATATCAACGATCAGTTGAAAAAGTCCTTCCAGGGTTGCCTAGTTTTTAGGTATGTTGATGATTACTTGGTCATTTATCTAGACGCTGTGTCCGCTGACAGCATCTTTGAAGTTTTCAAAGACACTGCGGCGGGACTAACTTTTACCCGGGAAAATCCTTCAGTGGAAGGATTACAATTCCTGGATTTACGATTAAATCCTCATTCCTCAGGTGTTTGTTGGGCCTTCCAGCAGAGGTCGGAGAAGCCAGTCCTGCCCTTCACCAGTGCTCACTCCAAGTCAGTTAAGCATGGCATAGTAAGGTCACTTTTCAAGTCCTCTTTCTCCAAGTCGTGCACGCATTTCTCCGAAAGTAGCCTCAAGTTGCAGCAGCAGAGGTTAGAAAAAGCAGGCTTTCCTGCAGACCTACTTCGTACCACCCTTGAGAGGTTCATCATCAAACCACAACTTCCGCAAGCTGTTTCCAAAAAGAAAGGTCATTTCACTGTGATTCCCTACATGCACAATTCAGCGCACCGTTTAAGATCTATCGCGTCCAAGTTCGACACGAGTGTTCTTTTTTCCTGTCGTATGCGCCTCAAACAGATGTGTAAAAAGGTTAATGGGAGCGACAGTCCCACAGGGTGCAATGTAAAGCATGCTAAAAAGTTCGTAGAATGCGAAGAAAGAAAGGTTTATTCAATTCCACTAAGCTGTGGCAGTCAGTACATTGGACAGACCGGGAGATGCGTCAACCATCGACTCAGAGAACACAACCTGGAAGCTTCAAAGGCTTCAAATGAGTCGTATCACCCAATTGTTCTTCACAGCCGCACGTGCGATGACTGTACTCCTCATTTCACTGATACTAGAATACTGGGCGGGCACAACAACAGATTTGGGAGAGCAATCATCGAATCATTTGCCATGGGGACTGTAAACAACAACATTTCTGCACCTTCATTATCATTGACAAAGACAGAGGTCGAATTCCTAACACCAGAGATGACTAGATTACTGACACCTCGTCGTGACGCTACAGCTTTTTAAACTTTTATACTTTTCTATTTATAGTACATTTCCCTTTGGGACTGTAAACAACGATAATTCTGCACCTTCATTATCACTGACAATGACAAAGGTCGAATTCTAAGTAATCAGATATAAATAGATTAGTGATACCTCGTCGTGACGCCAGCGCTTTTCAAACTTTTATATTTAGTGTATTCCCTTTCCTTGACAACTATTATCTCCTATCCCTTTTTGAGAACGTTGAGACCTTTGGGGGCGGTTTTTCGTTGTGCCATTCTATGCTGTTGCTAAATGAAAGATGTCCTGTTCCCGTCCTCGTCCTCGCTGTTTTATACTTTCAAGTTTGTATCTATTAACCAACACGCTCGTTTTCAATTGTAATTGGAAGCGATCGGCACCGCTTTCGTCAGTCTCGTCCAACGAGGCTTACGCGATCGTCCAGGCGCGTCACGTCGACGGCGACGAAGTTGGACGGCAACACGATCGCTGAATTCTCACATCGTCGCACAGAAACTAGCGCGCAGAAAAGCGGATACCGGCACAGCTCTGCGACGTAAACCCGGGTCACTCCGAGAGGTCGGCGTCCCTCGGCGCAACGTTAATAGCAGCGCGCGCCTAGTTGAAAAAGATAGTTCATCATCCCCTGACGTCAGTGACGTCAAAGAATGTGTTGAAGCGATTGGTTGACGGAGTGAATCCAAGGTGACCAACTGTGCTTTGGCTTTCTTCACCGTACTTACCATAGATATAGTGGCGCTGCCGTCGGAGGCCGATGCCGTCACGACATTCCATTGAAGCTTTATAACGAACAAGCAGGTGGTTTTTGGTCATTGGTTCCTTCAGTTTAAAATATGTTTTCTTGCGTTTTCAGACGAAACGTTGTTGTTTCTGAGGTTCCAGCGCTACCTACGTCATGTTGAAGCGAAGCAATGCGCTCCAAAATTTGGTTTCCATACCCCTTTAACATATGTGCAGTGGTGCGAATGAAAACGAAGTGTGTGCTTTTGCTCCTATCGTTATTTTTGCTGCTCCAAAATGGACTTTCGGCTGCTCCAAAAGAACTTCGACCAATCACATCTCTGTGATAGCCTCAATAGACCCTTTTGAAAACTCGACGTCCTCCAGTGGCTGCTCCTAAGTATAGAGAAGCCGCGAACGTTTTGCGAACCTGAGGTTCGAAGATTGAAGCAATGGGTCGAAAGGTTCGCGAAGTTTCGAAATGTCGAACTTATTACATAACCAATTCGACGATTTTTTAAGTTCCGCATTTTTGGCGCTGAGAAAATTGATTGTTTGCCAACTTCCTACTTTTTCGCGTTATGAAATTCGACATTTTCGAACTTCCGATTTACAAGGCACAGAAATTCGACGATTTTCGAACTTTCGACCTTGTTAAGTTCAAAAGTTCGACGGACTTCGAACGTCTGAACAAAAGTTTGACGAAGTTCGAACCAAATCCACCCCTATAGGTTCAGGACTACAAATGTAAAAAAAACACAAAATATCCCCAATGTGCGAAGAGTTGAAAATTGAACTGAGCTGATGGCGCCCCGAGCGACTCGCTTTTAAAGTGCTGAATGGTCACTTAGTGGCCTCGGCCTCGTACCTTTTCCAGCGATAGCTGTTGTGGGCTATCTTCATCACTGGGCTCTTCTCGCCGTTGTTGTAGTTGGCGTTATAGGGCGTCCATCGTCAATGTTGCCAAATCCTTTAAAAAAAGTGCGCCCACCACCCGCGGGAGCGAACCTGGGTCCACTGCGTGCGAAGCGGAGGCGTTGCCAATGAGATACGCCACAGCTTTCTCTTTTCTTTTTGAACCACGGCGTTAACCACCCGCTTTATACTTAGGGTTTCTGTAGTATCCCATGCCCACTGCACGCGCTCTCTGAAAAAAAAAAACAAAAAAAAACATTAAAATGTTGTTGTAACACTATCACTATCAATACCAAGAGCTCGTGCTGGGAGACAGGCTTTCACGAGCCCCGGAACGAAAAAGGAAACAAAAGCGTTCAGAACACAATGGTCAGATGTCTATTTTGTTTTTGTAGTACTTAACTCCCAGTGTACGCGCTCTGTAAAAAAAAAAAAAAAAAAATGCTCGAAAATTTGATTGGTGGATTTTTAAGCGCGATCCAAACCAACGCGTTTTTGTGCACGCGTAGGCCGTGCGCTTCCCGGAAATGGCGTATTTCGGGACGTCGCGCCGATTCCTTGCGCTTTCCGGGCGCGCATAAGAAAGTTGGCTGGTTTCAACTTCTTCTGAACGCGCACGAAAACGCACTGTGACGTAGTAGATAGGGCGCTCCTCTCCCGGCCAGTCGGTGGAGGGCAACAGTTCCGGCTCCGCGTTTCTTCGCCGTCTGGCGCAGGTGCTCTCCGCTCGCCCGAAGCGGCACCGTCCTAACCAACGCGCATGGTTGTGACTCAGAAAGCGCACCGGAAACAGCAAAAACGTCACGAGATACGCAATTTCCGGGAAGCGCACAAAAACGCGTTGGTTTGGATCGCGCTTTAGGGAATCCATTAGCCATGACCCTTGCAAACGCCACACACGGTCCCGCTTTGGCAAACGCTAACGCTGACCCCCTCACTATTCTCTTTTGCTTCCTCAGTTTTTTTTTTTTTGCTGTCTCTTTTTGGCCTCGTCACGGGGTCAGTGTTAGCGTTTCCCAAAGAAGGACGTCCGATTGCTACTAGTTTGCAAAGAAGTAGTAAGTACGTTCACCCGACCGCCTCGGGGCATTTCGATGAACCACTCAACCAGTTCAAGGCTTGTTTCGTAAGTTACGACAAATAACGAGTCGAGTAATACAGGTAGTGCACAGCGCTGAGAAGGAAGGAGTATGTATATTCATGGCATAAAAGAAATGGGTAAAGTTTTGAGTAAAACGTTTTCGCGATTTTTTGAGACGACTTTATAAAAAACTTAGTTTGAAACTGCGTAATTCGGTCTCTGTCCGTGAAATTCAAAGACTTCGAACTTAAATACGAAACTTTCGACCTTTTCGAACTTGTACCCCCAAAAAATCGAAATCTTCGATTTTTCGAGCTTGAATCTGAAAGAAATCGAAATGTTCGAAGTTTTCGAACTATCCCTCAAAAAATTCGAAATCCTCGAACTCAAACTTTCAGAAACCTTGACATTTACGAATTATTCGACTTTTAACATCAGCGGTGTTCGCACAGTTGCGAAATTTTCAAATTCGAACTTGGATGACGCTTTCGAGCGGTTGAATAATAATAAAGATTACTTGCAGATGAGTTCCAACATAAGTGCAGCTCGTTGAAGTTACCGTAGGCAAGAGTGAGATAGTCACCACTAAAAAGAATGAAGATGATCCTGCAGCAGAGTTACTCGGTCTTAACAATGGCGTCGTTTCAGTAATGGGCAGCGTTTGCGGAGAAAGGGTGAAAAGGGCAAAAAGAGAAAGGCTAATGTTTCTTGTATTTTTTTTCTCTTTCTCTTGGAACCTTGAAACAAGCTTTCGTATCTCGGCCGTTAGTAATATTGTTAACGATGTCTTAATAACGGAGTACCTGCGGATATTATCTAACGTCCAGCCGCCTTAGTTTTCACCAAAGTAGTCGTTCTTTGTGTTGACGTTTCGTCACGGCCAGATGCACTCGACGTTCCGTACGTGTAGCGCCTGGGGAAGAGTCAAATAAGAAACAAGGGGCAAAAACATAGTTCTACATGACCCGGTTGACGCAATAGAGCAAGCTTCTTGTTTCCTTTTCTTTTGAGAGACCGCGAATGGGGTAAGCCAGCAGTAATGTATGCCGTTAACGAGGAGGGACCGTAGAACGATCCGTGTGACGTCAACTGTAAGTCCTCTGTGAGATGGCAGTGACGCCACGGGGCCACTTAACATTGTTCTAGCTCCGTTACACCTAACAGAACCGACGCGCGTGACGCCGCAGGAAGGAATCGTGTTTCCGGCACCGCGTGGTTGACCGCTTTTGATGCAGGACGCAAATACCTGGACATTCGGAAAACAGTATTTCCCCCCCCCCCTTCTCCCCTCCACTCTTACTCTGAGAAACAGCAAAAGCAAAGATGCATGTGGTCCCGTTCCGGAGCGGTTTACTGAGGGAACTTGTGGGAAGCACAAACACGGGAAACACTAGTGCATTCGTTTATTATATTTGCTAGCATTTTTTTTCTTTCAATGTTCCCAAACACAGTGGGGAAGGCGAATAACAATCCTGAAATGTTTGCAGCGCTACTATAAAATGCATCGTGTGCACTTAAATTGCAAAAAAAAAAAATCAAAATCGAGGTTTTTTTTTTTTTTAATGCGTGTGCTTGTAAGAACCACTTGTGCACGAAGAAAGAAAAATAAATAAGATAAATATGGGTCGTGCGAGTTATATTATTCCCAAGAAAATCTAGATATATTTAATTATTTTAGTAGGGCGAGTGGTTGTTAATAACTCGGTGCCGTTAATTATACCGTACCGAGTGTTAGCAAATATGGTCGAGTAATTTATGCCGCGAATTCATATTTTAAGTAATAGGTGCAGCAGCTGCGATAAAAGACAAGCCTCTGAATAGAGGCAGTTGTGCTTGCGCACAGACTTCTTCTTTCCCTGCTGCCATTCTGGAAAGTGAAAAGATCCCACTTGCAGCGCGCCTGTCATGTTCAGACAGTCGACTTCAGTTAAACTTCCAGCTCTCTCTGTCTTTGTGTACAGAGTCACTTACTTGAGTCGTCCTCGTGATGATGCAACATGT
The DNA here is from genome assembly GCA_037355805.1 of Ixodes ricinus. Classification (NCBI taxonomy): domain Eukaryota; kingdom Metazoa; phylum Arthropoda; class Arachnida; order Ixodida; family Ixodidae; genus Ixodes; species Ixodes ricinus. The sequence continues at coordinate 272,914 of JAZHYW010042070.1, read as the reverse complement.
GTGGTCATTTGGCTTGAGGACATGTCCTTGAGCTAGCTCGCAAAGCTAAATAACCCTGAAGTGTTTTTTTTTTTTCCCGTGGTTTATGTAGGTATTTTCGTTGGAAAGGGTTCTAGAGCCGTAAGAGATTATCGGCCTGAATAAACTGAAACACCGCCAATACACACACATGTATATATATATATATATATATTTTTTTTTTTTTCTGCGAGTTGTTGATTTGGTGAGTACCATGTTTGATTTCCTTTCTGCGCTCGTCCAAGAATGGTAGTCCGTCAGACACGACATTTTCCACTTCTACCGAAAAAACAACCCTCCCTTGTTTGCTGTCCGTCGTTTTGCGAGGTGCAGTTTGCTTGAACACATGGCGGAAGGGTTGGTGTTTCCTTTGGGAACAACTCTGTCCTCTGTCGTTCAACTTTCGGGCCGTGGTGTTGAGTCCGCACACTTGGGGGTAGCACATGGAAGCGGTCTGCGTGGAGTCGTGCCGCTCGTCCACTCAAGCCACACTATATATAGGCGGGGCGAGACGATTCGGTGACAGCTGTTTCCTCGGGAGTCGGCGTCGGTTGTCAAAGGCAAAAGGAAAACGTGTGGAGGCGAGTGCGATTCCAGGCCGTGGAACGTGGGGAACTCGTGACACCCCTTACACGTGTTGGTGTATTTCTGGCACAGGGTCGTGTTCTTCATTCGTGATGGCGAAGAATCGACGACGCCGGAGTGGGAAGGAAGCTTTACCGCCGGACGGAACTCCGGCGCGGTCTGAGGACGGGGTCCGTACGTGGGGTGGGACGGGGAGCTGTTCGCCTATCCAAGTAATGAGTTTGTTTTCTAAAGCGTGTTTCAAGTTGTCCAGTGATTCTCGTTTCTTTTCTTAGAAGTTGTTGGTATTGGGTAGACGTCTCGGCATGCCTTTATGCATCTTGACACCGAGTGATGCATCATGGATGTCCTACCAGTCTCGCTCACAACCTGGCGTCGTCGCGCTTGAAACTCTGGTCATGAGCACATTGCATGCTAAACAAACGGGTTTATTCACAATTTCTTTATATATATATATATATATATATATATATATATATATATATATATATATATATATATATATACTTTGCGAGATTTGATGACCGTTGACTTGAGATCCGTAGGTCGACAAAGTGCCGGCTTTCAAGTACGAACTTTATGGTTTTAAATCTTGGCCGAGGTGCCCGCAATTGGACGGAGGCGTATTGGGGAAAATCAAATTAACCCTCGGTCCTTCGCGTGCCGGATTCCCTTCAATGGGTTGCGTGTAAATTTCAACTTTCCGGCGGTGGGGCCGAAAAGTTCCGTTCATTGTGTTTAGTTTGCAGCACCATTTCTTTTTATTTTGATAGCTTCCTTTTCTATGGCCTTCAAAGCGCTCTCTATCCACTAATTCGAACATCTACGGTGGCGACAAGAAAAGTCGGGTGACTGGGAACGTTTTTTGCCGCATTGGGGCCGGAATGGAAGCCAGGGAGTGCTCACTCAAATTAATATCGAGGGAAACGTAGGTTCCCTCGATATTCCAGGCATTGGCCTGGAATACAGAGGAAGCTGGATAGCGGTGCAGCACGGTTGCTCGTGTGCCTGGGTTGCCTAAGGTTGCGTCGGCGATATGGAGTCGGCACGTTCGCGAGACGCCTGTCTCTTCTTCTCCGACGACGCGTGTGGCAGCTTCTTTTTGTTGTCCTTGGCATTCTGTATCTCATTGTGACTCCCAAGGACGCTGTTTCTTTTCGCTGATGTGCCAAGTGGCCTTCAAACGCGGTATTGTGTCTGAGTCCCAGCGCCGTCGACAGGGGACGGCGAGACGTGCGGCAGCGGTGAAATGAGCTCCGTGACGGCGGCCTGTGTCGGTTTTATATTGGGTCGGCGCTGCGCGAATGTTCCTCCCTCCTCACCGTACTCCGAATTAAAAAAAAAAAAAAAAAGGACGGAACATGACGCTTTGACGACAGTGACGACTGTGTCCACGGCGTTAAAACGTTTTCGCGTTCTTCGAAGTTCTCACCCCATAAAACTTTCTTTTTTTTTTCTTTTTTTTTTGGGGGGGGGGGACTTTATTTTTGTTTTGAGCGCTGTAAGAACACCATGCATTTTATATAGCCGATATTTTGTGAGGTGGGGCATTTGTGCGTGCGTTCGCGTTACAAGCGCGCGTCAGAAGTCTGGCTTATATTGTGTGGGGTCCCCCTCGTGCCGCGTGGTGTGGGTATGCCGTCTTCGATGTGAAATCTGGGCCAGCTTGCTGGAACCAGGGTCGGCTTGCTAGAAATAACGTCTCAGCTGAGACCGGGGGAAAGAAAGCAGTGCCAGCTCAAACCATAGAGTAATATAGTAAACGTAAAGAGTGGACACTCCCATAGGCCCCAGCGGCCCAGATAGTGGAAGCACACCGAGGACACTAGCAGTCAGCAGAGGCGCTAAAATAGTTTCGGTTTCGAGTAACGTTAGTTTCGGTTCCGTATTTTCAGCTTTTGCTTGGCTTCCTTTAAGAGCTTTTCTTTAATTTTTTAGATACTCACTCGTTTTGTTTTCAGTTATTTTGAAGTCACCCTTTAAGGCTAATGACGGTCTTTTAGCGCAATCACATTTGTTTGTTAGAACCCAGCGCAGGAAAAACGGCAAGGAAAAATGGACGTCCTCCTGCTCTCTTCCTTCGAAGCTTATGAAAGCTGTACGGGGACCCTCTCATGCGTAATTCGGCTTTATGAATGAATCCGCCAGGGCCAAACGAAACAATAACGTGTTTCGTTTAACTCGGTACACTATGACGGCCTGGCTTCGTGGCTTTAGAGTGCAAATGCCCAATGAACTTCAAATTCCTTCGAAATGCTGGCCACGTATGTGCCTTGCAGAAGCATCCGTCCAAGCGCTTCCATCGACCATGTACACGCATTAATTGTTCCTTCAAACATTACACTAAATGACAAATAAGTGCTGCGTCTGCAAGCCCGAACGCCAAAACGTTAAAGGTCCTGAATGGCCGGCATGCAGCAACTATTAGAAAAGGGTTAAATATAAGAGGCCGTAAGCAAGACTTTGTTAAAAAGCAAAGTTATATATTATAACCAGAGACACGTTTAGCGTAGAAATAGCAACAGCGGATGAGACCGGTAACTCGCAGGACCATTCAATTGGTGTCGTTGTCCCCCTGTCAATAAACTGCAGTCACGATACATCGTCTGGAGTAAGAAGCGCAAAAACGCAAATCCAGACTTGTGATATTACACATCGTAAGCTTCCGAATGCCTGAAGCAGGGTCCAGCGTTACGAACGACATGAAAGGGACCATGAAATGACCTTTTTACTTTTGCCAAATAACTTTTGCATTAAACGTTCAATGTTCACTGAACGCCGAACAGGCATCCGTTTCGTATCGGTTTATCTTCTACACGAAAAATTATTGAAATATCGAGTTTTTCTTCCTCTCCAACCCGCGGCATAATTTTGATGGTCGCGACGTGCCCTGTCACCGGAACCGGAAGTTCTCTCGGCAGTAGGAGAATGGGAGCGTTAGCGGCAAGCTGGCGGTGTGCCGGTAGGTTTTACCGCAGGATTTTACTGCGCTGATGGCGCCGATGCCACCGACATATTTCCTGAATCGGCGGCGCCTCTCATCACCGCGATAGCCATGGTGGACACATCGTAGCTGAGCGAAATCCAATTAGACATGTTGCGCTACAGCGACCGCAAACTTCAAAGGAACTGGTCCCATACGTCGTATACGAAGCGCAGCAGGTCGTCAACACGACAGCCGCTTCTCCGCCGCCGTCAGCCGTTTTCGCGGTATCTCTAAAAAAAAAAAAAAAAAATGGAACGCGCTTTTACTCACTGGCATAACAGAAAGTGCACAGGGTTTTCTATGGGCTCAAGCTTTATTAACTTTTATTTTGTCAAATTAGGCTCGCAAGGAAGATATAGGATAAAAAATAAAAAAAGATGCAGTACGCCGTCTTGGACAATCACGACTTTACTGATAATACAAATCTCGCCACACGCCTTTTCTACGATTTCAAAAGACAAGGTATCTTGTAATCTTAGCAGAGATATAGCAACGTATAAATATGATTTCGTGATCACATAGACGTTGCGATCATTCAAGGAATGCTAACACTAATCACTTTTCTCGGGTGATGAGAACGCGTCCAAATTCGCATCCTCATACACGCCTTTAAATACAGTACGCACGAGTAATATCTTGAACTTGAGCACACGCATGGTATGCGCAAAGTAAGAAATCCGGGCGATGTTCGAGGAGACAAATGCTAAGAAAGCACCACCGTAGTCGAAGTAAAGAAAGACGACGGCACAAGCGTTTCTGCTGTCTTAAGGGTGCCGCCACAACATCGCCGCACGAGTAGATGATCTTCCCTTCTAGGACGTGCTGGGTTATCATCGGGACACGCGACGAGAATTCAGTCAAGGATAGCGCTCTACGCGGAACGATGAGCTTCCACCACGCCGACCACGTCGATCATCACCACCGACGCCATGTTTTCAACAGACAGGCGGCTATGCAGCGCAGGCGCAGTCTGATCTTTGGCGCATATAGCTCCGAGCATTATAAAATTCGGCAATTTCCGTCACGTCGCTAATTATTAAACAAAATGTGGAAAAGAATATTGTTTAACAAACCTTTTAAGAAACATTCGCCAGCAATTTATTGTTTATGATCGCGGTGCTGGTGAGGTAGGCTCTTATCCAATAGGCGACGTGGATTTGGCACCGCGGATGCATCGCAGTGAAAAGGCAAAAAGCTTTCAAAGAAATGTTTTTTTCTTTTTTTCTCGGAGAATATTTGGGGAACTGGTAGAGCCGTGTCTATCGGTGTGTTGTGCCAACTTTGAGGCAAATCAGCGACTATGAAAAAATTGCCGGAGTACCCCTTTAAAGCAACACGGAAACCAAATTCTAGAGCCCATCTCTTTGCTTGAACATGAAGAGGATTAAAATAGAACTTCGCCGATACCAATACTCCGTAGGATAACTCGAGAAAAAGTGTTTTAAATTGAATATAACGATAACCAAAAACCACTTAGTGGATGTCTGTGAAGCTTCGATGGAATGTCGTCACGACAACATGTCCGTAAGAGCAGCGCCACAACGGGAAATACGCTCACTGATAGATATTTACTAGGCCTGAACGTAGTACCAAGGCTCTTTGGTGAAGAAAGTAACAGCAGAGTTGGCCACCGTTCGTTTGACTATCGGGTGGTCTTTCCGGCAACGCTTCTTTGGCGTGGTTTGGGGATTGTGCACGTACGTGCGATGTAATATTCACGCTACGAAATGTCTATTTAGACGGGCCCGAATGCCCACCTTTCCTGATGACGGGATAGCCGCCTTGGTCGACTGCAACTGATAACGAACTCGATCGCTATGAAGTCAACACAACTACCATCGTTACTAATAGGAGACGGCCCGTACGGCTCTGTAAAGCGGCGCGCATGTAAACAAATCGCTGCGGCGTTTTTCGTGGCTTCGGGGATGCGGTAGAGACTCAGAGCCAACGTCCAGGAAGATACATTTACGTTTAAAGTAAAAGAGTGTGAGCAATATCCACATAAATACCTGTTCGCACTGGGAGCGGAACCGCACTGGCACCGCGTTCTTGGTAACCGCTTCGAGAACGATCTTTTACAACCGATTTTATGAACCGGTGGGCCTCTAGACAATCGCAACGTGACGCTCGGCAGAGAAAGATTGGACCGCCATTGAGTCGCTCCCAAAAACTGCTCTAACTCGACATGTGTTGGCGTACTATCATGTCGGAATAAAATGGACATCTAAAAAATGTGTACGTACCCATGTTGCGAAGGCAATCCATATGGCGTTTATTTGAGCTCTATAACACACACAAAAAAAAGGAGATTGAATCGAGGAGAGTGTCCCGTTCCGACGAAAGCGTTCGTCACCGCTGCATCTGCAAACAAGCTAGGTACGACGATGGGAAAGACTGGCCTTCTTACCCCAAAATAGAGGTCAGGGTTCAAACTATTCATACGAGAAGGGTCCACAAAGGTCGCGTGGGCCCGCACAACACTCGGAGAGCCAATCAGCGCAACTTACGGCTTTGGCATGCTTTACGGCTTTGGCAACCGGCTTTGGCATCCTAAACGAGTTCCCTCTCCGCCGCAATGCCAGGCAGCAAGAGTCGAATAACCATAGCATACAACAACGAGGGTCATTAAGCTAGACTATACCCGTTTTCACCTCAAGAACCGTAGTAAAAAAAGTCCGGCTCCACGCCGAGCATTACTAATTTCCCCCTATATATTATATATTGATAATTAAGACATATGTAGATGAATAGAGATAAGATATATGTTATCAAGGCATACACGTTCCAAACACCAAAAGCATCGCTTTTTCCTCCGACAACCAAATATTGTGAGAACTACTCGCGCCGCGTATGAACAATGCGCAAAACTTGTTTTTTTCTTAAGGTGAAAACGGATATAGTTGGTGTTGCATTTGTAAAAGGGTAAAAACAGCGCAAAGACACGGACAAAGGTGTACACACACAGCGCTCTGTGTGTGTACACCTTTTCTGTCCGTGTCTTTTTGCGCTGTTTTTACCCTTTTCAAAAGTCAACAATTATCCGCACTACATTTTTTTCTTTCTTTTACATAAATGTAGGGGTTGAACAAGTATGTCATTTTTCTACATGGTCTCCTTCCTCTTCGATGCACTTGGTCCAGCGGTCTACAGGCTTGCGCATTCCCAGGTTTTCGGTTGTTTGCCCGGCCACTTACGCACCGCATCCTGCGGTGACAGACGTCCTCACCCTCTTCGTGCCTGACGCTTGGCCAGCCACTTTGAAACTTCTCGAGCCACTCACACACGCTTGTACGTGGCAGAGAGCTGTCCCCGCATTGTGTTGTAAGCCTCCGGTGAATTTCAGCCAATGGTGCACCTTCCGACCCGAGTAGTCGAATCCCTTCTCTTTGTTCCTCCTTAGTGCACGCAGCTAGCGGAGCGGCCACGTTCACACTGAAACAGAAGCAAGAAAAATGATGCTGTCAACGTAAAACTTCGATAACGTGACCACAGTAGTATCAACTCTAAGCATGCGTACGCTGAAGGCGGTGTGGAAAACCCAAAGATGTGTAATGGCGAAAGTGCGGATAATTTATTTTTTTATTTTTTACTTCCCCTCGTATATGCTATTCGAATCGAAACTCGTCGGCGTCAACTGTTGTGTGTTATGGCGATCATATTTCAGACGGTAGGAATCCCAGACACGATTTCGCTCAATTATTATTATTATTATTATGATTTTAATAAAATGCCGATATGTGAATTTGGCACTCGGCAGCGTGCCAAGGAATGAAATATTCAGCAGCAACTTACTTAATCGCTAAATTCACGCGTAAAGAGACATAGGATCTCGCATGTTGTTGGATTTATTTATAAGGCGCTACTAGCAGCTTACACTGTTTGGTTGGATGTCCTGAGCACTCCGACCCTCCGGTTGAGCTATGCCTTCACCCTCCATGTTTGTTTTGCTCTACTTGACGCGTGGTCGCGCGTGTCTTCGTCTTGGTTGTGCCCTTGTACGTGGCCTGGGGCGCACATCTAAGAGAGACCAAATATATATTTTTTTTTATGAACGTCTTTTTCGATTGTCGGGAAGCTAAATAAGGCAGCAATATTTTTCCAGGAACAGAATACTGAAATGTTTTTCTTCTTTTCCATCTGGACATTATAAAGATTGACGTAGTGTCGTCACAGTCGAGTAGTTGTGTTTTCAGCTGGTCCACACGCGCAGCCTGCGAGTTTGGAAGCTCGCGCTTGTGCGTTCGTCGTAATTTGATTCAGCGTCCTTTTATCGACGCTGTGGAGTAGTTGTGCGCACTTGAATTGCTCGAGCTGAGGGCTGAGGCCAGTCCCTTCGCTCGAGCTCGGTAAGATAACAAAGCTGACCAGCTCGGCTAGATGACAATGTATGGTGACATTCGGACGTTTCTTGCGGTTGCATGTCGGCGATTCCGCAATGGGACGCCCCTTTTGTCTATGCGACGGCGAAAGTGGCGAAATGTCCGAGGATGCTGACGTGGTATCATTAAGTCGTGTCCATTTAGTGCCTGTGCGGCGGTGGGTCACACTACCTTTCGCTCGGAGAGGGGGACCCATGAGTCATGGGATGCGCCACGGGGGTGGCCGCGCTCGTAGACCCCCTGCCGTCATTGTCTAGCGGGATTGCAACATCAGCATGCTCGCCGCATCTACGCGCCCCTCGTGAAGCAACCGAAACTACCAGTATGCTTTTTGTTTGTGGACTTGCGAGAATAATGCTCTCCGCGCAGATGAAAGCGCCAGGTGAGGTCACGTGTTCGTATGAGTATGTGAGGAGAAACTTGAATCGGGCAAGGCGTTTGTGGACTCGTGGAAAATGTTTGACAACGGGAGTGCAGCTTTTGCGCATGTTGTTTGTTTTTTTTTTTGTCGCTTCTGGGAGAGCGACATTTGGAATGCCCAGGAAGAAGGCGGCCGTGGAAGTGGTGAAAGCATCTGCTCGAAGAAGGCTTGCGACGCTTTGCGAGCGGTTCCGAGCTTGTCGCGTGGCGAGTGTGCGATGCCCGCCAGTGCTGCCTTCACGGATCCCCAGCAGAGCGCACGGGACGAGCAGCGGGCGAGGGGGAGCGTCCCCCGGATTGCGGTCGGATATCCGCCGCGGCAGCAATCGGTTTCCTGCGTGCGTAGCCGGTGCGGCCATTGGCCTCTGGGGCTCCTCTATCGTCCACGCGGTCGGCTCTCTCCGGCGCTTTTCCTACGGAGCGGAGGGAACGGCGACGCCTGGGTGGTGCGAGGGACGTTCAAACTCCGCGAGGACAGCGGCCCGGGTTCCCCTCGGGGTCTGGGCCCCTGGGCGTCTGCAGGGGGAGGGCTCTTGGGCCAGGCGGCAGCTCGCCTTGGAGGAACCTGTTCTGGCCGTGGCGGAAACGCGTCCTTCCAGCGTCGGCGTGTCCTTTGTCCGCTCTCTCTTTCGCGCGGTGTCGAGAGTCAAGCTCGACCTTGCCGCTGCTTTCGGAGTCTTTTCTGCCGACGAGGAAACGCGAGCAGGAAGCTCAGTTTCCGTCTCCCGAGGGGTGAGGCTTTGCCGCTAGATCGCCGCTTCCGGGTTGCGCCGACCGGAAGTCAGCACTTTAGCCGAGCGGCGTCGCTCCGGCTGCCCAGCTCTCCGGCTGGCCGGCCTCGCTACTGTGGGTCCGCGAGACGGCCGACATCCGCGCGCCCAGCCTGCCATGGAGCCTGCCATCGTGGCCGCGGCCGCCTGCTTCGACCGCGCCAGCGACGTCTACAAGGTAGGCAGTGACGTGGGCGGCTTCGGACCTCGAGTCCGCTCGACCAATCTCCCCGCGCGCGGTGACTGGGCTGACCGCCAGCGTGGTGACGGCACCGCTCGTGGCTCGCGTGTTGGCTGTCTGTGCGGTGCGTGCCTCGCGAGCCATCGGTGGAGCGAACGTTCGCTTTGACGTAGACCGAAGGTTGCCTCACAGCGATCGTCGGTCCCCCGAGCGTTGTTGGCGCGAGTAACGGGGATCCCGGAGTGCATTGACCTCTCGTTCCGTCAACGGCTCTTGTTTTGCCGACCAGCGTGCGCCGGAGAGACGGTTTGCTCGGCTAACCTCGAGTGCGGCACTTGAACTTGTTCGCGGAATGTTCCTGCTCTGTCCCGGTGAATCTACGCACCGGGGTTCTGCATACTGCGAGCTTGAAATCTCGCGCGCTTGTAATGACAGTCGTACCGATTGTTGTTTTATTGAGTTGGGTATTTTCACCCGCTCCAAGCGTAAGCCGTTATCGTTCCGTGCAGACTCTAAATAACCCGCAGCAGCGACGATGGCGCAACGAGCTTGAGTACAAGTTTTTGTAACATCGTCTCTGGAGCCGACTTGATCTTGAGGGGCGGTTTGACTTTGCGTCCGCTCTGTTAGTAGAGCTGCATTATATCATGGAGGAGTCGCGTGACCAGGATGAACCAGATATTGCCGAAGGTTGGCTGGTGTTCTGTTTGTTGACGTGTAGATTCTGCGTCATACTCTCTTGGTCACGTAAAGAAGAAAGTGTGCCTGCTGATTACGCGGGCGAGCACGCCGGAGACAAGGCCGCGTCCCGATGAAATCAGTCAAGAATGTGTGCCAGGCGCGTGTGCGAGGCCAAGTTGGTACGCCTACTAGCCACTCTATTCTTTTCTCTGCCCTCGAGCAGGCTGTTGGTGCTGGCTCAGTCTCGTTTTGCTTCGCCGTCTGGGTGCACTCCGCAGGCTACGCGAATGTGGGCCGACACAGTCTGCAAAGATCGCCACGAGCAAAATCCGGTAACGTCCAAGAACGAAATAGTGCCAAAAGACTGCACCGCGACAGCGTGTGTGGATGAATGTCCGCGGTTATCGACTGGCGCCCGAGTCCGGGTCACGTCGCTCCGGGATGAACTCTCACGTTCAGCGCTACACGTTCCATGGGCAATCTCGTTGAACGTCCACAATTAAATCCTTGCCGTTATGTTTCATAGTTTGCAACGACCGTCCTGCGTGTCTTTCGTCCCAGGGAGGATACACGCCCTGTTCCGTGGCATGGTTGAGTGTCGAGGTTTGGGACTCACTGAAGCGCGCGCATGAAGTCACCCTAGATCTCCTGTCGTTTGCTTGGCGCCTTCCTTTAGAGCCGTTTCCAGCCACTGCTCAGTTCGCGTTTGCCTATTTGTGAGGCGGCAAGAACTGAATGGCGCGTTGGTTTGGTTTTCGTAGCTGCAACCCTGCCAGCGCGGTGTTTGTCTTGTGCCTGAAAGGAGAGTTGGGCGATTCCTCACCTAATGCACTCTATCGTATCACGCCGACCATCGTGTTTTCTGACTCCTGGATTGCTATTTATTCTTTGTCGACTGGGATAGAAGGCGGTACGAGAATGGAAAGCAACTAGTGGCTGCTTGAATGATCGTGGTGTGGTATTCGCTCGCGTTGAACTGGATGGAAACATTTAGTGACTCAAACCTAAATTTCAAGCCCCGAGGGTAAGGCTGGTTGCTTCGATAATCCTTTGTGACGATTTAACGTGCGATATTTTACTATTTTCGTTCGAGATTTGTAAATAAATCGGGATTTTTTTTTTTTTATCGGTCCGTACATTGAACATTTTTTACGTTATTCAAAAGGTTAGTAACACCGACAGGAAAAAGGTGGCGTTCATAGGTTTGCCGGACATTTGTTCACAGAGGAAGGGTTCCTCAACACCTGTATCCGCGTGGAACAGGCTGCGTAGGTAAGACAGGTTTCGTTGCTGGATCCGCTTCTGATCTGTCACTGGAGCTGCCGGCACTGTCCTCCGCTGTTCTCCGCCTCGCCAGCTTGTCATCCTCTGTTGGTCACGTCATTCTGACGTACGCGTGTCGCTTTTGGCTATTACGGGCGTGGAACTGTTACGTTTGGAGACACCCGTCAAAATCAGATTGGTTGTATGCATGGTTCCACTGCGGGTGGGCGATAGCCTCGTGGCAATCAAGTTTGGTGTGACACGTCGCGCCGTCTAGCTCAAAATATTTACAACACTGGGAAGGCTTGCTCGTGGGGCTGTTCATGCATCACTTTGAAGGTGTTGATTCGAGAGTTTTGGATAGTTAATTGTTAACATTGATATTAGCTGTCGCAAAAGAGAAAGCGTCAGAGCTGGGGGCACTAGCTGTTGCGTACCGGACTGTCGCAATCCCGCAAGCTTAGCAGACGTGAAGCTCCGCTCTTTCCCGTCGAGACCGTGGGAAATACAACGCCGTCAAAGGCGAATGCATGCCGTAAAACGTGTAAAACAACCATTCCGTTCACATTACACGACTCGAGATGGATTTCTGAATGTGCTATTTGACTCGATATATGGAATTAATGCGCTCGAAACGCGGCGTTGTCTCTGGGTTCGACTCGATGACTCCCTACATTCAGATCAGTCCCTTGACATCCTCACTGCTCTCCGCTCCGCGGACACATCTTGTTCGATTGGCGTTTTGCGGACATTTTCGGAGTTTGAGCGTAGTTTCCGGAGTGAGCGTTTTCTCTGCTTCGCCGGTCGCAGAGCTGACTGTCGTTTACGTCTTAGGCGTGATCGCGTTGCTGCCCAAGATGGCTGCTCTATATCGATTCGTGTCTACGGTTCTATCTTCGTTCCCGCTGCGGGAAAACAGTCTACTCAAGAAATAAAAGTGCACGTGCCCCACGACAAAAAATTATCCATGCGGCGGTTATTTTTGTTCTATGTAAAACTGAACAGCATATTCAGTCGACGAGAACAAAGCATCACCTTTGGACGAGCAACTGCGTATACGACACCGTCAAAACCACAGCCAGCTTGCTCGAAAAAATAGTCGGCTTCAACAGAGCGACGTGGGGTCGGGAAACGAGCTGATCCTCCAAAATTAAGTCAGCTATTCATGCGAATAAAGTTCACTTGAAAAAAAAAAAAAAAAAGGGGGGGGGGGGGGGAGTTAGTAGGATTATTGAGGGTGACGGGGGCTGGGGGGGGGGGGGGGCGACACGCGACGCTTTTAGTTCTGCTTTTGTAGAGGAGGCAAGCTCGAAGTCTTCGATTTCTAGCTATTTAAACGCGCGCAAACAACATAAAAAAATGTCCGTAATCTTTGGACGTTTAATTTTGTTCTGCTAGTTCCCGTTTTGGGTTGTCTTAACCTGTCAAGGAAGGCACCTACTAAAACTGCCTAATGCTGGAACCACAAAATCACACACGCATATACATTTTAATATAATCAGTGTTTGATACATTTTGAAAACAGTTGTGAGTGTAGTGCGACAACACAACTCTCGGAGTTGGTAATAAAAACGTCATCTCGCAAGCATACGCCGGCGTGTCTGCCGCCCGCTTTTAGCTTTATCGGGGTTGCCTCATTTGGCCACGGTGGCGCTGGTGATCAATCGACGGTGGCGCGCTCTGGAACCCTGCCCAGCGGTGCAGTACAAGCGGGTTCACTCTGCAGTGGTGGCGCTTACGGCGCACTTCCGGTCTAGGAGCGTGGGTGGAAGTCGCCATGCGGGACGAGATTCCTGTGTTGTTTTGGAAGAAACCTGACTCAAACCTGCCCTCTCGTCAAAACACCGCGACTAGGGCTGTACCAAGAGCCGGGAAACCGGTGAAGATCAGTTTTCAATTAGGGGTGTGCGAATATTGAATTTTTCGAATACGAATCGAATACGAATAAGACAAAAAACGGGCTTCGAATATCGAATCGAATATCGAATATGTATCGAGTAAACAAAAATTACAAAACAAGAGGTAACAGCAGGTTTTATTGCCTTTTTAAAATTAGTCAATGCAACTGAATTTTACTTGGCTGCAAAAGGCTAAAGATACTTCTAGTAATGCACTCATTACAAATTATCGTGTAGGAAAGTTAACTACTCAACGTATTCAGAAATTAAGCTCCCCCTACGCGCCGTGACAACATTTCCGCCAGTAGGACGACCCTTTCACCCGGGAAACCTGCGAAAGTTCACTAAAGTTCGAAGAAGTTCGACTTATGGACAGTGTTGCCCGGATGCTACACGAATATTTCTAATTTTGGTAAATAAATAATTTAGAAAGTAGTTTATTTTATATTTTATAAGATGGTTATCAATGTTATTTTATAAGATGTTTATCAATATAAAAGCGAAAATATGCGCTCTAACGCTTTTATTAGTTATTAATGTGAACCAGTGATGCCAGTAAACCCAACTAATAGTGAATTTTTCCTCCTTCAGTCAAACCTTTGTCGAACATCACGTTGAAAGTTCGAAAAAGTCGAACTTGGTCGCACTTGAACCTGAGCAGGCTGGCGACATCCCTAGTTTCGAGTGCGCGGGAGTGGCAGCATGTTGTTGTCGGCGGCGATGCAATGCTCTGTTCGCACCTAGCTTTTTCTTTTTTTTAATTTCCAAACATTTATATTAGATAACACTCTTGAGATTTATTTAATATTTATATTTTACTCTCGAGGTTTTTTATGCTGTATCAATTTATAGAACGCGCGATTACATCACATATTGCTATGAAAGTGCCACACAATAAAGGGCTTGGTGAAAAAGAAACCAAAACTGATCCTCTCTTGCTGCCATCGGACAGATAGAAACGGAGCAGACCGATAACGCAGGCCTCATACGCCTTTCTCAGTGAATAAACATTCATAGGGGAATGTGTGGCAGGCAGATTATTCGTTACTTGCTCGAACATTCGCAGTTTGTGCGATTATTCGCCGCTTTTTCCGAATATTCGGCTTTGGCCGAATATTCGGGAACTTCCGAATATTCAATTTTCGAATCGAATACGTTTCGAATAAGGAAAATATTCGATTCGTATTCGAAATTTCGAATATTCGCACATCCCTAGTTTTCATATGTTTACTGCCTGCTCGGGTTCGTTCGAGAACGTGGATAGGTACGTGAAAAAAGAAAAACCATACACCGTCGGACCACGATTGCTTGTGCGGTTGAATTTACGGATACTTGTGGTCATCACATTTATTTGTTTTGGGTTGAAATCACGGATACTTGTGGTGGTCAGATTTATTTGTTTTGATCCAACATAAACGCAGAAAAACCTTCATATTGTCCAGACCCCCCGCGGGCCACGTTCAGTGCGTCTTCACTTTGAAACGGCCTTCTGATCGTTCAAGCTGTCGTCGTCTCTTTCAATCTCGTTCAAACTCATCTGCTCGTTCAAACGACAGCGGCCAGTAGACAAAACGTTGCGATAAGTAAGTGCAAGCCTTGAAATACTTTTACGTTTGAAGGTTATTTGGGGCAAGTAGGCTGGGTGTAAACAGTAGATTCAAGGAGAAGTTAATCGTTGTTACCAGTGGCCGTCACCGACTTGTTATGCCTGATTCACTTGGTCCGATTCTGCTTGCGATTTTCAGTATCGACGTCGAACATCTCAGCTACCGTCCACGCTTTTGCAGCCCGAGTGACGTCGCGATTGAAAATAGCGAGCAGAATCTCATCATGTCAGTCAGGCTTTAAGCACGAAACACATGTACGACGAAACCGTCCGATTCGACGTCCGATCGCAGCTCCGACTCGCCGCAAACGATTATCCGAGACACATGCTTCCGACCGAGCTTGCGACGCGTCGTCCCGACGGTTCCGATCAGTTCCGTGATCAGTGCGTGTTGCCTTATAGCGAGTTCGTTTCACAGGCACTGGCACCGTTCGAGTTCTCTCCCAGAATGCATCGCACTCGCAGAGTGTTGCACGGAGAACTGGACTCAAACGAACACGCCCAATGCACCGAGTGCAGAAGACTGATGCTGCCGCCATCTATGTTGTAGAAAAGGTACCGACCTCAAACCGAAACTAGCGCCTTTCTTTACGGAGTGATGGGTGGGAATGCCAGAGTGCAGTCGCTACCAGCGTTTATCTACGAACGTCGGTAGCTGCAACCTATAGTTTATAGTTGCGATGACTTCAAGCAATTCTGCTGTCGTAGAGATAGTTACAGACGGCGTAAATTTCCGCAACCAGCTGTCTACAAAGCAGCTGGTTGCGATCTTTCAATTCTTATAACCGTTTACACTGAAGAAAACTGATGATGATGTCCGAGCAGAAGCTTGATCCGTCTGAGCATAGTATTATGCGTGAACCACTTAAAGGGTACGGCTTAAAACTAGTCTGTTGGAATATCCGGTAAATACGTTTCGTGGGACTTTCGATTTCGATCCATCATTACAGGAGGATCAGATATTAGCCTTGGTGAGAGCGTCGAGTCGAGAACGAGAGCTTTCTCGAGCAAAATACGACGGGGCAAGTTAGCTGACATAGGTAAATGTTAAACATGATGTTGCCCAAGCCTCGGGTAAAGTCACTATGTCTAGCTTTCTCTGAGGCTTATTGGGCAGACAGAAATTTCTGCTGGAGGAGTTTTGTTGACAAATGAACAATTTTTCACCCGCACACGGATAGTAATAAAGATCTTGGGGGCCGCTGATGCGTTTGTTTTGAGCATTTCTTTACACACTGGTATATTTCAGCATTTGTACGGCAACAGAGCAACTTAAAACATTCAAATAAAGCTCGGTTTGTCAATTACCTCCTTCATGAAATAGCAGACGCTCACAATTCAAGCTCGCGTTTGATTCCGTTGCCCGCGGGAGGCGATTTCGGAAAATCTACTTTTTTTCCCTTTGGGTTGCGCGACACATCGTAGCAGACGAACTTTCGTCGTCTGCTCCCGCTCCTCGCCGGCCTCGCCGGAGCGAGGCATGACGGGATTGCATTTTGGCGCACTCTCGATTTTCTCGGTGCAGCGAGTGCATGCACGCGTGGGGTGTCAGCGATGTAACAAACTCGGAGAGTGCAACCACTCGTGGAGTGCCGGCCGAAACGAACCCGCTCCACGCTGCGAGTGGGCACGCGTGGGCACGAGTGCCGTGAAACGAACTCGCTATTACTTCCTACGATCGCCCTTCTACTTTTCTTGGCAATGCAGTGGAAGGTTCAGGCACCCGTTCCCTCTCCCATTTTGAGCGCTGAATAAAGCTGAAGCACGAAACACATGTACGACGAAACCGTCCGATCCGACAATACGGCGGTCGGACGCGGCCTGTTTGGTCGTGTCGCAACGTCGGAACGGCGTTGCGGCACGCGACCGACTGTCCAGGGGTGGTTGCGGTGGTCGGATGGCCGCAGCCAATGACGACGTAGGTAGCGGGAAAGTCATGAGGACGTCACGTTTTGGGGAGCGGGCAAGGACCCGGTTGCCAGTTCCTCTTCCTTTTCTTGGCATTTCCGGGGAGAGGAGGAGAGCCCGCGCACAGCTTTATTCAGCGCACAAGATGGGAGAGGGAACGTGTGCCTGTACCTTCCACTGCACTGCGAAGAAAAGTTGTCGTAGAAGGGCGATCGTAGGAAGTCAGGCAACACTCACTGGTCACGGAACTGGACGGAGCCGTTCGGAACAGTCGGAACGACGCGTTGCAAGCTCAGTCGGAAGCATGTGTCTCGGATAATCGTTTGCGGCGAGCCGGGGCTTGCCGCAAACGATCGGACGTCGGATCGGACGGTTTCGTCGCACATGTTTCGCGCTTAGCGCGAGACACATGGACGGCAGAATCGTCCGATCCGACAGTCCGAACGCCGCTTCGAATTGCCGCACGCGACAGTTGACACACGCTCCCGACCTTGCATGCGACACGACGATCCATTCGGCTCCGCTCAAGAGATCCAAGGCGGATTTTTTCGGTCGCGTACCGTTTGGAAATTGGTGTTTGTCCTTTGTCCCGTTTGTTCCCCTTCTCCGGGGATTATTGTTGTCATTCTTGTCCAGCTTGCTTACACCTTTGCATTAATTGCATCTTAATCATAACCTTGAAAATGCAGGCCGTTCACCGTTGTTGGTGTTAGACTGGTGGTAGCTGATAAAAACCGTTTGCTCTACTGACGTCCAACCCCTGGTTAGCTCAGTTGGTAGAGCGCTCCATTGGAAATGGAGAGGTCCCGGGTTCGATACCCGGACCAGGCGGATTTGTTCGGTCGCGCATCAGTCACCTATTCGCGCCACCACCAAACAAGCATGGCGGCTGGGAACAGGTCACTTCGGCTCGGCGGGGCCGCCTGAACAGGTGGCGCATTCAATTCAGCAGATTTTCTTTCGTTTAATGCCATATTTGATAGGTATGTGAACTGCGACGGGTGTAGCCGGTGCACATAAACTTGCAGAGCATAGTTTTGTTTACCTGGTGCTTTTGCTTTTTGTTCTTTTTATGTCAAACTTTTGTTTCGGAGATTTCGTTCAAAACCGAAACTTTGGGCTCCGGAGAGACGGTAATAGACTCTAATCAGTTTTGATCAGCTAAGGAAAGCGGCGATGACTACAAAATTGTTCCACCGAGGGTAATTTTCAGCTAACTCGCATGCCTCGACCGTGCGACTTATCTGTCCGTGAAATCGAGCTTTTGTGCGTATCCGCGTTCAAGAAACAGCTCCAGTCATCTGCTCGGTCAACAACACAGGCTGCAGGAAAAATACGAAAATTAAGCAAGCGCTTCTTGAGCCAAGGAGCATGTTAACCCGCTGGCGCCCCACTAAGCAGCTGATACTCGTATTTCAATTCAGGTTTTAGTAGCAATCGAGAAGTCAATTTTAAGAATATGCGAGACAGTCCAGCGGAATCCAGCTGGAGTGTCTCATTTCCAGCTGGGACCATTTCCATAATCCAGCTGGAAGTGGGCCGATTTTCGCCTGGGGTATTATATTACGTACTATGTCCCATCTTCGGGTTGAAATATGAGCTTAGTTGACTAGCTATTAGGTGGACTGCTGAATAAAAGTATATTTGACAGACAGAAAGATACTACCTAAACTCAGCCAGATGGTTCTAACCGGCAGCACGGAGACGAATGCGGACAAACTTAAGAGAGTCTTCATCGGAGATTCACGCAGAACCTCTCTGCATTGAACTTGACTTCGAATCCCGAACGGAGAAATTGAGTATCT
This sequence comes from Ixodes ricinus, assembly GCA_037355805.1. Taxonomy (NCBI): domain Eukaryota; kingdom Metazoa; phylum Arthropoda; class Arachnida; order Ixodida; family Ixodidae; genus Ixodes; species Ixodes ricinus. Next base: position 254,414 of record JAZHYW010042070.1, on the reverse strand, counting down.
TTTGTGGCCGTACAACCGAGCAATGTAGACGTATATTGTTGTTGGCTTCGACGGGGGTATAATATAAATATTGGAGGCGTGATAGATCATAATGTCGTGACAGCTTCTAACTTTGCGAGACGGATCTCCCACCTTTTGAAAGCAGACAATTTCCCTCATTAATCGTATGCAGCGAGCAGGTTTTCCAGAATCAAGTAATTGCAAAATCAGCCCAACTCCTTCGGCGTGGTCCAGAGGCTTCGGCGAAAAGCAGCCAAGATGAATAGCCAACGCACCGACCGGTGTGGGTGGCTTAGTCTTGAAGCTAATCGAACACAACCAAATTCAAGAAAAGCAGCTATCGAACCTTCCCATTCACTTGACTGCAACATTGATGTTTCCTCCAGTGAAACACCTCGTCTGTCGCCCTCAGTCCACTGTTCTACATCCTTATAAAGCAACCACGTATCAGTTATCAAGTAGTCGTCACTTTGAATGAGATTCGAGACAGAAAAAAATCAAAACGTTTTTCCGTGATTCCTCCCCATCCAAGAAATCGAAAGCACGCGACCGTGTGTTGTGGAGTAAACGGGCTTTCAAACACGTGATGGAAGGAAACAATCTACTGAGGCTTCACCACACTAATGAACACTCAGGAAAACTTTCAGGAAAAATATTCGGGCCTTCATAAAATTACATTGTTCGCCACCGCACCGACAACACGTGTCCGCGAAAGCCGCCAGAGACGTGGAGAGGCGCATAGCGGCGACCTGTTCCGGCTGGTTCCCGGTTTTCCCGCTTGGTGCCTTCCGTTTTGCTGGAGTCGCGAATAGCTGCGTTTGGAGATTTGTGTTTGTCCTTTGTCCCCTTTGTTCCCCTTCTCCAGGGATGATTGTTGCCATTGTTGTCCAGCTCGCTCGCACCTTTGCATTAATTGCATCTTAATCATTCATAACCCTACATGGAGCGTCGCGTAGAACGTGGTAGTCCTCACGAGATATTGTTGCGGTCCGTGCAGCTGGAGTCCAAGGCTGGACAGTACTGTCGCGGCCTTACTACAGTGCTTACTGCTGCGCGAAGGCCGGTGCGCCGTGTTGTACTATTTACGTGTAACTGACGGCGGCTTGCGAACAACCTGCTTGTGAGAACTGACGCGTCCTGACCTGTAGCCACGTGCCGCTTTTTTCTTCTTTTCTTTATCTTTTACATTGAGTATTTTTTTAGATTTACACGTTTCACAGAAACAAAAGCACAGTCGCATGTGGAGGAAGTTCGTGCGGGAATTTGTCACTTCATTAAGAAATCGTTATATTTTTTTTATTGCCAAGTCCTATTATTAATGCACGACGCGGTATTTTCAACACAGCAATGTGCGAAACCGTAAGAGCTCCATGAAGGTACGTCGATCGGAATGTAGTGTATATTTTTTTTGTTAAACCCCATTTGGTAATCGGCGGTGTAATCGAATCGGCGGTGTATCGTCGAAGGTCATACGTCACGTGGCATTGCGTCTAGCGCGTGACTAGCCTGCAAATCGTGCCCACTTGGCTAGGTGACAAAATAACGAAAATAATGGTGGCAAGGCGTACAGCGATTTTCTTATCACGCTTGGAATGACCGCCGAAAATTAATTAGTATGATTTCTCTACCAGAAGTATGCACCTTTGCAGGTGGGATCCCGGCTTAACCACGACATTCGCTGCTTGTCGTACAGTGTTGTCAAGCGTCCCTTGGTGAAGAATTGGCCACTGGGCGCGAAAAGAGATTCAAACATTATTTGTAAAGCGTACAGGTGTTGTCTTAGACTGCGGAAGAGCATAAAAAATTAAATAAAATCCCCATATCAGTCCGCACCGAAAAAAAAAAAAAATCTAAAGTCTCAAAGCGCATATCAGAATTCCTTCACAGCCTCATTCTGCCGCCAGCCAGCGTTTCTCCCAGATGGCAAATGGTTCGCTACCAAGGTACACGTTGCGTTGACGCCTTTGGGGAACAGTGTTTACTGCTTACCCGCAAGAATTACAAGACAGGCTGCTGCACGTACAAATAAGGCCCTATAGTTACACGGACCCCTGAAAGTGGCGTTGAGCCAACGATACTCGGCATCCCCGGAGTGTGATTTCAGCCCAACCCGGCCCAACCTAATTTGCCGGTGGTACATAAGCCTAACGATGTCAGTTGAGCTGCACCTCACGTGACCCGCGAAAGAGAAACATTAATTTTAAAGGATACAAGAAAAAAAAAAGCAGAATTAACCTTGTCCTTGGAAATGTTTTGTAGCACGTGCTACGTGGCTATTTATATCCCAGTTAAAATCAAAACGAAAATATAAACTCTTCAAACGGATGCAAACGGGAAGGACGTAGCAGGGAGCCGCATGGCCATTGCATCAACGATGGCCGCGCTCGCAGCACCCGTAATAGCGCTGGCTTCCATGACATGCTGGAACAGAGGCTGCGGTCATTATAAAGTCAGCTCCAACCCTTAGACATCCCCTCTCCTACAATATTTGATGCTGCGATTGTGTGTGGATACCTCCCCCTGCGTTCCGAAACAGTAGAGAGTTTTAGAATAGGGGCCCCAACATTTGGGTGTCCCCTAAGAAATTGGGGGACCCAAACGCCCGCTTGCAGCGCGAGTGTGGTTAACGATAGTAATATAAAATATATGCGCACAAGTAATTTTTGGTTACACATAATAGTTAAAGGGACCATGAAACGAGGGATCAAAGGAAAACTAGCACGCGAAATTAGGAAGGCTAAGTCCTAATTTTTGGCATGAAATTTTGGCAAATAAAAGCGGTCTATCTTATACTCTCTCCCTCGAACGCTCGCAACGGAGCTGAGTGTATGAATGGGTGGATTAATAAATGAGTTGTGGCGAAACTTTTTGTAATGGGCGGTAGCTTGCGCCACCTAGCAAAGGACCTGCAACATCCACAGTGTTGAAGTCTCTTTTTCTCTTTTTTTCGAGCAGGTCGGTTGAATTTAGTTTTCGTGTTCGATACGAGTAGTGTGTCACTTGAACTGTGCTCGCCATAGAGTTATTACAATAAACGCTAGAGGTTCTTGTGGCGCTAGTGTGCTGTTGCATTTTGAAGCAGACAGCAACCAGTCTAAATTTGACTTCCGGTAATGCATTCCTACGGGAGAACGCAAAGGCGTTTTCTCTTCGCTCTCGATTATAAGAGCAAATATTGCTTAGTGTTGTGACAAATTACGAATACTTGAAAGGATAAAACATCTAGGACGGGGACGGAAACAGGATTCCTTTCAAATATTCGTATCTATTCACCAACACGCTCGTTTTCAATTATTATGTTGTGACAGAATAAAAAGTTTGGAACGTTTTACAATCGGATGTACAAAAATATGTGTCAGGGCGTTTTCCTTTAGAATTCATGGCGTCGAGCACGGTGCTAAAATAACCCAGCACACATGTAAATACGTGTTGACGTTGCAGACTGCTGTTATAGGGTACGTATTTACGCATATAGTCAATGCTATAAAGCACACAGAGTGAATCAGCCTGACAAAACACCAGAAGAATGCTAATATATGCCAAAATCAAACAATCAAGACAGACGACAAGAACGAAGCATGGAGTTAGGGAACGAAGAGCACGTACTGGATTAGTACGTGTTCTGATAAAACTCGAATGCTATGACAGCTTGAATAAACCCTGCGCACTTTTTGATTGTTCTTTTTGCTTGAATCGATAGCTTGTATTGACATATCCTGCTGTACAACATAGACCTGGGCCTCAATTTTTGCTAACGCACACATCGCTCAGTAATAATTTAAAAAAAAAACAAAAGCAAAAAAACATAAACCAAATAAATTAAATTTTTGTAATGTGAATAAAGCTACATAGTACCCGTTACGAGTAAAGAAACTACGCTGATTTATATTATTCTGTGGCGAAGAGAAAAATATCACGTACATTTTCCCATAGTTATACACAGGAAGGCGGGAAAAGACTGGTTGCTGCCTGCTTCAATTTGCGACCGGAAGCCCCGTAGACACTAGCTCCAGCTGAGCTTCTAGCGTTTATTGTAATAACGTTATGGTGCTCGCAAACGATGATATTGTCGATGAATATCCTCGACATGAAAGCCCGACTTCAATATCCGGTTGCATAAGCCACAGCGTCAACGAGAGCACGAGAGGTGTCTCCACGAGGAATTCCATTATGAATTTATATCACTTCGTTTTCAGCGTTTTGTCTTCGCAGCCACTGCTCCGCGGTCGAGTCCGGTGCCGAACTGCTGCAGCCTTCGTCGGGCGAGTTCTCGTTTCGCCGCGTGGGCGTCCCGGCGTACGGAACTAGGCCCATGTTTTCACTAAACCGAAACATTGTAAGCTGCACTTCATTCAGCTGCGACGTATCTCTAGTTACGGCGTTGATCGCAAAGCGTCGCGGACCAACGAGTCCTACGAAGCAATTGGCGTTCATGGGAACCTCAGTAGGTGACGTCGTTTCGATGTTCTCGCGTCGAAACGTCGACGCAAAAACGTCGATTCGACGCAACGCGACGCTTGACTAACGCGACTACCTCGCTTGGCTGGGAGAACTTCCCGTTTCTGGTAGAAAGGCATGCTTTACGTCACGACCACGTGATTTATTATGTTGGTGGCCAAATCCAATCGAGTCGAGAAAAAAAAAAAAAGCGGACTCCAGTTTTCATTTTTTTTTTTTTTTTTTGCAAAACTGGAGGCAATAAAACGAAAACGGATTTCTGCTCCGGGTTTCATGACAATTATTTTGGGCTTAAAAAAAAAAAGAGACAGTTTAAGATTGGTATAAATATTGTTAGATATTTTTAACCAAATGAAGGCGTAGCGCCGTATTAATCCGCTACGCCTTAATTTGGTGCTCGGATTGTTTTTGGCGTTCGTGTCACGGCCACGTGACACCGTCTGTCGCCGACAATTTCGGCCTTCCATCTCTGCCGAAACTGAGACGAACGCGGGCGGGCATACTCTGCGAGCAGCTGCTTTATTTAGATCTGAGCTGGAGCAACGTGGAAGCCTCGAAGACTTGTATTTAAACTACATGGTGTCGCGAACGCTGGGCCCGTCGAGCCAAGAAGATTCACTCGGAGTCTCGGAGTAGCGAGACTTTGCCATGCCAAATGGTTACCGCGTCTCTTTAGGCTTATGGAACGGCCGGAATCGGAAGGCGATATTTAAAGCGGGACGAGCTCACCGCTCATTCTTTGTGATTTGAGCGAGATAAAGTGACGCGAAAGCCGGCTGCACCATTCACTGACAATTAACGTGGCTAATACGGCAGCGACCGTGACGAATTTGCTCCGAAAGCTTGAATTTCAGAAATGTTTTGCGGGTACAGCATTCTGGGATTGGCAGTGGTGGACTACGTGTTTGATACCTTAGGGTAATAAATCAACGGAATCTATTTTTCGCGATATTTTTTTTATTCGTGAAAATTGGGTCCTTGCGATTTATTGTCAGTTTGCAGAGCTGCACGAAAGGCTCTGTGCGCATACGCTCTCTACTCGTATCGTGGTCATCTTTTGGGGCAAGCGCTTCTCTTTATTCAATTTCTAAACCCTGAAAAATTCCGTAGTGTTTCTTAAATATAAATATTCCACGATCGAGCAGCTCGAAATTCCTCATGGGGCTCAAGGCACTCGTTTTAAGAGGCACAGACCATTATCTGCGAATTGAGTGAAGTTTGTTCATTGAGGCACCTCTCCCTCATTTCGCTAAACATAGCGGAGTGTGTGATAGAAGGCTTATCAAGGTCAGAGGAATCGCACTTTCTGTTCCATGGACCGAGTTGTATCGATTAAAATGCTTTGATCCTTTTCGCTGTCTGCGTGTCTTGTCACTCCGTTATTGGCATTGCAGCCTGCACACAGGTCAGCGGATACGTAGCTCTCATTAATTGCTTTCGTTGCTGGCATCCTACGGTGAAAGTCACCGTCCAGAACGCGGTCGATCCGATGTCTCCTCTGCGACATTCTGATCAGCTATCAGCGATGCTGTTCGCATTAACAAAGTTCGCGGCCATTCAGGGTCCGCGGTGGGCTGCTGTTGCTGTGCCTCGTCGGGAATCGATGTGCAACCTTGGCTCGATGTCGGGACTCGATCCATTCGCGAACCTGCATGCGGTAATGCGTCTTTCTTGCGTAATGAGCGTTGGACGATTCTCTTTACGACGACCCCGTTTGGTTGGCATTTATACGGTTCTGTTGTTATTTCCTTGGGTGAATGTTCGACACCGTTGTGATTCTTTCCAAGCAGGCGGTTTACAGAAGTTAACCGCTTTCTTTCTCTAAAAAGTAATGTTGTTTTACTTGTAGGACCTCGCATTGGTGGCTCAGCTGTATCCCGCAGTCATGCTGGCATGAGGGGACGATGTTGGTTACACGTTCTTTGAAGTGGGTGCAATATAGGCGCCCCTGTTAGATAGTTCCGAGCAGCTAGCTGCCCATGAAATGATAAGGGTGCTCGTCGCTTTAGTTAGTATTCAAGTCCGATTCTTGTAAACTCCTTTCCTCTCGAATAGAATTATTTCATGACTGCCTGCGCGCTGCTAACTATGTCGCTGTGCGCTACGAGCGGATTTTATCTCGTGACTTGATGCAGTGAGCGGTAGTCTGGCGTATTAAGGCGAAAGCCTTATAATGTCTCATCGTTCAGTCAACCTTCAAAGTCCGTGAGCGAAAACACGTCGGCGACATGAAAGGCACCAAGGTCGAGAACGTGCAGCACCAAACGAGCTGCGTCGTCGAGAAAGCGCTCTGTCTTCGGAGGGATTCTCGCTGATTACCGCGGACTTCACGAGCCGACGCCACACGATCCGAGTGAGCCAATGAAACGGCGGCACAAAGTGCGTCGTCAGAGAGCGCGCTGTCTTTGGAGTTTCGCTATCACGTTTACATCGGCGTTTGGGCTTTCGCCTTCGAGTCGTCTTAGGGATAACATAAATATACACTGTGTTGTTTTTACCTTCGAGGCCGGTGTTCTGTAAATGCGAGCCTGTGGGCCTCTGTACTCGGCCGAGTATACGGCCAACTTGGTGACTCCGAGGCGAAGTGCCGACGGATTCCAAGTTGGCGATGACGGAATTACGGTGTTGGCGCTGTGTAACTGAGATTTTGAGTTGCGCGTTAAAGGTCCCCACGTTTTCTAAATGGATCATCAATCCTTCGCTGGGTCCGTGCCAGGTGACCGCGATTGGTTTGGTAGGTAAACCCCCAGAAATAATGTTTCTCGGCCTAATATAGTATGTCAGAGGCGACGGGTTACAATTGCTTAAGACATCGTCCCATGCGAGTCTGTTTTTCTCGTGATACTCATTTCAACGCGAGTTCATGCCAGCCTGGCATTCTTGTCTAAAGGTTATTGAGGCGCTCCTTCGAAAGGTGTAAAATCCGAATTTCCCCAGATAAATATGTGTCATGCAACTGTGGGCGCGTGAAAAATAGAAATGGGCATTGAAGCAGGTGCTATAATCGGCACAAACGTAACCTGTGTTTTGTGCACCATTCAGTGCATGAACGAACTCAGTACCACGTGGCTTGTGAATGTGGACTAAGTGGCTGGGTTCCAACTGACGCCTAAACGTCGGATCTCGTCCGGACGATTTCCGGAGACGTTTCTTTTCGCTGGTTAATTTTTTCCCCGACACGTTTGCGAGTGGACGTCTGCGTCAAATATGCAGGGTGCTTCTTTTTAAGCTCAACGAATTTGTTAAAAAAAAAAAAAAGACAGTGAAAGCTACACTAATGTGGTTTCTGCAGGTGAGTATACGGTCAAAGAGACATAGTATAAGGGGCTAATTGGAACCATCAGTCGGCTAGTTAATTAAATTGTGTTAATTAACACTTTAATTATTGCAAATAGACATATGGTTCTAATTAGAAAACCACAAAATTAGTCAATGTTCGGAAGACTTGGAGCACGTGGGAAGCACGGTGGAGTGCTAAAGTTACCACTCGTGCCGCAGGAGCAGGGCTACCGGTGTGATAACGTGCCCGCGCGGTTTTTCCGTCTCTTATCAGAGCCCCAGCCTTGTGCCCGTTGCACGAGTGCATGGTAACTTCAGCGCTTCCCACGCGCTCAAAGTATTTCTGAAAATTGCTGATTTAGTGGTTTTCCAGGTCTATTCTCACTGATTAAAAAGTTGATTAGCACATTTTAGCTAATTATTATATTTATCTTGACGAACTTTCCCCTTATGTTATGTCGCCCTGGCCGTATAACTCACATGCACAAACCGATTTCGTTTAAGCTTTCACGACTTTTCTTAAACGAATCTGTTCAGCTTAAAAAAAAATAATAATAATAATCTGCTCAGAAGCTATTTATGATGGCTTCTGAGCTAATCAACCACTGACTGCGCACTTTTTTTTTATTAAAGCATTATGGAAGGCAGCGGAATCGTGCGGGATCTTTGACAGCTGAAACTGCTGTGTGTTATAGTATATACCTGTCGTTCCTATTCTTGCTTCGCCAGCTCCATCAATGAGAATCGTTCTGCCGTTATGGTTTTCGCTTCAGCGTGCTGTGCTTGTGGCCTTGAAACGATCTGTCGTATTCCGAGAGGTGCGAGTCTTTCGACGACTGTCTTGGGAACGTGCATGCTTGGAAATGCGCCTGACCTCGTAATCGTGGCCTGATGCCAGACCTGTTCAAAGGGAGACGTCGCGCACTTCCATGTTCGCGTGCCAAGGCAAGCTATCTATGAATCTCCGAGTGCATCGTAAAAGCTTTCTTCTCTGAAATCCATTTGTGTGTCGAGACACGTGGGCCGAATCCCTGGTGTATACGCGAAATCTATTGGGTGGTTCCTGTGGCGGCCACTGTAGTGACGCGTGGGCTTCTATACTAGTTAGAGGGCCCATGAAACCACTTTGAAATCGAATTCCATCCACCGCACGTCGTAAAGGGTGTGAAAAGAATACCAAAACACAAAATAGAGAGCCAAAAAAATTTGAACTTTTGGAAATTGGAACGCTATGGAACTTTTAAAAGAAAAGCGGACTCTTTTACACCTTCTTCGAAAGCTCTCTGCCTTTTCACTGCGATGCATCCGCGGTGCCAATGCACGTTAGCCAAATCCATGTCGCCTATTGGATAAGAGCCTACCTCACCAGCACCGCGGTCATAAAGAATAAATTGCCGGCGAATATTTCTTAAAAGGTTTGTTAAATAATATTCCGATCCACATTTTGTTTAACAATTAGCGATGTGACGGAAATTGCCGAATTTTATAATGCTTAATAATGCTTGGAGCTATGCACCATCTATCGTGTGGTAAACGAAGCGAGAGAAAGATCAGACTGCGCCTTCGCTGCATAGCCGCCTGTCTGTTGAAAACATGGCGTCGGTGGTGATGATCGACGTGGTCGGCGTGGTGGAAGCTCATCGTTCCGCGTATAGAGCGCTATCCTTGAATGAAATCTCGTCGCGTGTCGCGATGATAACCCAGCACGTCCTAGAAGGGAAGATCCATCTACTCGTGCGGCGATGTTGTGGCGGCACCCTTAAGACAGCAGAAACGCTCGTGCCGTCGTCTTTCTTTACTTCGACTACGGTGATGCTTTCTTAGCATTTGTCTCCTCGAACATCGCCCGGATTTCTTATTCTGCGCATTCCATGCGTGTGATCAAGTTCGAGATATTACTGGTGCGTACTGTATTTAAAGGCGTGTATGAGGATGCGAATTTGGACGCGTTTTCATCACCCGAGAAAAGTAATTATTGTTAGCATTCCTTGAACGATCGCAACGTCTATCTGATCACGAAATCAGATTTCTACGTTGCTATATCTCTGCTAAGATTACCTTGTCTTTTGCAATCGTAGAAAAGGCGCGTGGCGAGATTTGTACTATCAGTAAAGTCGTGCTTTAAAGTCGTGATCGTCCAAGATGGCGTACTGCATCTTTTTCTTTTCTTTTCTCATCCACTCTACCCTGCGAGCCTATCCTGACAAAATAAAGGGTAATAAAGTTTGAGCCCAAAGAAAACCCTGTGCATTTTCTGCTATGCCAATGAGTGACAGCGCGTCCCCTTCTTTTTAGAGATACCGCGAAAACGGCTGACGGCGGCGGAGAAGCGGCTGCCGTGCTGACGACCTGCTGCGCTTCGTACCTGCGTATGGAACCAGTCCCATGCTGTCGCTGTAGCGCAACATATCTAATTGAATTTCGCTCACCTGCGATGTGTCCATGGCTATCGCGGTGATGAGAGGCGCCGCCGATTCAGAAAATATGTCGGTGGCATCGGCGCCATCAGCGCAGTAAAATCCTGCGGTAAAACCTACCGGCAGACCGCCAGCTTGCCGCTAACGCTCCCATTCTCCTACTGCCGAGAGAACTTCCGGTTCCGGTGACGGGGCACGTCACGACCGTCGAAATTACGCCGCATCTTGTTTTGCGGTGAGTTGGAGAGGAAGAAAACTCGATATTTCAATAACTTTTCATGTAGAAGTTAATAAACCGAAACGAAAACGGATGCCTGTTCGGCGTTCAGTGAACATTGAAGGTTTAATGTAAAAGTTGTTTGGCAAAAGTAAAAAGGTAATTCCATGGTCCCTTTCATGTCGTTCGTAACGCTAGACTCTGCTTCAGGCATTCGGAAGCTTACGATGTGTAATATCACAAGTCTGGATTTGGGTTTTTGCGCTTCTTACTCCAAGTACGAGGTATCGTGACTGCAGTTCATTGACAGGGGACAACGACACCAATTGAATGGTCCTGCGAGTTACTGGTCTCATCCGCTGTTGCTATTTCTACGCTAAACGTGTCTCTGGTTATAATATTTAACTTTGCTTTTCAACAAAGTCTCGTTTACGGCCTCTTATATTTAACCCTTTTCTAATAGTTGCTGCATGCCGGCCATTTAGGGCTTTTAACGTTTTGGCGTTCGGGCTTGCAGACGCAGCACTTTTTTGTCATTTAGTGTGATGTTCGAAGGAACAACTAATGCGTGTACATGGTCGATGGAAGCGCTTGGACGGATGCTTCTGCAATGTACATACGTGGTTAGCATATAGAAGAAATTTAAAGTTCATTGGGCATTTGCACCCTAAAGCCACGAAGCGAGGCCGTCGTAGTGTACCGAGTTAAAACACGTTATTGTTTCGTTTGGCCCTGGCGGATTCATTCATAAAGCCGAATTACGCATGAGAGGGTCCCCGCACAGCTTTCATAAGCTTCGAAGTGGGAGACCAAAAGGACGTCCGCAAAGCTCGCACGTGCTTTTTTTTTTTTTTTGTTTTTTTTGTTTTAGGAGTTGTTTTGGAGAAGCGAGTTAGAGGCCATCGAGAACTCGTCGCCCTCGCGAGAAGTCCTTGCGAAATCATGGACTTGTCTTTGCCTCCGCGTGCGTGGGCTATCTGTGAAGATGTATCCTTTTCAGCGAGGGAACAGCGGACGAACACATCTGAAGGACCACGACGACCTTCGCGTTCCATTCGCTCCAGTTCGGTTACGCTCGCTGGGAGTCAGAGGCCCGGGATGGCTGCCTGCCGATCGGAAGATTTCGTTTGGAAACATAAGCGGAAGGGGGACCGGATTCGCTCGAATTCTTGCGATATCGGTATGTCCCCGTCGCTGGGCAGGAAGTGAGCACTTTCAGCGGCTCTACGCTGCGACGGTGTGCGTGTCTTCTCAAATCTTTATTATATACCTATTTCACGACCTATATTGTACTAATTCTGATGTGTGTGTGTGTGTGTGGGGGGGGGGGGGGGGAGTGCGGTTGCAGACCAGTGAAGTGAAGTCGCATTTTGGTGGCTTTTTGCCTGTACCCCCGACATCTTGTAAAAATGGATGTCCAACAAAATTTGATTTGATTTGATTTATACTACCACTGGCTGAGAGTTACGAGCCTGTGCAGCTGAGGGTTATATGGCGAGCGTGAAATATTTGCAAATGGGTTAATGGGTGACCATCGGCGAGATGATCGCGAGGGGTGAATAAACTATGCGCGCCAGCCAGCCGCTACGACGGAGCCATCCTTGAGAAGAAATCTGAAAACGCATTTAAACGTATCTTCTCTTTTCAACACTATTCCCCTGCCCGAGGCGTTACAGTTAAAATTGCTTTGTGGGAAGGTCGTGTTTTTATCGTTGGCGTTTAAACTACCTTGTAATCACACAGTTTCATCATCTTAGCGAAATAGCTGAGACGTCTGAGCGGTCTTAAATGCCCAAGACGCCCATCAGGCGTTTGAGTTCTGGGTGTATCGTTCTGAGGATGACCTCCCTTTTCTTTTCGAGTGGTGACCAGTAAAAAAAAAAGAAAGCTCTTCCCGTTTTTTTTTTTTATGCTTTGTTTTGTAAAAATAGCCTTTGTAATATGTCATTGTCAATTCTTGCTTTGTACTGCACTTCGGGTCTCGGAATTTTGTTTTTGGCGAGACGATAGAGCGCTTGCTCTGCGCGATGGAAGTCAACCCACGAGGGAGAAAGCAAATGGTGCAGCACTCTGAGCCCCTTGTAGTGGTGCTTACCAAGTGTTGCTTCGAAAGACACAATGCTCCTCTTGGGATTCGCTTGCAGCTGCACACCTCACAATTAGGGAATTTCGGAGGCATGGACCACGTGATCGGACACTTTATAGGGGCAGTGATGCGTACCACTTGCGAGCTTTTCCTTGTCTTTTTTTTTTTTTTTGCTTACCCGTCGTTTTTTTTTTTTTTTTTTGCGCTATTATGCTATAATTATGGTATGGTTTCAGCGAAGACTTGGAGCTTTCGTTACTCTGGTTCTTTTGCTTCTTTTTCTTGTTTTCCCCCAGTTGCAATTGTCTCATTGTTTTCCTCGGCCTTTTTTTCTCGGTGTCGTATTCTTGGAAAATGGGAGTCGGTCCTCAGTTGTACACATGTGTCAAGCGTCTAGAGAGCGGTGGTTACCGGGAGAGCCCCCACTTTCTTGCGAGTGTAGCGGTGACAATTACCCCGGGACACTAATCTTAGAACAATGTTGGAAAATCTGTAAACAACCAGGATTCAGATGCTGAAACTGCGTTTTGTTGCGTACAGAATGGTTAGACTATTTGTGTGCTGGGCAGAGGGAGAAGCGTGCATCGAGGTTCAGCGGTTTTCTCTCTCTCTCTCTCTCTCTCTCTCTCTCTCTCTCGTGTGTGTCTCTTTCTCTCTATATTTTAGTCTCGTTTTCGACGTCAGACTTCATGAAAAAGAAGTTGGATGCTTTCCACTTTCGTTCTCGTTGCTCCGAATCACTGGAAGACCGAGACGACGCGAGCAAGTCAAAGTTGGAAGCAGTGAATCTAGTTCGTTGTTTCGATCGCAACAAGACTCGTTCGAGAGACGCAGTGGACTAACGGCCCGGGTCTGTTTTCTTCCCCAACTCACCGAGGAGTCACCACTTGTGCAAGAGGCATGTTTATGGTAAGAATCCACGCCAGTTCTCCCGTGTTTGTTCTGGAAGGGTCTTTCGATTGGCTAAGCTGCCAAAACATTGGCACGCACTCGAAGCAAGCCTTCACGATCCATTCTTCCCGCGTTTCGGAGACAGTGAGCTTTTCAGTGTGTAATTTGGTGTTCTTGCGAGATATCGATAGGAGGGAGTTTGGATAAACGACCGCGCGAAATGTTTCGTGGCGTTCAAGACGCCACCATTGTGTATGTCTCTTGGTGGGCGCCTCGCGAGCGCTATTGACCTGTCAAGCACATGTTTTTCGCCTTCGCCAGCACCACGTGCCGCCTTCGTTGTTTTTAAGCACTAACATATCGGAAGCCTTCAACGGTACTTCCGGTTTACGCTTTCAGCTTCCTTGTCAATCTGTGATGGCTCGTTAATATGGACACCTCTGTTCCCCCAAAAATCGTTCATGATGTGAGTAGTCCGGAATAACGAGACAAAAAATGAATGTATTTACTGTATTCATCCCCGAAAACGTTGTTTATATAGCGGTGTATATATATATGGTATGATCTAAGTTCCATTGAGCACGTGGAAGATGTCCGGGGGACATTGCTTTCTTCGAGCTACATTTAAAATACATTTTGACTTCGTCCTTGTGTTGGGGTTCGGTAATTACGGGCTCTTTGCGTTTTGGGTTTTGTACCCAAACAGGGATGGGCTAACTTGCCCCTGTATACTTAAAGGGAAGCTGAAACACTTCTTTCAGAAAAATGAAATAGAGGTTTATTCTAGCGTAGTTTTATCCCGTGAATCTGAATATCACGTTCGTTTTCTCCGAAGATGTAACTAAATGCGAGAAAACACGAAGAACCTCCGACCAGTCGTTGCGTCATAAGAGGATCTTTCGGCCGCCAAGCGCGTTTCGCTCGAGGGCCGCGCGAGCAATCGCAAGCTTGCCAGGTAAATTGCCCCGCACTGGCACCAATCGTGACGGGTTTTAGAAATAGCAAGAGTGCGCGTGCATAGCTTCGATGGGCGCTGAAGATGCGCGAGAGCCGAGATTCCGAAAACTTCTTTTGCAACCTCCATCCACTATATTAAAAAAAAAAAAATCGATATTTGAGATTTTGGAGGTGAAATGAAGACTATATAAGTGTGTTTCCTTAAATACAAAACCGCTTCAGGTTCCCTTTAACGGATTGAGTTCGTCGATGTATACTGTTGATTTGTGTTGAATCTATGACACTGCCGCGGTATTTTATTTTCCCCTTTCGTGCTTCTTTTTTTTTCCCGGGGTTAACAGTACAAATACATTATGACTGCGTAATGCTTTAAGAAGGCGTTAGGTATGTACGGTCGGCACGGAATGAAACGCGAACAGTGGGTGCATGGTTTCCGCTAGATGCTGCACCACCTGAACCAGATATGAGCTGCAAGAAGATGGCTCCTCCTTCTATGTGTTACTTGCTCAGTGCAGCCAAACCTTCGGTGTTGCGGCTCCTGGTGACTCAGCGTGGGTCGAAAACCATGCACTCCTTGTTCGCGTTTCATTCCGTGCCGACTGTACGAGGGTCGTTCAAGGTTGACCGCGACTTTTATCGATAAGAAATTGCTGAACAAGTGTAGCATGATGAAACTTGCGAAGGACGGTAACGTAAACCTTCTTGGATATTTCGCGGCCGGAATGACGTATTTGACGCATGTGCAGTAGTTTCATCTATCATGGTGGCGAGCAGTGCGTCCGTAGCTGTGGTGCAGCGGTACATAATCGAATTTCTGGTGAAGAACAAAAGTTCAACCAACTGAAATTTTGAAAAGATTCCAGGCACAGTATGGGGGATATCATGGGCAAGAGTATTACGAACGGTGTCAACACTTTGGCGTAGGACGACAGCCGGTGACAAATGAACCGCACGCACACGCTCGTCGCACTGCAGTCACGCAACGTAGTTCTTTCTACGCCAGAGGAATCGGGGGACTACCAAAACGACGGCAGCGGTGCATGGAGGCGCACCGGTAATACTTTGAACAACTGACATCGTTTCGTGCTTGTCGAATTGTTAATTTCCTCTGTAGGAATATACGTACTAATCAACCTCGAACGACCCTCGTTGTTCTATGCCAGTGGTTCTCAAATGGGGTTCCGCGGACCCTTTGGGGTCCGCGAAGGCATTCTAGGGGTCCGCGAAGCCCTGCCTCATCAGTCAAGCCGACGATAAAAGTTGTCTTTTTTCAGGTCCAGAAGAAATGTTTCAGTTTTCGGGCGAGTTCTCTCGTATAAATGTCAATAAGAGAGGTCTACCTCACACTAACCCTTCGTTATATTCATTTATTAAATCATTATTATATTTAACCTATACCTTTCCTCTGCTCTCACCACGAACGGGGTCCTCCATCATCTCCGCCGATCCACAAGGGGTCCGCGAAACATCGATGGTTGAGAACTGCACTGTTCTATGCTATGGTTATTCGACTCTTGCTGCCTGGCATTGCGACGGAGAGGACAGAAGAAACTCGTTTAGCATGCCAAAGCCGGTTTTGTGCAATGCTGCGTATTCATCAGCGACGTGGTACTTCCATTCACCTCGTTAAAGACAGAACTCTGACGAGGGCAGCTCGCTAGCATCGTGGTAACGATCTCTGCACGTCGAGCATGATATAGCGTTGATGAGGCTTCTGTGAGGTTGTACATTATATTCTCGAAGTGGCGTGTGGCTCCGCGTGCGTTCTGTCGTTCTGAACTCCCATTTCCGTGCTCCCGCGTTGTTTACCGCGACGGCGTTCTTCTCGGCTTCGTGACGTGTGGACGAGCGAACTTCCCGAACGGACGCGAGTGGCCTTGTGGCCGCTGATGAATGGACAGATTAGGGTGCCGCAATGTTTTGCTGTTTAGAGTGATGCCATCCCTCGTCGTACCCGATGCTGACAGCGCGCTCACATGGAAAATGCGAAGAAATCGCCGAACATAGAATGTCGCCGTGGCACGGTCAGAGCCACGAGCGCGTGCATAAACACTCTCTTTCATTCAGGAAAAAAAAAAAGCGTTCGGAACGAAATTGTGAGATGTCATCACCTAAGCAAAGCGCACGTGAAGGCACCTGTTGTACGGAACGGCGTTCCTGGAAGGCGGTCCTTTTAGGAGGAACGGAGAAACGCCGCCCTTCCATTTTGCACCGGTAGAACGGGAACGGGTACTCGTTACATTTTTACTAAAAAAAAAAAAAGAGGGAACGGCGTTCCTTTTTTTTTTCCTCGTCCAGTGGAGTAATTTTTAATTTATTTAAAAATTAAAGTTCTAAACAGTATAAAAACAATATCTTTACGAAGACCAGAATCTCGTTAACATTTTTGTTACTTATCTTGGGGTTTATTATGTGGGGTCCTCGCTTGGGTACAGTCGGGTGCAGGAGACCTAGTGGACATTGATCCTTTTTTCTTTAGTGCCCGAGACTGCGGTACAAAAAGCAAACATTTTTTTGTCCAAGGAAAAAACACAGATAGAGAGACATCTCAAACTCAGCCCCTTTCTGTGCATCCACGATTCCTCATCCCTCCTGAAATCTAAGGGCGACTGCAGCCATCACTGAACTTCCACTCAGATACCTGCAGTTACAACAAAAGAACAGGTTACCAGACGTCGAACGCACCCCCGTACCCTGAACATTGGTCACTCATGAGATAAACAAAAATTAATCTTATTCCCTCTCCCGTTCACCTCTACCTTCAAACTGAACAGCGAATCCAACCTGCACAACGATGGACTGGTAGTTTTCAAGGCTGACCTTCCTGAGGCCCTACCGTCTTCTCCACTTGCTCCTCTTGTGGACAGCAACATCGACAAGCAACTGTTGTTAACTTCGAACAAGGGACTCTGTTACATTCAAGCATGTGAGGTTGTTGTAAAACGATCGTGCAATGTGGGGTAACGGCACATTTGGGTCGTCTGAATCACGCACCACAAACATGAGTATAGTTAAATGCTGAGATTTTTAAAGGTTTTGCTTCAGCTTGTTTTCTTCTCCTGGTATCCTTCCATCAGAACGTTCAAAATCGTATGTTGTCATTTAATGGGAGAGATATAAAAATATTTTGATTTCATTAAATATGGTCATTAGCAAAATAAAATGAAACGTATCTGTAACGATACGTTCCATTTTTAAACTGTAACGGGAACGAGTTCCTTTCTCATAGATGGAACTTGTAACGAGAGCGCGTTCCAAAAATTAGAAAAAAAAAAAACAGCTTTCGTTTTTTTTTTCTTTTTTTTTTTTGAGGAACGTGTACAACATATCAGATCAGTTCAGACACTGCCTCAGCCGTATAAGTCGGTTACGCAAAACACGATAACTCGCGGTCTCGCCCTTATTATTTCTGCCCCTCCACCGAGAAATTATAATGTGGGCACGACTGAATCGACAAGGCGCGAAGGTAATGCCCACCTGGACACCGAGAGTTGAAGGGCCGGTTGAATTGATATGTTTGTGAATTTGGCGCGACTCTGGCGACCAGCTGTCCCTGACTCCTCCGGTGTGTGCCGCTTTTTAGAGTGGTAGACTTGACTGAAAACGAGAAAAAAAATTTCGCAGCGTTCGAAGTCGCACTTGTTTCGTACGGAGCCGTCCACCAACAGAAACGCTCGATAGAGTTTTAGCTTCACTCTTCGTTCGAACAGTTCGCAACCGCTCCTATTCTCCCGCCCGGATGGTGGGAAGCGTTCTGCCTCGCCCTCCCGACCTTGCATGTGCGGATAGTACTGGCACCATGTGGGCGCTGCCGCTTCGCCCACGCTGAAGCGCGTCGGGACACGGACGGCGTCTCGTCGTCCCCGAGAAAGGGCCGTCTTGGAATAGCGGCCGTGATGTAACTTTTCCTGGCCCACTTCGGAAACTGCTTACGTAACAGGGTCGCCAAGCTTTTCCTCGCGGAAGCGGTGCCGGCCTAGTTGATGGCGGAGCCGCACACCTTCCGCTTTCACTTCCGGCAGCACGTTGCCCGGGGTTCTTTTTGGTTCGCTTCCTTTTTAGTTTTCTTGGCTCCGAATGATGCTATCGAGGAGACCTGGTAGGATGCGCTCTCGCTGACCGTTTCTGCGTTGGCGACGTCCCCGGCAAGTTGGGTCGACTGACGGGGTGCAGCAGCCCCGAGTTCGTTGACCCGCTCCCTCGAACGCAATGGAGCCTGTGGCCAGTTTGGAGTGGCTCTGTGGGCTGGGGCACTCTCTTCCGCTACAACACCTGATGGCGGCCGGTTCCTCCGCTTGCAAGAGGACCGTTCGGGTTATCTGCCCTGTTTTGCAACAGCGTGCAAAGTGCCTTGCTCGATTTGCAAGTGTAGCCGGTGCTACTTTTGGTTCTGCACCAATGCTAGGTGATCGAGTTATAGAACTATTTGGAACGAATAACGTACGCAATTTTAGCGCACGCTAGCGCTAAATTAAGCGCTTGCGTTAGTGCACGCTGCGCAAGAGAGTTTTAGAATAGCGTTTCTCCGCCGTGACGCAAAAGCCCGAGCATCTCGTGCTTGCGACGCCACCAAGATACAATCACAATTTTTATTTCACACGCGAAATGCTGTGACTTGAGAAAAGACAAGATTGTTTTGGTCCAGAGTAACATTTTAGATTTGTTTAAACATGAGAATGCGACGCGAGCGCGAGGGTCGACCGGTCGTGTCCGCTTGCGTCGCCTCTGCAAGAGAGGTTTCGTGTACTGTGACCTTCGCCGAGAAATGTTCGCGCGTCGCAAGCATCAAGTTGCCGATGATCGTTGCCCACCTTACTGGTTTTTCCAAACAGAGTGCAGTGTAGTCCCGTATTGAAAATCGCAGTCGCGAGGGCCGCAGACATGGCCCTGGGAGCCGCCATTTTTTAACTGTGCTTGTCTTGGCTTTAGCCAACTTCTCATCACGCATCCTCCTTGGAGGAGCGCAAAAACTCTTTGCATGCGCACGGAATTTCCGAAAAATAGCGCACGCAAAGCGCACAACGTGGTTAGCGTTCGGCGCATGCGCAGTGGCGACGACGCTATTCTTTGCGAATCGCAAAGCTTTAGGTACGCTATTCTAAAACTCTCTACTAACGTTTCTTCGGCACCCGTTACGCGAATTGCCCGCTGAAGGACATTTCGTCGCGCGTGTATCCCTCGTTTACGCCGCTTCGCGGCGACAGTCTGATACAGACAGAAAAAAAAAAGCTAATCTGAGCTGTCGATGAAAGGATTGATGAAACAGTCTCGATGAAACGTCGTTCGACGAACTGATTGCCACCGAAGAAAAGTTGATCCTCCTTGGCAGTGCACGGGACCCCTCGGCGCAGCTGGGAACACGGAAAAACAGATGAGAAGTAGGCCAGGGCGTATGCGGACAGCAGTGGACTAGGCTACCAAACTGTTCTCAGCATGCCGTGCGCATTGTAGGAAAGGAGATACGCAATCTGACCTAGCAGCATGCGATGGAGATTCCTGTTGTTGGGGCCGAACTTTTTTTCAAAACTAGTAGTTTTTTTGTTTGTTTTTTTCTTGAAGAGTCGATGTTTTACAATTAAAAATTAATTTATGTAGTGTCTGACGAAACCAGCGACTGACAAGTTCACCCGGTCATCCAAAGCTGGCAGCGATGTCCGCACAATTTCGAACGACTGCGGGGGTTCCAGTGGATATGCGTGACCGCATATCCACTCGTGGATATGCGGTCACGCGCCTTTTGAGATGCATGGATTCGACTACGTTTTTATAGCGTCACCAAAGCGTGACTGATGGAGCCCCCTTCGCGTGGGTTGCACGACGTGTTTCCGGAATGGGCCATGTTTAGCTCGGCTGTTAGCGCCGTTGGATCGGCCGCTTTCGCTCTTGGCGTGGAGGCGCAGCGAGGCGGGGCGGGAGCGGTAATAACGCCAATCTGGGGTTTGGCTTTCGAGCTATTTACGGGTCAGTGGTATTTGTGGCGACCAGCAGGTGAATGTTTTAGAGGTTGTGGGAAATATATCTACACCCGCCGGCGAGCCTGCTCCCACGTGATCCGCGGGCAAGCGGACCGGACCAGACCGGGCCCGTCCGTCCGTTGTTTAGCTTATTTGGATTTTGAGCTGTTGATGACTTCTTCAATTCATTACCACGAATCCTAAAGATCTGTTGACTAATTGCTGACATTTCGCTAGCAGTTAATTCTTGTTGCCATTCATGATCAAGGGATTGTTTAATGGGACACTGACCGGGTATTTATGCTCGCCAAGTTTTTTTTTATTTGTACATGACATATGAGAGCTCAAAATTAATTTTCTTTCTGCCCGAAAACCGCCGATCGAGAACTGACCGTTTTCAGTCGTACTCTGTTCTCAGTGGTCACGTGCCGTTTTTTATGGTTTAGACACAACCACCTAAGCTAATCAAAGTCGTGGGTCATCGAAGGCACACACTCAATACTAAAACGAGGCTGAAAATATGACACCCATTTTTTTGTGGCTTCTATAAAATTGCAAATATGTTGATAAAAAAAAAGTTGCACAGCCACGTGACCTTTGATAACTTTCTCCTCCACTATAATTCTTTCCCCTCCCCAGTAAAGTTTCAATTTCGGTTTGAAAAAAAAAAAAAAGTTTATACTTTTTTTAAAAATATATGTCAAGGGTGGCCAGGCTGACACGGCCTAAGAACCCAAAAAGAAAAAAAGCCCGCAAAAGTTCTAAGAGCCGCGTGAGGGGGGGGGGGGGGGGACGGGACGACGGACGGACGGACTTTTGTCTAGACTCTAGAGCAATAAACGAAACTCGGAACTACTTTCAATCTATCCGTGTTAAAAGCAGTCCAACTGTACGAAAGGTAGCTGTAGCACAAGAATACCGAACCGCAACCTGTCTTTCGATTTAAAACGGGTTCCGTTTCTCTTTTGGGGAAGTGCTCGTGTGACCTGGAGGAAGAGTGGGGGGGGGGGGGGGGGCGGCAGCGGCGGCGGGAGGGGAGGCGCGAGCCGCACTTTAACATGCGAAGAGCCGCAGCTCGGCCACCCCTGGTATATGTGATGCTGTAGCAAGATAGTAATTGGGTAGTCTTCTAACACCATAATAAATCGCCTGGCAAAAAAAAAAAAAAAAATTGGGGGGGGGGGGGGAGTGTCAGTGTTGCTTTAATGTTTTGCTTCTTTGAGATCTCAGGTGATGCGTATTGCTTATTGCAAATGCATCACTCAGCTTGCTAAGGCAATCCAAATCCCAATTTTTGCAAACTCTTGTCACTGTGCCAAATTTCGGTTTAAACAAACAAAAAACATACAGTATAAAATATAATTCTGACTATGAAAACATGATATCTTAAATATGTTATGTAAATGTTATTCTCATTCTCTTCAAATTATTGGTCTGAAAGTGTACCTAAAAATGCTACCAAAGACAGACAGTATGCTTTTTGTCAAAAAATTACTTTCCCTGTAAGATAATATATTTAGGGCCATCGTTCTTCAAATTCTATATTTAAAAAAAAAAAAAATCGGGGGGGGGGGCGTAAAGATTGGGCGGTATTTTATAAGGTCGTAATAGGGGGGGGGGGGTTTCTACTAACTATTACAAAGTTCGGGTTTTTCAGGTTATATATAGAAATAAGTATAATTTACAATAAAGAGTATTTATTGCTCTTAGGACATGAAATGTTTTATTAACATGAGCAAGTCATAAATGTGCAGATTGGATTGATGCGTGGTCAAACGACTTATTCGGTGAAACATTCTGAAACGGATCCAGAATTGCAGTCGTCAATGTCGTCTTTTCCAGAGACATTGCATTTCAGGAGTGCAGCACTATTTTGTGGTGATTTTTGTGCAAAATTTCTCACATATTTTTACTAACCTGACAATGCTCTCCACCAACATTGCCTTATCAGCTCTTGCCTGATTGCTTTTATTGATCATTGAGTAAAGCTCGCCGACAGTCTGCCCTAGCTTGCTGTTGACGAGGGGATCAAAGCTTGGCATCAGAAGTGCAATTGTTTTCTGAACATTGAAGACTGTTTCAAGTGAATCTGTCACCAATATTACCTTTGCGAAACTAACTTTTTTAGAAAGTATTACTCAAATAGCATTTGCATTGCTTCTGTTATGTGTGCTTTCAACAAGTTTCGTCAATGAGCTTCACATTTTTTACTAAGGTGAAAATAATAAAATTCATGTTCCAAATTAAAAAAAAAATAAAATAAAACAAAGGACCCTAAATATATTCCAACTAACGTTTCTTGTTTACATGAAAAAGGGATTTGAAAAATACTGTCTTTAAATTATATATTGGGCTTCTTTCTCATTAGCATAACCTTTATTTACAGTAATGAACTTGGGGTCATGCAATTGGTTTTGTTTCATGTTTTCTGGTGATGTATTGGCATTCCTAAACAGATAACCAACTTTAGCAATGCATATTTATTGAACTCAAAAAGTAAAAATCAACTATGGATGAAGTGTCTGTTTGGAGATACTCTCAAGGTCACATACTTTTTTTATTGCATGAGTTGAGATGAAATTGCCAATATATCTCATTTTTGTGGTTGCAGCAGCACTGGTGCTGTGGTGCATATATTACTACTTGAAGTGAATTATTTTGTATTTCCTTTTTCAAACAGATGGCATTCACTAGGGATTGCACAGTTTTGAACTCTAGACTTCTCCTTTGGCTGTGTACAGGGTGCCTCCTGTTTTATTTACCCAGGGTATGAAAGCAACATTCTTTTTTTTTTTTTTTTCAATTTCCAGACTGTAATTAATATGGCTTACTGCTGCCTTATCCTGATTGGCAAGGTGATCCAGAAGCTGGTGTTCGGCGAACTTCGGGTATCGGAACAACAGGTGTGTATTGTCGGGGTACTTTTAGCTGCTAAAAAAGTAGAGCCTATAGTTGCTCTTTGTCCTTCATGCAGTGTATTCAATCGCAACACATTTTATGTTTTGAACTAATGATAGGCACAATAGCAAATATAGCAGGGATCTTTTACCATAAGGGCAGCATACAGGCTGCATCAGTAGCACTTAGAGTTCCTGGCAATAGATGATGGTTCTTTCTTTTGTAACCTTCCTTTTCATTTCACTTTTCTTTTACAGCACATGAAAGACAAGTTCTGGAATTTTGTGTTCTACAAGTTCATCTTCATCTTTGGTGTCATGAATGTGCAGTACATGGACGAGGTAGTTCTCTGGTGCAGCTGGTTTTCTGTGCTAGGCTTCCTACACCTCCTGGCCCAGCTGTGCAAGGACAGGTTTGAATATGTAAGTGCAGCAGAAATTGCTGGAAGATTTATATTTGCCAACTCCTCTTTCTATGTGCCAGGGCCTATTGACAATACTAGAAATGTGATTTGTTATTTAAAAAAAGTATATATCTATTTGGAGCAAATGCATAGTTAACAGCACTACTGCTAACATGATTCATTATATTTGCAGTAGTATTGAAGGAGCGATGTACTAGATCAGCGGTCCCCAAACCCCGGCCTGCAGGCCAGATCCGGTCCGCGGAGGCTTTCCCGCCGGCCCGCCGATGGCTGCTGTCTTTTAGTCGCGTCTGGCTTGCATTTTGCTGCTACCAAAGCGAAAAAATAAGCGCTGAAAAACGTTGGCACCGCGACACACACCAAAAGCGCAAACGAAGATATAAAAAAAGAATGGGAGAAAACTGTAGGTGTTGAGCAAATATTTGAATTCTTTAATAGTAGTTTTGAATTATACGCTACTCGATATTCGCTTCGAGATGCTTTGATACTCATATTTTTTAATTGTTGACTGCAGCAAGTTAGCCCTGTTCTTTCCGAGCACCGGTGTTTGTTTGTTTAACTTGGGAGAGTAAGGTCAGTGCGAAGCAGGCGTTAGGCCCTTGCCGAGAAGGTCCACAGTGCCTCTTATAAGAGAAAAAGAGGGAAAAATAGGAGATGGGGGGAGAAAAAAATAGAAAAAATATAATGATGTGATGAGATAGTGTACTGTGGAGAAGCAACACCCACAGAGCACGCTTCTGCGGGTGTTGCTTCTCCGCAGTGCACCGATGCTTGGTAAGACATGCGTTCCACAGGGCTTACCCACCACAGTCACATTCTTAAGAGGAAAGCCCATTTTCAAAGCGGGATGGTGCACGTGTGCGCATGGTATGTGTAAAAAGAAACTGAAACTTTGGGAATGTTGATATCTACGCTACAGTAAAATTTTCAAAATTAAACTGTGGCTATTGTGCAAGAGTATATGTTAAGCAGGGATGTCCTGACAACCTACGTTCATCATTCATAATATTTATATAGTGCAACGGGACACACGGACAAGGAAAATGGACAGGGACACAGCTCTATCTTCCTTGACCATGTCCCGTTGCGCTTTGTAAATATTATGAATCACCCTCATCATTCATGATTGTCTTTTTTTAATTCTAGATTTAATAAGCAATATGATCTGATCTACCATTTTCATTAATCTTCTGCCCTATGTGATTATGCCAAAGTTCCTCTGTAATTTGATTAATGTCTGGTGAGTTCTCGGGGTCACAATTATTTTGTAATGTCATAAATAGTAAAATATTGCACTTAAAAGTTAATTATATGTATTTGTCCACCTTATATTATTTAATTTTTTTAAATTCTTGTTCTAGTTTAATTTTTGGTATTTAAATGCTTATTTAAGCTTACTTAATATTTTCTCATTTATGTTGTCTTCTCTAGTTTTCGGCCCTCGAGACCGCAACAGGTCCCCAATCCGACCCCTAGCCAAATCATTTAAAGACCCCTGTACTTGATCATCATAGATGTAAATTTTGTGCCTAAATTTTCAGAAATAAGCAAATAAGTGCAATATCATGTTTCAGCACACCAATTATTTTTTGGTGATTGAACAGCAGTTTCAGAATAGTTGATGTGATACCAGTGGGGATTCACATTAACATCCATTTTTTTTTTCATTTATATTGTATTGTTTTAATTGTAAAACTTATGGAAAAAATTAAATTTAGGTAGTATTGGTGAAGTGTTGTTGAATAAAATGTTCTCTTGTTTGATCAAATGTATGGCACCTAAGACTAAATGACCATTTAAATAAATTAATGGCAGATGTTTACTACACTTTTCTAAAATTTAGTGCATAATTTTTAGTTTCATACAAATGCCTCATAAGTTTTGAAACATTCTGGTTATATTTTAGAACTCTTTTAATCCCAGCCCTTGGATACAAGAAATTTACCAAATGCTAAACCTCTAAAATCCAGTCTTGTTGACTTGGAATAAACTAGCCTTCAAGTCATTATCTTATTACTTCTCAAAAGATGAGTGTCTCAGTGTTTTTGTGTGCCACATTTCTTTATTAAAGTTTAATGCTTAGCTTCAAGCCTAAATGCCAATAGGGCTGTTTCTGTGTGTGTTTTTTTAAATCTGGTTTTGCCTTTTTTATGCTCTCTTCAGCTGTCGTTCTCACCAACCACTCCTAAGCTGACCCATGTGCGCCTACTGGCACTGCTCTCTGGCATTCTGCTCCTGTCGGTGGGCCTGTTTGCAGTCTGCGTGGTTGTGGGACTCCATGCTGGCGCCAACACCTTCGCCTTCATGGCTGCTGAGGCACGTGTTTGTCGACTTTGTTTCCTAGTGGGTTCACTGAGCGAACTTCTATGCGTCTACATTGTTTACTCCTTTGCCCCAAGGCTTTCCTTGAAACATGATGAATAAAATTGAGGGGCGTTATTTATTTTTCTCTACTAAGCTTCGGAGGAGAAAGGTCATGTTTGTGATGGAGTATGCCCTCTGCTGCAGACATGCAATTTGTATTTTATGAAGAAAAGATCAAGTGCTGTCCTGAATCGAGACACAGAATGGGGATTATTAGTGCCTGTTACATTACGAAATGCCCATTTCAAGCTTCCAGGGACATCCACAATGACAGTCATGTTAGGACACATTTTAATTTTTATTTTTTAGATCACACAGCCTAAACCAAGTTTGGGGCCAAAAGGCACTCTGTTTTAATGTGCTTCTGTCTCATTGAACATGATACATTCCTTCAAACTGCTCTCACTCAGTTTGGCTCGTATATCTCCCCACTACCTTTTATGCCGCACTAGCTCTGGATATACACATGCACAAGGGACTTCCGTGTTGTAACTGACATTATTAGTAGTTTTGGCTTCAGAACAAACCCCTTGTCATGAGCTTTAGAATGAGGCTAATGTGCCTAACCAAATGTGTACAATCCTGACTTGTGAAGTGATCTTGCAGGTAGTAAATATGTGGATAATCCCTCGACATGCCATAAAAAAACAGTGACACATCTGACGGGAAGGCCTTCAGCGACATATTTTTACAGTGTCCTTTGAACAGTCCACCTTTCCGTGTGCCTGGAAGAAAGGCGTTGTGATTCCATTACTGAAATCAGGAAGACCTACCTCTGTGGCAAAGTACAGGCCTATCTCCTTGTTACCGATGCGTTTTCTAAAGTTTTCGAAAAAGTTCTCCACAAGCATCTACGTATCTAGCATTTTCAAACGAGTCATATACAAGAATCAACACGCCTTTATCAGTGGCCATTGGGTTGCAATTAATCTTGTAGCTTTTCTGAGTGGCGTGGCACCAAGCATTAGCTGTTGCGAGGAAACTGACACGCTATATTTCAATTGCAGTAAGGCCTTTGATCAGGTTAGTCATGATATTTTACTGCGTAAATTATCATTTTACAGCTTAAGTACTGGTCATTTGTTCATGGTTCTCTAGCTACTCCCGAGATAGGTTGAACTTTGTTTCTCATAAAGGTGTCAAGTCACTTTTTTTTGGTTCCTTCAGAAGTGCTACAGGGCTCTAACCTCGGTCCCTTGCTCTTTAATATTTTGGTGAACGACATTCAGGATGTTATACAGCACTCCACTTTTCACAGTTTGCCGATGATATGATGTTATATTGCAGAGTATGATGCTTACATGACTGCACCTTGTTGCAAATCAACATCGATGCCATCGACCAGTGGTGTGGAGAACAGACTTGACCTAAATCCTAGAATATTACAAGTGATGACGTTCTCACTCAAAACTTCCCCTGTTTTCTCAGATTACTATCTCAGTACAGCTATTATAAAGGGTGTGTCAGTTGTGTGTGACCTATATTCCGTTCAGCCCTTGGTGGAGACTACAGTGGGAGCTACGTGCCCGCCGTACCTATCGGCTGCCTCCCTTTCATCACCTGACCGGCTCTCTGCATCACATGGCAAAAGGGAGACGCATGATTGGTTCAACGAGGACGTAGCTTCTACCACAGTCTCAGCTTAGGGGTGAACGGAATATATAGCTATAATGCTTGATGAGAAACTGAGCTTCAGTAGTCATGTTCGTATGATCCTGTTATCATCTTTTAGAGTGTTGGGTATTGTCAATTGCCTCAGTTAATTTTGCATCAGTTTGGAACAATCTCAGTGCCACTGCTGTGGCGGCGTTAGAACGAGTCCAGAAGAGATTTGCGAGAATGTTTCACGCGAGACAAAACTTGTCTCAGCCCTACTCTTATCAGAATATGCTTAATTTGTTGGGTTTGGCCGAGTTAAAATCTAGACGAGAAAGTGGTGACCTAATATTTTTGTTCAGGTGCTTCCGTGCGTATTGTCACTGCTCCGTTATCATATCTCGCATCCAGATTAACGTTCCTGTGAGACATTTTTGCTGCAATTGCACATTTGCCATTAACCCCATGTATGTATTGTTTTTCCCCACTAGCTCGCATTCAGAACTTCTTTAATCATTGTGACACATCGTTCGTTGACATTTTTAATGATGACCTCTTGTCGTTCAAGAGGAGTCTTGTTGTAGTGTGTTTTTGCAGCGAATTGTGTTCCAAATATTTTTTCATGCACTACCGTAGCTGTTGGTAGGCTCAATAAATAAATAAGTAAATAAATAAATAAAACATTGTTGGACCTTGATGAACCACAGTTAGCCATAGTTTAGTCTGTTGTTAAGTTTAAACAGCCTTTTTATTCTGCAGTCTTCTTGAGCATCCCATTTCTAAGGATTTTGGTGCTTCGTTTTCTTATTAAACAGCCTAAATTTGATTTTCTCGCACATGTTTAAAGATTTGGCAGAGACGCTTAAGACTGCTTATATGTGGGAATGCGAAAGCATTATTTATAGTTCCTTTGGTGAAATGTTTTTATACACTCATGACATGGCGCCACCTCCTCCCCATTGGCTGCGCCGTCACGTGCCAAATGACGCATCCACTTGGCCACACCTTTAGTCAACCAGAACTGTGGAGCCGCCGTGGCGTCAGGGAAGTGCGCTCGTCTCATACTCCGGAGGCCCGGGTTCGATTCTCACCCAGACCGAAATGTACCAAATTTTCTTTTCAAAGCCATTAATTTACTTTGTTTACAGGAATCTCCCCGAGAAATTTGACGTCAATCCGAGCATTTTTGACGTGTTTTTACTCTTTGCGCCGTCGGCCATTATTGGTACCCTTGCTTGGTCACGTTGCCGCCGCCGGATTTTCGCATAATGGGGCATATAATGCTTTCGCATTAAAATAAACATGCAGTAGAGTTTTAAAAAAGTGGGAGCACAATGACTAGAACCATGCATAACTGCTGGTTACCCATGGATATCTGCAGGTAGCATCTGCAAAGAAACCTGAATGTGTAACTAACAGTTAACTGGCACTTACTAGTGTATTTTAATTATTTCCCCCACTCCTGTTTCTATTTCAGTGTTCTCTGGTCACAGTGCGTACTCTGTACGTGATAGTCAGGTATGTCAATCCTTGTACCATTTTCTGTTTCTTTTAGTCCCAAGACAACATTGTCAGGAAAGTTTCTTGAGTTTTTGTGTTGTTCCTTTGCATGGGAGAGTGAGAAAGCTTCAGAGCTGGCCAGAGCTTCAGAGCATGCCGAACTAGTAAATACATTTACATTTACTTAAAGGAAACTGTTCAGTTTGACCCATTTGATGATCTAACAGTTTCCTTCTAAGTAAATACTTCATATATTATCCATTTTTTTTATTTATTCTTACTTCTTTATTTAATAAAGAAAGCAACTACAGTCAACTCTCATTAATTCAAACTCTCTTAATTCAAACGTGCGGATAATACGAACTAACATGCAGGTCCCATCCTATGCGTCTCTCTGGGAGCAAACTCCCATTAATTCAAACTTTGCTTTATTCAAACAAATTTTTGGTCCCCCTCAAGTTTGAATTAGCGAGATTTGACTGTATATGTAGATAAGAAAAAAAAATCCTGCTGATTTGCAAGTGTTTTTTTACCTTTTCCTTTATTGGCTTTTTTTCAAAAATATTTTTTTGGTGGTCCATTTCACCCTGTTTTATTTTAATTTTTATCGGTTTTAAAGGAGTCATGAAACGCTTTTCCAACTTTTTCCTGTTTAGCTTTCCTCCTCAACTCATAAATCGCGCATTCTACCAAACAGTTCAAGAAGACAGAAAGGGGAGTCCCCTCTTGCTCGAACTCTCGTTTGTCTAATCCGGGCACATCCATTCTCCCCCTAGAAGATTAGCCGTCGCTCAAAATCCAGACAAAAGTTGCTTTCCCCACCCCGTTCACCCCAAAGCTGACAGTGCTATGGAAGCTACGTACTCCTTGGGCAAGTCACACTTTTGCCACGTGATCACGCTCTTTTGCGCATACCCACGCGCAGAGAATGAGGTCAGATGGTGAAAGGGAGGCGGCTGATTGGTCCGGCAAGCGCGTAGCTTCCACCACAATTTCAGCTTAGGGGTGAAGGGATTAAGTGAGGTCCGGTGTCGTGTGACGTTCGTATGGGCCCGGTGACGCGCTGCGGGGTCCCGATGACGCGCTGCGGGGTCCGCGGATGTATCACAGAGAAAAGGCAGCAAGCTTACGAAGGAAAGGAGGTACGAAATAGTCCGCTGTTTTTTTCAAATTTTCGTACCGAAAGTGAGGCTTTTGACTTTCTACTTTTTTCTTTTGGCCCACTGAACGATGTGCTATTAGTAAAATACCAATATAAATTGATATATTGCAGTCCAAATTCGTTTCATGGGTCCTTTAAATCGTCTGTGCCTCCATAGCGGTACCGATTGAGGAAATTTATTTTTTGATCGTTTTACATTCCTCTCCCTATATTGTGTCAATCTGTTTGTTTTCAAGGAGATCTTTGCTTCTATATTGTCCTGGTATGTGCAGGTATGGGATTCACCTGTGGGATGTCCATCATGAAAAAGTGTGGGAGAACCGTGCTGCCTACGTCTACTATGCTGAGTTGTGCTTTGAGCTGACAGCACTTGCCATCGATTTCTGTCATGATCTTCATATGTTGGTGTGTAGCTTTGCCCTTTCTTTGTCCTAGTTTAAGCCACCTCTTCCCAATAACTGAAAATAAAACAACCATATGTAGGTACTAGGCCTCAAACTACATAGCTTCATAAGTGAAGCTCTATTTTTAGAGCGCAGCTCTTAGGCGCCCGTTTCCGGCTTGAGCGGCGTCGCCGTCGGCGTAACCGCCCGAGGACATGTGACCCCCCCCTGAGGTCACGTGGCCCCCAAGGTCATGTGACCCCCCCCCCCCCCCCCCGAGGTCACGTGACCCCCAAGTGACGTGGTCCCCCAGGTCACGTGATCCCCCAGGTCACGTGACCCCCTGGTCATGTGACCCCCAAGGTCACGTGATGACGACGATGCGGATGCCGATGACGTCATCAGTGACGTCACTGACGATGTCATCGGCATCCGCATCGTCATCGTCATCATCACTGATGACGTCATCAGTGACGTCACTGATGACGTCATCGGCATCGGCATCGTCATCATCATTGATGACGTCATCAGTGACGTCAAGTGACCCCCCTGAGGCCATGTGACCCCCTTCCCCCGAGGTTATTTGCCCCCCCCCCACCCCCCCCCCGTACCCTCCCCTCCTCCTCCTCAAGAGCTGCGCTCTAATTCGGCGTTACAGGGAGTTGTAAACGGCTTTCACTTTTTTTATCTTTTATTTTTTATATTGCAGTTATGATTAAACATATTGGAAGATTTGATAAATTAGATTTTCACTTCATCCAGATAGAGCACTATTGTATTAACTCGACCATCTAAACACACAAGATAAATACAGTATGGTCCTCAGCTTTCTTCCTGTATCACATGGTAGTCTTTGCTGACCAAAGAAAAAAAATTAAACTCGGGTCGCCGATCTAGGTTTATTACACAGGGTGTCCAAGTTCAATGCAAACAAACTTATTTTTCAAAAAGTTGTGAAAGGTACACAATGCGGTCTGTGCAAAGGGTAGGAACTTGGGCGAGTTGGTGGTACATTGTAGAGAATTAACTTGGATTGAGCGCGTTGGTAATAGATTCAAAAATATACGAAAGAGTCAGACCTCTTTGTCTGACTCTTTCAGTATATTAGAGAATTAAAAGCGCTAAAAATGTGAGACTTGTAGAAGAGGGATTTCCGTGGTCTATGTCCTTCGACTAGTCCTTCGTGTTTTTAGTGCTTTTTATTCTCTATGATCTGTACAGATGAGTTATACGGCTAGGGGGACATAATATAGGGGGATAATCGTCATGATTAGTGGAATAATTAACTAAAACTTGTTAATTAACTTTTAATTTGTGAACATAAACATATGGTTCCATTTACAAACGTGCTGAGCGTCATCTAAAACCACTAAATCATTCAATTTTAGAGAGTGTGGGAGTTACCATTCGTACAACAGGTGCAAAACTGGCTGTGTGAAAACACTGATGATAAGGTTATCATTTGCGTTTCTGCACCATCAGCCTTGTGCCTGTTGCTTGGTTTGCGATTTGAACAGTAGTATAGTATATGTGATACTGTAATCAATGACAAAGCTAAATTGATATATCTGGTTGCTAGCTTTTGTGATAACTATACTGGGCAACAACTTTTCTTGGCAATGCAGTGCAGAGGAGGAGAGCCTGTGCACAGCTTTATTCAGCACTCAAAATGGGATAGGGAATGCGTGCCTGCACCCTCCACTGCATTGCCAAGAAAAGTTGTCGCCGAGTATAATTCCAGAATAATGGCAGAAAATTACAATTGAAAGGTTTGTTCAAATTGCTGCATTCACTTAAAACTATAGTGCTGGGTAAGCATTTACCCATTTGTTTAATGTGGCTCAATTTCAATTGTAATACCCCGAAGATGTTTTTTGTGTGAAATAAATTGAATGTGCCTTACTGCACATGCACCCAGGCAATAGTGGCACTGACAGCGGTATAGACATGTACTGTAGCAGTGCCTTCTAATTCATGCACATCTCCCATTGTATCATAGGTACTTAAGGGGGACACTACCCAAAAGAGTGAATTCTTGAACCACTTGTCCGATTTAAATGATGTTTAAAGGGCTTGTTTCTGTTGATGTTGAGAACACCTGTGCCAAATTTTGTTAACCTGGGTGAAGTACAAAAAAAAATTGCAAATGGTCAAAGATGAAAGTGGCGTGTCTGCGTAGGAAAACTATCGTTTTGAAATCACTCATAAATTTGTTGTTTTCATGTGTTATATTGCTCTAGGACAGTTCAGAGCAGATAACTATGGAGCTATATTTCTATATTATATGTACTATCTTTCATGACACAAAAACACAAATACTGTTTCTTAGATTTCCATCCTTTGTCCAAAATTTTAGTTCTTGAGCATGAAAACTGAGAAAAATAAAAAATACAAGCTCATAGTTATGTTTCCCTTAAAATTTCACCCCAGAAAAACTGATAAAAATGAACCCAAGTTACGGAATAACAAAACGATAGTTTTCCTAAAGTGAAATTTATGCCAAAAAGTGGAATGGAGAAAAATGCGTTCAAAGTGCTCCAACTTCTACCTTTTCTATAGCATCGGTGGACCAAAAATAATTTATAAAAAATTAACTATGCAGTGTAAACTAATGAAACTTTCTGGGAATACTCTCTAGATATTGGTAGATGTAAATATGACATATTTCAAAATCAACTTTTTTTGCAGAAATTGTTTTTTCTGGGTAGTGTCCCCCTTAAGCCGTGTTGGATCATGAAATGGGCCAACAGTTTCTTTTAGCTCCCATTATGAAACATAGGCCATACTTGAGATTGCAAGAAGTAAATAAATACCAACTAGGCCCAAACGTAAAAGTTTGGGCTAGTTGATATTTCATGATTCAAAATTAAAACACTGCAAGGACACGGACAATAACGCGAATAAACTTCAGTTGGAAATCAGCACCTTGTTAGTCTACCTTCTTTTTCTTGTCCGTGTCCTTGCGCTTTCTTGATTTTTAATCATTAACAAATGCAGCAGTTCACATATAATTTGAGTTTAATGGAATCCTAGCTTCTTTGCAGTGGTACCCTCATTGGCTGTTTCACTTGTTTTCTAAGCTTGTTTGAAGAACTCTACAATATAAATGTAACATCCTAATCTTTTTTTTTTCTATTTTATAACAGTTGTGGGGCAACATATTCCTCTCTATGGCCAGCCTGGTGATCCTGATGCAGCTGCGTTATCTCTTCTATGAGATTCAGAGGCGTGTCAAAAAGCACAAGAACTACCTGAGGGTTGTAAAGCACATGGAGGCCAAGTGAGTCATTTTGATCAAGCTCAATATAATACCCAGGTATATTCCTTGATCGAAGAATTTTGGTGAGGAAGGACTTCCATCTGACCTGCTCGATTAGGGTGGTTCCTCTTGAAGCTCTAAACGAAACACAAATTTTGAAACAGCAATTTGCAGGGCAAATATATGCAAGTATGGTTTATCAAGGCAATTGATTTCCTTACAGCTACCCAATGGCTACAACAGACGAGCTCGAGAAAAACAGTGATGACTGTGCCATTTGCTGGGACCACATGGAATCTGCGAGGAAGCTGCCTTGTGGTCATCTTTTCCACAAGTATGCATAGTCCTGTTTCACATTCTATTGTAGCTATGTTGCCTGTTCATAATGCACACTTTATCTGCATCTGGTATGTAGAACATAGAACAGGCCATTCATTGAGTGTTTCATTCTGTCACTTTTGATTTTCTCATGGTTGTACTGGCAACTGTGTACAATTGGTATGCAACTAGGAAAGGCAAGTGAGAGGCATGACATGCAATGTGATGGTTTGTGACAACTCCCTGATTGGTGACCATATTATGACATAGTTGGCATACTCCCATAGCTAGTTATTCAAGTATCAGCATGTTTCTAGATAATTATTATATTGCTCGAGCATGCTTACTCGAGTTCGCCTTTTTAGTTTGTGTTGTTTGCCGAGTGAAAGACATGTCACAGTTTTAACTGATTTCTTGTTGACTTACTTTGCTAGCACCGGGAGAAAATTGCCCCATGGTTAGAGCAAAGAGCCCAAGGATCGTTGTGTGGGGATTCAATGGGAAGCAAACTCTAGGTTGTTGAGGTGTGTCATTGTTGTTTCTTACTAGTAACTTCTTAATGTTAAGGTAACAACAGTTAGCCAGAGAGGTGATGTCTTAAGCTCATTTTGTTCTTGCTTCGCGAAATGACCATATATTGTGGTGTCTCCTTCACAACATTGTGCTGTTGGGTGCAGCTCCTGCCTGCGGTCATGGCTGGAGCAGGACACGTCATGCCCAACTTGCCGCATGTCGCTCTCGGAGCCCGGAGCCCTTGATCTGGCTGGGGAGCTGTCGCGAGACGAGGGTCGCAACACTGCCTTGCTCCTTGGTGCCCTTGGAGCCCAGGACGACGCTCCCCGACACCCGCAAAACACCACCACCAACCACTTTTTCCACTTTGACGGTAAGGCCTGTGCACTTGACGTGCTCGGCTGCCTCCATGTTCTTGTTACTGCTTTTGGTGCCATCTTAAAGGTTACTTCAGTCGAAGAAGTGTATGTTATGGTTTTGTCACCTAAGTTTAAAAAGGAACTCCGAACAAAACCCACAGGAAGGTTCAGCCCGACGTTTCAAAAACCCGCCCGGTTTCTTCATCAGGGGTGACTAAATCGCGTAGAGTAGCAACAGCTTTCATTTTCTTCTTATTTGTTTACAAAAAAAAAAAAAGAAACGTCGGGCTGAACTTTTTGTGGTGGTTTTGGCTAGAGTTCTCTCTTTTTAAATAAATATTTCCTCTTCCAGACAGATTTTTATCGAAAATGTTGTCTCTCGGTTGCATGTTTGTCACCATGAGCGAGTCTGCACAATTTTAGCCGCATTGCAAAAATGCGTCTATAATACACATTGTGTTAGTTGCATTTTAAGCTTTTGCAGGCAGACCCCACTCTGGGGCGAGGACACACGGGTGCATTTGGGCAAGTAGAAAAAGGGCTTGTGTGTAAACAGGCATTATCTTCCTGCATTGCAAGGTGTTTTTAGAAAATCTCTATGGAAAATACTCATTTCTAGTGCTTTATTTATTAATGAAATTTCATCAGCGGTTCTATTTTGTTGTTAGAAAAAAGGGGTGGCGAGTACTGTGGAACTCGTAGAACAAAGTTCAAGGGGATTGTGAATCAAAATATTCTGTTAGGCTAGTTGGTTTTGTCAACTAAGCCAGACACTCAAAGAAGAGTGGAGTGGTGTATTCTTTTGGGGTGAAGAATGAGTGTTTGGCTTAGCTAGAAACCATGTTGAAGAATGTACGTCACAGATTACAGTTAGTGCAGACATGATTTAGGCATTTGTTCTCTTTATCTTTTGAAAAGGTATTTTACGGCGAGGTCCCAAAGCCGGATGAAGCAGTGACCGCATGAACTGTCTTGGTAACATATCGCGCTAAGATTTCCCACAGGTGCCTGAAGGTGGTGAAAGCGACGCATAATAATTTAAAAAAAAACAGCCAAAGCAAAAATTAAAAAAACAATAACTGTTTTTTTCCCCTACGGTGTCCGTCTGCTGACCATGCACTCTCTGACTGGCGCAACAATGGGTAGATGGCAGCAGCGGCTTCGGCGGCTGCTGAGCTGCTGTAAGCCGCCGCAGAGCCTTTGAGCCAACTGGGCTGCTGCTGCCATCTGTCAGTTGTTGCCCCAGTCAGAGGATGAGCGGGGTTAGCAGACGGACGTCATAGTTCACCCCTTAACCATTCTGGACGAGCCTAGCTTGTCAACGTGAGGCAGCTGAGAGTCGGAAATTTTCAAAAATAAAGGAACGGTTGAGGGGTTAAAGAAAACCAGTCATCATTTTTTTACTTTTTACTCGGGTAATTTGTTCTTTGAAATGTGTTGCGATGCTTCCACCACCTTCAAGCACCTCTGTGGTAAATTGTAGTGCGATACGTTACCAATCCAATTTATGCGCTCACAATAAAGTCTTCACTCGGATTTGGGACCTCGCGTCTAATACTGCGGACCATCGTAAGGTCATGTGATATCCACACAGTGTTTTCTTGGCTCCGATTGCTCAAGGCGTCTGCTGCAATCTATTGTAAGATGAAACTGAGCATTGCTCCAAATCTTACCTCTTAGTCCAGTGCCTTGAAACTTTCAAGTCTAGAAGACAAACAGGAAAAAATGGCGATTGCTTGTTTGTGCTAACTGTACCATGCTCTGTATCCTCTATCTTTAAAGCAGTTATCTTAATTGTCAAGTGTTGTCTTCCAGACTTTGTGATAGTGGGAAAGGCAGTGTGTTATGTGCATAGAGCGGTTCCTTCAAATGGTTGTTTGAAATCGGTGCTTGTTCCTGGAAATTTAAAAAATTTTATTATCAAGTTCAAGCAAAGATAAATTTTCTTGCAGGTTCACGCTATGTGAGCTGGCTTCCAAGCTTTTCTGTAGAAGTGACGCACACCAACCTGTTGGGAGGACAGCCACCCCCACCTGTGCAGACTTCACAGCTTGACAACATGGCAAGTTAAAAACAGCCTTTTGTAGTTCTCTGCCATAGTTACTTCACCCTATCTTTTTGGTAACTTGATATAGTCTACAATCAAACATGGCCTCATATCAAACATAAACTATGCTGCCAGTAATTATTTTAAAGGGCAACTCTGCTCAGTTCCGGAAATTTCGGGATAATAAGGGATTTCACATTAAAAAGTACTAATAAAAGGCACTACATCATTTGTTCAGTGAAAAATGGGATATATATCTTAAGTCTTACTTTAAACATGAGCAGAAATTGAAACCGAAACTTCGGCTCCGTCTGGCTACATTGGCCTGAGGCCATCATGTGGCACGAAATGTCACGTAATCCTCTACGCAACGACGGGCGGGATTGGGGCGGTCGTGTGCCAGGCGCAAGTGTCGTCTGCACCGCACTTTTCACCACGTTTTGGTGTCTATGACATTCGACGACGTCTGCAGAACCGCGGCATCAGTTTGCGCAAGTAATGTGAACGAAACTCTGAGAGACAATAATCACAAACAGTGAGACGGCCACGGCGGTTGTGACGCGAGAGACGGTGGTAATGGCGGGACGGCCAAACGGCTCCCAAGGAGCGTGCTATGCAGGCGTGTCATGCCAATCACGTAGACGCCGCTGAGCGCCAAGAGGAAACATTGCTGACGTCGCCCGTTACGCTTGCCCGGAGAAGTAAAAACAAACAAAAAGGGGCAGTGGTGATGACGTTTAGCTCAATGTTGGCTACACCAACGCCATAGCCTTGACTGCGCTGTTGGTTGCGCCTCAATTCACCCGCTAGAGTTGGCCGATATCTGCAACTAGGCGCATTGCAAAGTTTGCCGGATTGTTTTAAGAAACATTTAGACAGAACTAGGTCGTAATATTTGACGTCTGGTCTTCCTAGGTGATACTGAAGAGGACTGCATTATTTTTTTCAAAAACAAAAGTGAAGCAGAATTGCTTTTTAATAGCATATTTGTAGACATCACACTGGTATGCATGGGAAACTTCAATCTAGAGACGTCAGTGTGTTTTACACAATCATTACATGAGAGCGTGCTTGTACAAAGTTCTTCCACATTGGAAAGACTTCGTACAGGTAAAATCAATCTGCCATCGTTTGGTTTCTCACGTGAGCTACACTTGACTGCTCAGAGCGCTAACACCTTTAAAAAAAGCTGAAGAGGTTCTTTAAAAAAAAGAAAAGAGAGGTGAATTCTTGAGTATTTTTATCCTATGAATCTTTATATCACGTTCATTTCCCCAAAGATGTAACGCGAGAAATACGAAAAACCTCTGACCAGTCATTACGTCATAAAAGGATCTTCGGCCGCCAAGTTCGTGTGTGCAGCACATGCAATTGCAAGCTTTCCAGGTATATTCCCCCGCACTGACACCAGTCATGACGTCCTTTGCTGACCTTTTGAAAATAGCAAGAGTGCATGTGCATAGCTTTGATAGGTGCTGAAGATGCGCGAGAGCGGAGATTCCGAAAACTCCTTTTATGATGTAACGCTCCGGGAAAGAGGAGCTTCAGCGGTACTTTGAAAATTATTTTCTGCAGTCTCCGTGCACCAAATTGAAAAATAATCTCTACATTCGTGATCCTGGAGGCCAAATGAAGACAATTTAACTGTTTTGACTAAAATACAGAACCACTTCAGTTTCCCTTTACGCTGAGAAGTACTCATCTAATTGACATTGTGACAGTGATGCTTGGTCATACATACATGTTGCTGGTCTTTCAGGCTCGGCAGGTACAGCAGATGTTCCCCAACATGCCCCTGAACACCATCATGGAAGACCTGCGCAGCACCCGCTCGGTTGAGCTCACCATTGAAAACATTCTGGATGAGCGCCTGGTGGCTCCTCCGGTGAGAAATGTTCATCCCGTCCCATTTTATTTGAGGGTTCCGTGGGTTTATATCAGTGCAGCACCATGTCTGTCCACTGATTTTTATAAGTTGATTATTGGAAATTTTATGCATAAGGTTCTTTGTGATTGCAGATATGCTGTACTTTGACCCTCATGGGCAGCCAGGTCTCTCTTAGGGGAAATGTTGGAAATTTTGTGTTGCCATGTGCATCAGCAGATGGTGTTGAAAAAAAGTCCATGGTGTCTGTAATGGAGCTTGCATGGAGCTGTGCCGTGTTCATAGAAACTATTGTCAGCCTTTACTGTGAGGCATCTTACGTGCAACTGAAACTTTCATATTGTGTTTGAGTTAGGAAAATGAATCAAGGGAACATGAAGTTTGATCCTGTTAATTCTGATTTTTATTTATATATACTGCATTCTTTTAATAGAGATATGTTAGGAGTGAAAAACTTCATACACTACATCTGTAAAGAATTACAGAATACATAGCAGAATTACTGTGGTTGGTAATAAGTAGGTGCGCATATACACATTTTAATTTGAATAGAGAAAAATGCTTACCTTTATGTGGTTTTCTTTCTTTTTGTGGCCAGCACAACTGATCTGGCTCTTATTCTTTGTATATGTCTGCTTTATGGATATATTTTAATTGATGTTATGTGCTTTGGGGCTTACCTTTTGCAAAAGTAGGATATTCTTTCAATTTTTATTGTATTAAAAATGGCTGTTTTTCATTACACATTTGTCTTTCTCTAGAGACCAGTACAGACTGGTGCACTCCCCACAGTGCATTAGTGTTGGAAGACTAAACAAAAGATTGTGAACACCTTAGTCCTTTGTATAAAGTCAGAACTGTGCAGAATGCATTTTTGCTCAGCTTACATACAGGGTGTTCCACATAACTTGAGCCAAGGTTTAAAAATATTTTGGTGTATTTTAGGAAGACGAAACCAAAGGAAAAAGTTTGTTCATATATTAAAGCAAGTCAGGCCTTTTTTTGTGTGTGTGTGTATTTTGCTTAGTGAAATAATTAAGACTAATTACTGAACTTTTGAAATATTCTATTTAGAGCAAAAAGTTCCATTGATGAAGTCCCATTGCGTCCTCAGACGCATCCAATTTAGTGGTTTTTATGAAGAAACCTCTAACACAGTTCGTTTTTCCGGGCTTAAAAAAGCCGATGAATCATGAAAAAAACATGTGACTGCATGCTCGCGTGCCTTGTATTGTAGCACTCTCAAACGTGACTTGACCGAATTAAGCCTGCCGCTGCAAAAACAAAAAGAATCCACTGTTTTTGTTTTTGCACAAGAGATATTTCCAGCCAGCTTATCTCAGTATCAAGTATACTGGAATCAGTTTGGGTGCGCTTAAAGGTGTTCCTTTAAAGGGACACTGACAGGGTATTTATGCTCTCTAAGGTTTTTATATATGAGGGCCCAACTACACAGAACACAATTTGCAGCTCAAGATTTGTTTTCTTTCCCCCCAAAAATAATCGGTCGGGAATTGGCCATTTTCAGTCGCAATCACTCGTTTCCATGGTAATGTGTCGTTCAAAGTACTTTTACCAAGTATATTCAAAGTCGTGGGTCATCTAAGGCACACATTCAATATTAAAAATATAAAATAATTTTAACCACATTTTTGTTGCCTACAAGAAGCTTCAAATATGTTGATTGAAGAAAAATGTTGCACACATGAAAAGAAGTACATGTGCACATCATTTTAAATGTGGCAACATAGCGTGGGCTGGATGACGCGATGGCTACGCACGACGGACCAATGTTGCGATGGACGTGGGGCCGCTTCTTAGGGACTGTCAGTCGTGGTACCGGCCAATCTATCTTCAAGCACATAGCATAGAGCAGAAGGGATATAAGTGTGAAACAATCACACGCCAGAGAAGAGAAGAAAGAAAGAAAAAAAGCGGTTGGGTGTAGGCATGTGACTTCTGGCAGCTCTTTCGTCCTCTACATTTCTCCCTCCTCCTCAGCACACATTGTCCACATCTCGCAGCCATGGGCCTCCGTGCTTATGTTTCGGTTTCGAGCAGTTGAGTTTTTTGGTTTTATTAAAAATATACACGTCTCTGCAGCAAAATATTGATTGGGTAGTCTCAAACACTAATAAAACGCCTGGCAAAAAATATTTTTTTTTGTTAAGGCTTAAGCTTTATTTGTTTTATTGAGCGAAACATTTTTAGTAAATGGCCATTAAAACGGGATTGCACGGCACGCGCCGCTCAATGGGCTTGTCCCATTACCTTGGCGTCGTCCTTGCAGTCGTCCTAGAAGTCGTCCTAGACCTCTAGGACAGCCTCACTTGTCACATTACGTGAAAGACAAGCGGCGTCGGCGCTGTTGTGCCCGAAAGATGGCCGTAAAAATATGTCATTGAGCGTCACCATACGTCATCAGCGTGATGACACCGCCGGAGCGCCGTGTGCAAAAGGTGCGCTTTGGACTTGATCTCTGCTCGTTGTGTGCTTTGTGCGATGGACTGTGAAGCGACCACATCTACATCTACGGCCTTGACATTGGCAGCAGCGTCTACATCTACGGCGGCTTCCGCAGCCAAACGCGGCCGCCCACACAAATACACCACAGCCTCCTTAAGTGTCCTCCTCTAGGCGTCGTTCTCGACGTCGTCCTAGACGGCGTCCTTTACTGGCTTTCGCCTTCCTACACGTAAGCTATCTTAAAGGGGCACTTAAGTGGATTCTGAGATCGTCTATTTATTGTCATAACTTAATTTATGGGCTCCAAGCATCCTAAAAAAACCTGAGATTACATTCAAGGGCGGCCAATTTCCCTATTAAAAATGCAATCAAAAACATGCCACGCCCCCTTTTTGCACTGTGGCGCAGAACACCAGGGGCGCCACCCAACGGGAAGGCAGCAGGGCAGGGCACGCGACAGCCAGTCACGAACGACGGCTTCCCGGCGAACTAAATTTTCGAATATGTGCGCCTTCGAGAAATTGGTCCGCTAGGGAATCCGTCACTCGTGGTTGGCTGTCGCGTGCTCTCCCCTGCTGCCTTCCCGCCCAATGGTGCTCCCTTGTGTTTTGCACCACAGCGCAGAAAGAGGGGCACGGCACAATCTTTCATTGGATTTTTAGTAGGGAAATTGGCCACTCTTGAAGGTGATTTCGGATTTTTCAAGATGCTCAGAGCCCAGAGATTCAGTTATAACAATAAATAGACGATCTGAGAATCCAATTGAGTGCCCCTTTAAGTGTACTCGTGTAATTTTTGGGGTTGTGTCAGTGTCCCTTTAAGACAAGACTGGTAGACATTTACTATCCTGACGCATTACCAATATTTACTAATTACCTACAGGATGATCTGTCTGCCTTGTAACATTCCTATCTTAATTGTCCCTTGACCACAAAGGCACATGTTCCTTTTCGTAATTCGCGGGCTTTTTTCGAAGTCAGAGAAAACACTTAAAGTACAGGCGAGCTGGTGAATGTTTTTTCATACTTTTGCCCAGTGAAATAATTAAGATTAATTAATAAAGTTTTGAAATATTCTATCTAGACCAAAACTTCCAAAGATAAAGTTGTACAGCATCCTCGGAAACATTCAGTTCAGTGTTTTTTTTATCAAGAAGCATCCAACACAGTTACCATGTTGCAACTTAACCCGAGACTGGGGTATGAAAATAGAAACTTAAATGTGAAAGGTGAGTGTTTTTGTATTCATGTTCGGGTCAATGTTGTTCGCGGGTGTATTGTCAGATGTTCCACAAAACAAAATTTTTTTAAAATAAAAGTGGAGGGTTTTTTAAGTTTGGAAGGTTTGTTCTGGCTGGTATCGTTTTTTTAGAGGGGGGGGTCATCCTTTTGTCTTATTCTAGTAGTTCCGTTGTCTGTCTTGGTGTATTGTGTCCTAGCAAAGGGCAAGTTGTGTGGTTGGTGACCTTGTGGCTGTGTGTATGTAAGGAGATGGGACTGAATAAATCTTTTAGCTGCGTTAGAGACGTCTGTTCTTCCCTGTTTCTGTCCCTTCTATGTTTAAGTTTCTATTCTCATAACCCAGTCTCGGGTTAAGTTGCAACATGTTAACCGTGTTAGATGCTTCTTGATAAAAACCACAGAATTGAATGTTTCTGAGGATGCTGTACAACTTTATCTTTGAAACTTTTGCTCTAGATAGAATATTTCAAAAGTCTATTAATTAATCTTAATTGTTTTACTGGGCAAAAGTACAAAAAAAAATAGCCCAACTTATTCCAAACAATGAACAAACTTATTCCTTTGCTTTCGTCTTCCTAAAATGCACCAAAATATTGTAAACCTTGGCTCAAGTTACGTGGAACACCCTGTATATGTGTGTATGTTTGTTAGTTTTGTATTAGGTTTGCACATACACACCCACACATTATATATAGACTAAGCACTATATGATACTTTCCTGCTAAATTTAGCATTTAATGCTTTTTTGTAACATAACACTCAAATGGCTAAAATGACAATCTATAACACAATTTATTAAAAAAGCGTTGTTTATTGTTTGTTCATTTGCACTGTCATGCTTGTTTTTGAACATGTCTACAGGGAACATCTTTTCTCAAGATTTCCAACAAAAATGAACATCTGTTATTTTCTAAGCCAAGAGCTGAGCATGTGATCCTCAAGCAGGAACTACAAGTCTCAGTGGTCAGATTCGTCAAAAGATTTAAATGGTTGAGAACTTTCTCCATCATCAGAATTAATTGGGGGGCTAGTTGGTTGAACATCTAGACGGTGGTTTTAAAAGAGCAAAGGACTAAGAAGAGAAGGAGGGGACCTCCTTCGCTTCTTAGTCCTTTGCGCTTTTAAAACCACCGTCTAGATGTTTAAAACCACCGATAGAGGTGACACAAGAAAAAAAAATTTTTGTTTTCATGAGT
Source organism: Ixodes ricinus (assembly GCA_037355805.1). Classification (NCBI taxonomy): domain Eukaryota; kingdom Metazoa; phylum Arthropoda; class Arachnida; order Ixodida; family Ixodidae; genus Ixodes; species Ixodes ricinus. The sequence continues at coordinate 210,544 of JAZHYW010042070.1, read as the reverse complement.
TTGTAAAATTATGTTTTTCAGTTGATTTTGGCATTTCTTTATAAAAACAGAAAATGTAAAACTAAACTTACAATTCATGTTTGAAAAAAAAACAAAAAAAACATTCAAATAAAGGTTAGAGAAATAGCTTTGTCTTTTTAAACAACCATGACTTAAGACCATCCTGTACAAATCACTTTGTCGTCCTCCAAGATCTGCATGATGGCTTGCTGTGCGCATATTGTGGGCCATCATTTCATTTTGTTTTTCCAAGTTATTTTTTTTTATCAAGGTTTTACTATAGTTTACACTCTCCTACTCAATTCTTGGGTAGGTTAGGTGACACAAATTGTAATGCATCCCTTCTTTAATGTGATGGGACTATTTTGGTTCTTGCTGCAGACATCTCTCTACCAAACCACTGTGCCTCAGAGCAGCCTGGACAGAGTTTATGACAGTGGTTCTCAGGTAAGAATAGCGTTGTGCAGAAACTGTCACCTGTTTTGGGAACTGGCTTGAGTGTAGAGTACAGATGAGGTCAAAAGGCACCAGCATATTTGAGCATATAGGCATATTGTTCTTCTTTGGATGTTTCTAAAGCACTGTGTTGAATGTCTGTTTGGTTCTGAACCTCTTGAATATGCAGAACCATGGGCTGGACACCCGGAAAGAAGCACTGGCAGATGAAAGGTTTCCAAGAACTCCCTCTGCCAGTACTACAATAGACTCTAGTTCCTCCATGCTCCTTGAAGATGCAGAGCCACCCTTTGCAGCAGAGGAGGCTATTGCCTCAGGGTAAGGTTCTGTCTCCTTTGATTGTAGCAAACGTGCTGCTTCAAGTAGAAATTTTGAAGGTTTCCATTAATGCTGTATATATTGAAAATAGTTAGGTTACTAATATTGCTACATTATTTCAAGAGTACTGCACCATGTTGATTTGCCCATTGCAATTCTGTATGAATGAGTTCTTCGCAAGTTTTCAAGTGCTTCAATTGTGAATGTTTGTAGGTAAGTTTCATTGGCTTGTTTCAAGAAATTTGTAGTATTTCCCATAGTTGGACAGTGCTAATGGAAAAGGAGGAACAGCAGAGGATGCAGGTGATAACCAGATTCATAGGGACACCTCAACAGAGATGCCACATCCACCAGAATACCACCTTTTACGAATCGTGTGAAAACTGGCAGTTGGTATCCTCATGCGCTTACATATGCCTTTTCTCATTGCAGATGCCTTTGTTGCCATTTTCGTTTTAGGCATCTGAATTTTTGTCAATCTGGCATTATAGTTACACTAACTAGCTGACTTCAAATTATTTATCCTATGTTGAATATGGTCAATCTACGAAAAGTGGCTGCAAGTTAGTGTTACAACAATATTTAAAGTTTTTTACTATATTTGGAACCGTTATGGTGATGGTAGCTCTTTTCTAAGCTACCAAGAAACAATGTAATACCTAAGGATCTGCACAAGAGCCTGAGTTAGTCAAAACCCTCGTAATAATGAACTAAATTTCTGTTTAAAAATATAAACTAGATAAATAGAAGTGAAAAAGAAACTAAATTAGATAGTATTTTTGCAGCAAGCTGAGGAAGCCAGGCACTGTCAGACATTTCTGATTGGGCTTTTCTCCAAAATTATATTTAATGTGACCAGCAGACTGCAGCCCCTGGAAAGTCCTTTCTCCTGCATTGCCCATATTGGGTACTACAAGTGAACACCTCATCAAAACTGGCCTGGGCATGGTTGGAAGATCAGATAAAATCTCCCTTTCACGTGGATAAACCAAAGGCCCCCAGTTAACCTGTTGGTCAGTGTACTCCAGTGGCTTAGACACATTTGCAAAGCTTTGGTACAAATCGCAAGTTTTTACCCTGCTTGCTTTTACAGTCGACTTGCGTTACTTCGGCCTCGGTTAATTAGAGTTATCGTTTAATTCGACTCTGTTCAAAGGTCCCGGCAAAAGCCCATACATTTCTATAAAAAAAAGAAACAAAAAAACGGTTATATTTCGATTTTGAAATATAAAATATTGGTTAATTCGACCTAGAAAGACCCGGCGGTGAGCAAATTATAGGCACGATTGGCCGTGTGTGATGCACAAAAACGGGCCTGTTTTTCCGAATTACGCGATGGGCAACTAACAAGCGCGATCAGCCACGCTTGGCGGCGAAAAACCCTTTTTTCAAATTTTGAAGCCCGCACCGAATTGCGAGGACAGAAAAAGAGCATATGTTAAGACACTGGACATGGCCGGGTCTCAACACGAAACAACCTTTGTAACACTGCTGTGGAGCAGCGGTGTTGCAATGGCGCTGCTGCCGGTCACTGTTGCCGCCGCCGCACCTAACGGGCAAAGGACATACACTGCCACTGCCACTGCCATGCGGTTGGTTGGTGTGCGGCGACTCATTATAAAAATGTTAGCCTACCTGATCTAAAGAGCTGGATATTCAGAATTTTGCACGCATCTTTTAATTCGACATTCGGATTAATTCGACCCAATTTCGCATGTCCAGAAAGTTTTATATTTATAGGAACATCTCATACTGAAACAGATGATTAAGAGCAACTTTTTCTTGGCTGTCATCACATTCATACATGCGCAGTTGGTGCCACGCGCATGCACAACTGGAGCCACGCACATCACACCTTTCTTGTTCTACTAAACCGCTTTCCGTGCACCAGATGACTGATCTCTCCGCTGACATGTTGAGCTGCATGCTCAGTGTGCACAATTCTGTGACACTAAAGCCAGGATTGGATTGGTCCATCTATTTCCCTGCTTTCATTGAAGTGCCAAAATGAGAAGAGTGTTCATAAGCACATCTGTCTAACTCTCTGGCATGGCAGCCAACCAACGGTGAACAACAAGCCATGTTCTCAATTTCCAGCACCGGGATCCGCTAGATACCGAAATTGCTTTCCAGAATTGATTTACACAAAGAGAAAATATGGGGTGTGCTGGGAGAGCGATTGAATCAACCTTCCCCCAGGGCTACATAGTTTGCCCTTTTGTGGCCAGTCATCACTCGGGCCATTTGCATCTCCTGGATGAGCCATTTAATTCGGCTGACATTCCGATTTTTTCACTTTGTCTCTTTGTGTTATAGCTGGCATACGGGAGAGGTACTGCTTTCTGTTTCTAGCTTCTTAATTTGAAATTACATAAAGCCTGTAATTCCTTCCTGTATAGAAATTTTAGTGCATACTCAACAACGAAAAAATAATTTTCCCATTTCTAAGTGCTGTCAAACATGTTGCGCAGACATGAAAATAAGAGTGTAGTCAGTAAAACAGTTCCCTGTTTTGTCACCATATGTGAGTGTAATTCTCACTTTGGTAAGTGCCCCATCTTTTGTTACCTATGATTTTTTTGTCATTGCTCATTTGTATTCTCTGGTGATGGTATTTTAAAAAGGGGCCACTGAAAACCTCAGTGTTATATCTTCTTTATGGTTCTAAATAACTGGAAATTATCCTTAGGCATCCTCCTAAGTATTTTCAGCTAGGAACAGCATAATATTTGCAGAGGGAAAAAATAATTTCAAGGTGAGTTGAAATTCCTGCTCGCATCACTGATATAGATTATATTGCAAAGTGGTGCACTCCTTGTCTTTTTGGCTGACTTCAAACCGGAAGTGTCATTTAACCTCCTTTTTTCCTTCTCATCAATCGTGGCAATCACGGGCACGCGTGCCTACCAACTGGCCAATGGCACACATATTTTGCTTTGCGCCTGCCATTCGTCCTTTCTCCGCATGTAGAGGATGTCTCACTTTTCAGTTTGAGGTTCTTTTTTGAGCAGCGTTCTTAGTTGGTCTAAAACGCTTAAAAAAGGAAAACAATGTGTCGCAGACTTTGATGAGTGATGTGAGGGATGATCTAAACTTCTTGATTCCTCAACAATTGCTCTTTCAAAGTTAAAAAAAAAAAATATCAAACCCCCCAAAAAGAAAGTTTATTTTTGTTGATTTTTGATGGCCTCTTCTGCTCACTAGAACATTTTTTTCCTTATTTTTTTTTATTATTTCGCAACTTCTTGGAGCATTTGAGGCAATAAGGAAAGTATTTATGTTGGAGTTGTCAGTGGCCCTGTAAGTAAAAGCAATTTCGAAATAATAAACTCTGCAAGAGCATGAAATGACATCTGTAGTAATCTATTAAACTTTTGTATCTGACTCATTCAAAATTACAAGCAACCTTTCCATTGTGTCTTTTTGTACTCTGTCAAGTGGTTTTCAATCTATTTACTAAACATGTACTTACACATGCAGTAGTTAGCATTTCTAAAGTTGCCTTTCACTCAGACTGCTTGTCATTGAGTATGAATGCACAGAACTTGCTGTTCTTCTGTGCCACCACTGACACACTGTTTCTGGCTGTGGTTTATCGTCAACTCGTTTGTCGTCTGTGGTGTTCGGTTCCAAACAACATACTAATGAAGGTAGTTCCCTGTGGGACCCCTATAGCATTTGTTGAGATGCATGCAATGCAGAATAGAGGAGTACCTGTGCAAATGTTACAAAGGTCTGCGACTTGAGTAACGGCAATTATTTTCCTCCGCAGGGACAGTAGCATGGGTCCCCAAGTAGGTGGTCGCTTCTCCAAGTCTCCCAGTGAGCGAGAGCGCATGCTGTCACGCAGAAAGGAGGAGCTGCTTAAGATGGCCAGGAAGTAAGTTTTCTGAATGAACACAATAAAATGCCATAGGGGCTTGGATTAATTCCAGGTTTGGATTCTTGCTTTGGAGGAAACTACCGTGCTTGTTGATATGACCAGAAAGGGTACAACAAAGTTGCATCTGGTGCTCTAAAATCACTTGTTCGGTTCAAGCTACCTACGTTGACTCGCAGCACTGGGTATGAACACTTGTTAGTTAGTGTGTCAGCCTAGGAAAGAATAGTCCATTTTTTTGCAGTATGTTGTAATGTTGTAATGGACAAAGCCTAATTTTATTTTGAATTTAAATGCAATCGCCATCTGCTTTTCAGAAAATCAATGGAGACATCTGTGGAAAATGCATATTTATTTGAATGCGAGAGAATGTCTTCTTTATTTTTTTCAAGGTGGTGTTTTGGGGTGATATAGAATGAAGGCAAAGAGAATAGTTGGGCAGTTTGATTTTGTGTGATACATTCAACTGCTTTCATACTTTGCCGTAGCTCGGACCATGTGGAGCGAGAGCTCGCGGTACAGAACCCTGGGATTCCAAGCTCAATCCCCACTCCTGCCCATTTCGATATGGATGAGCAATGTGTCGGCGTGCAGTTAAAGGCCCGTTTGCACACTTGCAACCGAGTAGGACTAACTAAGACAAGACCAGTTTTTAAGCCTCTTGCGATGGCTTGGGACGAGTTCTGCTGCAGCGCATCCGGTCCTAAGCCGTCGCAAGAGGCTTCAAAACCGGTCTTGTCTCAGTCGGTTCTACTCGGTTGCAAGTGTGTGAACGAGCCTTAAGGCTCGTTCACAGACTTGTAACCGAGAACGACGGATAGAGACAAGACCGGTTTTTAAGCCTTTTGCGACGTCTTAGTACCAGCTCCGCAGCAGCGCACCGGTCCTAGACGTCGCAATAGGCTTAAAAGCCGGCCTTGTCTCTCTCGGTCGTACTCGGTTACAAGTGTGTGAATGAGCCTTTAACACATCACTACTGTAATGCACGGTAAAGGCTCCAAAGCGAGCAGTCGTACTGCACTGGCTAAATTTCTCATTTATAGAGCGTAAATCGCCATTGCCTTACTATGGCAGGCCAACCTCGGCCTCTCTGAATATCTAAAGCCTAATTTGCATTTTTTAGAGCGCAGCTCTTAGGCGCCCGTTTCCGGCTTGAGCGGCGTTGGCGTCGGCGTCGGCGTAATTGTGCAGTGCATTATGGGAAATTTCCCATAATGCAACGCGCGGGACTCGTGACGTCACGAGGGTCGCATGACCTCACGAGGGTCACGTGGCGTCATGAGGGTCATGTAACCTTACGAGGGTCATGTGACCTCACAAAGGTCATGTGACGTCATGAGGGTCACATAACCTCACGAGGGCCATGTGACCTCGCGTCACGCGTTCCATTATGGGAAACTTCCCTCCTCCCTCCTCCTTGAGAGCTGCGCTCTAATTTCGCATTACAGAGATTTGTAAACATCTCTGTAATGCCAGTAATAACCTTGCAAGTGATATTCAAAGAATTCTTCCTATTTGTGCAAGTGCCACCAGCAATGTGGGACTATTGGTGGCCTCTATGCCCCACCATTTCTGGCAACCGAAGTGCATGGGCAACCTCAGTTCTAGGTTTAGTGTATTAATGCATTGCTACAAAAGAAGCTAACAAATGAAAGAAAATAAAATGCAAAGAGCTCCACCCTGTTAAACACCTAGTATCACTAAAATACTATCACTATTTTGTCCCATCCTTTATTGTTGGATAGTAGAGGTGTGCAAATTTTAAATTTTTAGTTATGATTCAAATATGAACTTTTTACATTTAATGTGAATTGAGCGTAGATTCTTAATAAGTCGTAGCTGAAAAATTTTCTACGAAGCATACCCATGAAAAGGAGCAGCTTTTATTATATTAAAAGTGTTTCACATGCTTGTGTTTAGAAAGAAAAGGCCCTAAGACTACCTAACATGGTTGCCAACCGAGATACTACACTCACATGTCAGCCGTTTCTCCTGGCATGCCGGTGCGAAGCAGTGAAGCTTGACATGGGAAATCGGAGAATTATGAAGACATTACTGTAAACGATTTAATTTTCGCGAGGATCTGCTTTCACGACTCCAATATTGCAAAAAATAGATCCTGCGAATATGTTTCCCTATGGTAACAAATACATAACGTACCACCCTCATTCTCCAAATTTGGTGCCTGAGAAATATCCCTGAAAGCCACACTTCACCAAATTCGTGAGACATTGAGCCCGTAAAAATAAAGTCGTTTACAGCAGGGGTTCTGAAACTTTTGTCCCAGGGAACCCCAGCAAGCCTCAAGAAGTCTCAAGGAACCCCCCCCCCTACCTTGTTGCCAACCGATAATACTGGGCAATAAAGGCGTTTAGATAGTGAAGAAGAGTTAATTGCGCTGACAGAATGAGACAAAATGGAGGACTACAGACAGAATAAGAAGGCAGAGGGGTTAACCTGGGGCACAATGTAAAATATATATATATATATATATACGTATTAGTGCAAAGGGTACGGTTGCCTTTTTCTGCAACACCAACTCTCAATCTCAGTCCATGGAAGGTTAAATTAAGGGGGAGGCACTGCAATTTGGGTGCTCGCGGAACCCATGAGGCCAGCTTGCGGAACCCCTGTGTTCCGTGGAACCCAGTTTGAGAACCCCTGGTTTACAGTATTCAAAATTTTCTAATATTAAAAAAAACTTGACTGCTTAGAAGAGTAAAAGTGCGCTGCAAATTGAATCGAGCAGGCACTATTTGCGAATAATTCAAAGTTTCAGACATTTGCACACCTTTAATGGATAGATGAGCAACTTCACAGTACATAGCTGAAGTGATGCAGCTTATCAGGATACCTTCCAACGCTTGGCTTAGCCAGATGCTCTTCAACAAAGTCCACTTTATGGTGCAGGAAATTCCTGGACCGGGCGAAAGGCGGGCCTTCTTATCGTAGCCTCTCCCTTCGTCTTGCTTCGGAGCTGTCCAGCATGCCACTGAGCCAGGTTGCTCACAGGAGGCTGCGGCAGTCACACCCGCAGCACCTGGGATCCTGAGGTGGAGCCCCATGTGTTGTGATCTGCTATGGCCTGTGACACACCCAAACTTGCCGTCCCAGACCACAAAGAGACTGGTGCTTCCACGGGCATCGACTGCGCGACCAGCACTGCGATGCCCAGTGGGCCTCTCAACGCTCTTAGTAGACATCTGCTGCTGTGGATGTTTTTCTTGTGTATATCTCTGTGGGTGCATGTGTGTATGTGTGTGTTGTGACGAAGACCACACTCCTGCCTCGTTGCCAGCAGTGAATTGCTAGCCAGTGGCACTAGCTACCATCATTGGCACTGCCTGGTAGTGCATTCTAGAAGCTATGCCGGTGTCCTTGTCTGTCGTTCGTGGCAGCATCGGCTGCTCAACTAAAGCAGCGACAGCTGGAAGTGTAGTCTTAGCAGGCGGCTTTGATGCTACGTGAAACTAAGTCTGGCGGTTGAGAGGGGGACACAGGTTAAGGTACCTGGCACAAGGTCTTGTAGGACACGTTGCGTCAAGTGGAGTGGTGCTGGAGGTAGCAACCTAATTCTCGTGTTCATGCCCAGATGTGTTGGTGTTCCAATTTTGCCATCTCTGGGCACTTTTGTCTGGGTGTTTTCTCGGTTGTGCAAGTGTTGTCCGCAATATAGGAGACTTGAACAATGTGTCTCATGTCTCCCGCATCTCAATTGTGATTAGTAATTGTATGGAAGAGTGACTGTCATATTATTTGCCTCGAATACTTCAAAAGCTACTGGCCTTGTCATCTGCTGGAGCTCTCTTGCCCTGCTTGTTTGCCTCTTTGAGTGGATGAGAAACTTTGCTTAGGCAGTAACATATCCTTATGAAGTCTGTTGCTTGCAAGGCAGATTTTTGGTCTTGACCCTCGATGATGTGCCGTAGACAGTGTTCCGTTTTAAACTTGTAGGTTTGTTCACCTCTTGTTTGCTTGTGTCCAAGATGCATTGTGTGTGCAAGCTGAATGGTTTTTGGGGATTTCAACCAGTGCTGCACAAATTTCATGTCATTGTGAGTATAGAGCAGCTGATTCACTCTTTGTTATTAACTCTGTCCAGATCTTTTTTGTAGGGTCTCATTATCATAGCTTGCTGTGGGAAACTTTCAAGCGAACTTGATTCTTTTTTCAAGCAGTGCAGCACACACAGAATGGAAGCATTTACCCCCTGCACTTGTTAGCTACTGGCTCATGTGCTACAAGAATAAGCTCATATTTCATGGAGGCACGTTTTTGCTCCTGTAATCCCTGGAGGTTAGCTAAAGTAGCAACTAATGCAACCTATATTTTTAATGGTTTCCCAAATGATGATAAAGAGGTAATGAGGTAGTAAAGTACTTATCTTGACCTCAAGTTGTGCTTGTGACATGTCCTCAAGTTGTGCGAGGTGGCACCTAGCATGCATGTAGGCAGTCTACTACATGTTGCATTCTCGTGTTTCCTATGAGGCAACTTTTTTAGGTAACCGATTTAAGGTCTATCTGACGGTTGTGTCTAGCCAGCGTCCAGTTAGGTTTTCAATCGTAACCAGATGCAAGGTTCTTGTGTGCAGTGTGCCCCACCTGCCTTAAAGGAATCTGCTTTCTGCACTTGTGAGAACAGACTATTGCTCTTTATATTTTTTATTTGGCAAGTAGAAACAAGCTTCTAAGTGCCCGGTGGTGTTTCATTGAAATAATCTATTAGCATTGAATAACTCTAATCTTGTAAGAAGCCGTAAGCCTTCCATTCATGGGCAACAAGGAGATGTATTAGCATTTGTATTACAAAGAAGACCTTTCAAGTTCGTCCCGAGCCGTTTTCACTTTCACTAGCACTGCAATGTCTAGCACTGCTTGGTGAATTCAACCTGAACCACTCGCTGACTTTGTACTTAAACTACACTGAGTTTATGGTGTCATTGTTTCAGTGTTAAGTGGTGTTGTGCAGCTTTGGCTTTATTCATCTAAAGGGAGCTCCAGTTTCTTGTCTATCTGCTGCTGACTTCTAGTCGCACAATGCTACGCTTGTTTTAGCAGTCTTCACTACAGTTGAACCTCGTTGATATGTTTTTCAGGGGACTGGAAAAATAAAACTTACAATCCGGGAAAGGAACGAGAACACCATTCAGGGGGTGCTAGAGAGGAGACAGATAGCAGCTGTCACGAGAAAATTTATTTTACACAAACATTTGTAGGCGTGAACTCAAATTGGCTCTGAAAAAGGTTTGTAAACATTTGCAGGTGTAAACTTAAATAAACGTACTGTAAAAGTTTCTATGCGTGATCTCAAATACGTTCAGAAAAAGCTCGTAATTTCCATCTGGTACTTTGGGTGACTGAAATCCGGGCGAAGGAGTCTTGGGCTTGCGGAGGGGCGTTTGCCGATGTCCTCGTTGAGTTCATTCCAGCGCAATCGTGCGCAACGCTTCAGTACACCAAAGCCTCAAAAGAGGTCTTGCTGGATGACATGCTGTAGAACACTTGCAGAAGAGATCGCAGCATGCTAGACACGTTTTTACAGAAGCTTCTTTGCACAGACCCGGAGGAATACCAGAACCTGCAGCGCGTCAGCCAGGTGAAGTTCTTGTAGCTTCTCTCACGTGTGGTGTGTGTGAAACCAAGAACAATGCAACAACACAAACTAGTAAACGAACAACAGAACAAAGCACAATGATTCATCATGTTCGATGTTGCTCGTGAAAGAAAAAAAAAATTTGTTGTCAGATTAAACATATTTGAAATTAAGAAAATCTGCAAGTGAAAAGGAGTTGGGCGTTTTCAGTCCGCGCTTTTCACACTTTTTTTTTTGACAAGCAAAATTAAAATTGCACGTTGTTTCCTTTTGTTTGTTCGCTGGTTTGTTTTGTCACACAATTCTTGGTTCCGCACGTGAAGTAAGCTGCAGGAACTGTTCCCAGCTGACGCACTGCAGGTTCCGGTACTCCTCCACGTCCGTGTCAAGAACCTTCCGTCAAAACTCTTCTAGCACGCCCGTGCTCTGTCCTGCACATCCGTCCAGCCCCTCATCCGCAAGACAAAGACCAAACGAGGTTGGGCAAGACCTTTTTGCACCTGTGGTGTATTGAAGGGTTGTGCGTGGAAATGAGGACATAGACAAACGCCCCTTCACAAACCCGGGACTCTGTTGCTTCTATCCCAACCCTCCTCGAGCAGGACCACACTTGTGTTATGCCTTGGGTCAGTAAAGGTAGTGGTGCTTCGCACTAAGCCTCTCACGGTGTTCTGTCTCACGTGGTACGTAACAACAGCACACAACGATTCTTTTTGTATTAATGAAGTACCACCGTGACCGTAGCGACAAGCGCCGCACTGGACAACGCTGCCACTGTGCAGTCGTTAAGTGGTTTGGTCGATCATGGCTGTCCCTCGTCTCCTCCTCTGTGTGAATGCACTTGGGAGGCGGACGATTCGCAAACGTGTCGTCACGTGATCAATCCGTCCGCCAATCGGTCCGTCATGTGAATCGGCCGGCATCGTCGGCGTCATGTCTGTGGCTTTTTGGACGTAGGAACTGGGAAAGCTAACGCATTAAGTGGGAAATTGATGCACAGGTTCCTATGGGAGCTCGGCGGGGCCGATGGTTCTGAACGTAAAGTCGAGAAAATGCAAAGACCAGGAACGTATCAACAAGGTTCCACTGTAGTTCATGGAACCCCTGATTTAGCACATAGACCCAAAGTGGTGGGAAAAGTGCCAGTGTGTACCTGATTCTAAGCGTCCCCATAATCTCTACCTTTCAAAATATATTTGGAGTTGATGGTTGCGGTGTTTTGTTTTAATTTCCATAATGTCATGCCATGTACTTCCCTGCCCCATTCGTTACTAATATAAAAATTTGCTGTCATTGTTATCATTGGTGGATTGTTGCATCCGGGGTAAGTACACAATATTTGGCCCAATGGCTTAAAGTATATTGATCCAGACTATTGGGTATTCAGCTCTTGGTCTGGTGCACTCTGTTTAGCCCTCTCCGATTCTGTGAGTGTGCCTCTCCTTGAGAGCTTGTACGTTTCCATAGCTTGGCATCCTGCGTGCGAAATATTGTAAATGAGAGTATGTGTGGAGTTCAGCTTAAACAGCTCCTTAGGCTGAATGATTCATGTGAATAACTTGCTGTTGCAGTTTCAGGCCAGTCGGGAGAACTTTGAATTTGGGAGGGGTGACTGAACGTTCCTGACAAAAGTGGCAAGGCACAGCTCTAGGACCAGTAAAAGCCAAAGAAACATGCTTGCGAGAGAATTTGAAAGCGTCGCAGATAGCTAGCAGTTTACTGGTGGCATCTCCTGTGCCACCGGCTGATTGACTTTGGTCCCTTTCCTTGCATGTTGTGTGTGTGTATTTATGTTTTGTCTGTACATAGAATTTTACTGACGACTAAGTTAATGAGGCAGACATCTAGCGCAATTTGCACCTTAGCTTTTTGTAAATCCTTATTTCTACAAAGATGAATAAAGTTGTTGCTCAAAATTGAATATGTTTTGTGTCGATCTGCAAAATTGAATATGTTTTGTGTCGATCTGTACAAGCTTGCATGTTGAAGTGTCGGTCAAAGCGCTTTAAGGAAATAATTATTTAGGATAGCAGGGTGAGGTATATGACAACAGAGCCAAAAAAGAAATGAGCTACCACGAATTCACAAAAAGTAAATTCTTGTTTGTTATTGCCATTGTTTTGATATTTCACTAGGTTAAATGTTAATTGGTCTATTTACTGCCAAGCATCCCAAAGTTGTACATCAAGACCAATTTCCTGGCAAATATAAGATTGCTTTGAAGGCTCGACTCGACAGAGCGAAAAATCCAAGAAATTTCACCCTCGCGGCATTTGCTCTGCACCTGGCATCAAAACAGTGGCTGCTGTGCCATGTGTAAAGTGGATGGGGCACCAGACGAAGTTTGTCTACTGTCTACATATTTACTCCATGGAGTTCAGCATTGACTGTGCTGATCTTCGTGGCCTACGACATATTTGTGGCCATTGAAAATATATATTTCAATTCAGATATTTCAGTGACACCCTTTTTCTTAGTCAATGTCCTTTGTTCCATGATCTATTGAACCCATATATCTGATCTGTTACTGTGCACATCTGCTGCTGAATCAGTTATACAGTAAACTTTCGTTAATTCGACCTCGACAGGACCTTGAAATTTGGTCAAATTATCCGAATGATCGAATTAAAAAAATAGCAGAAAAACGGTTAAATTTAAACTTCCTTTTATTGTCCAAAGTACTCACGGATGTTCTGCTGCCGACTGCGCTTAAAACGCGTGTCCAAAAGCAGGCTTCGGAGAGCAGCGTAACTAAACGTCACGTCCCCCAAAAATCGCGCACTACAAAAAAAAAAAAAAAAAAGGAAGAAACGAAGAAAGTAAGTTTTACGAGCTGACTTTGGCACCGAGCCAAAGTCGGCTCGGACTGGCACCGAACCAATAAAAACAAAGAAAAGAGAGTTCGCGTTTTCCGACGCGCAGATGGACCGCACACGATGCTACAAAGAAGCGCTTCGCTTTGAGAGCGCTCGCTGAGAAAGCTTCGAGCCGACTTTGGCGCCAAACAACCAGACCGTCGGCGACAAAAATAAATAAATAAATGCATAACAACAAGAAAAAAAGAACTTACGCTTTCCGGTGCGCAAGATGGAGCGCACACGATGCTACAGAAAAAAAACGCTTTCGCGAGCGCGCGCTGGCTCGTGCGCGCCCGACCACGTGCTATGTTCTCCGCGCTACGCCAGATTGGTTGCAGTGGCTCGTGTCATTCGCTACGGTCCATCTCAACGGCGTAGAGGAGCAGGCGCATATTTGCGCACGTTCGGCTTTGCAGCAAAGGGCCCCTGTTTCGCCGTACGTTGGTTTTTCTGCCGTAGTGCCCTGCAATGTGAGCCCGCGCACATTCGCTCGGGACGAATTATCTGATGCGGAGTCTTCCCAAGTTCGAACTATCGAACTTTTCCTCCCATAGAAATGTATGGGCGCTCGCCGGGACTTTTGAACACGATCGAATTAAACGAAAAGTCGAATTAACCGAGGTCGAACTAACGAAAGTTTACTGTACAAAAGTTTATGCAGCAGGGAATCAATTTGCCTTGAAATAGTGCTTTATGGCTAAAGTTCAGTGTTTTTGGATAAATCCGAAAAAATACTAGAAACCCTCACTGCTAAGATTTTTGTCAATTTGGATTTATCCATAAAACTCAAATTTACAAAACAATGATGGCAAAAAAAAAAGAAAGATGGTGGTGTATTCTGTGCATCTGAAATGTCATGCTCCGTGTCAGCCCAAATAGCATTTTCAAATGAGAATAAGAGTTCAGCATCGTCACTGACCATGCTCCTGTATTTTTTCAAATTTTTTATTCGAAAAACACTTGGTGGTAAACTTTGTGAATTTGGACTTATCTGAAAAATAAACTTTGAGGTAAGATGGCAAAACAATACGATAGTATTCCACAAATAGGTTGGGTCAAAGCACCAGAGTCAGTCCCTAGGAGAGGTCATTCCGGTTTATTTTCAAATCTACGACCATTGACAAAAGGTGGTGTACCTTATATCTTGTCAAGGTTTGTTCAGGACAGCCAGTCATTGTACTTCTGGGTCACGACAAAAGCAACTTCTTACGGTTCCCAGTTTGAACCATACTATTATCACTTGAAAATAAAAAAGTGATTGCATTGCTAAATGAGTTCATGAATGATAATGATTGAGGGTTCCTCTCTGACACTGGAGCATATTACTTATTGCTTTTTTTTTTAAATAAAAATAAGGTGCAAACATGTTTTTCTTTTTTTAGAAATACTGTTTTATGTAGTTAGAGTAGGTTCCACTTACAATGGGTATTTAAAAAATTGAAAAATGAGCACAACACTTCCATTAGGATAAAGCCTCTCCCCCTCTTACATTCGGTATTTGATTTAGCCTGTAAATTTCTGTTAAATGCCAGCAAAAACCAGCATATCCGCTAAAACGTCTATGAATAAAAATGTGTCCCCAAGTTTTATGAACATAGCAAAAACTGCAAAAACAACCACCCACAAATATTATGAAAGCCTACACTTGTGCTTTAAAGGTGACACTGCTGTTCAGTAACGTTGGAACCCGAGTTAAGTCGAAGCTCGCTGCTCTTTCGATCGTCAGCTGCACGGGAACTACCTTGACTACCGTATTTATTCAATTATAGACCTTTTTTAATGCGAAATCATTAACTGTCCCATGGAGCGAACCGTGTTACAGGTCGGAACAATTGAACAATAATCAGCTCTTGAAGCCGCATCAAACGGCACCTAAATGCCTGTCCCATAGAGCGAAGCCTGTAGTCTGTAGCAGAGAATCAACAGTTAAACGCCCATTGGCTGGCGCGCGGCATAGTTCCAAGGAATGCCACCCCACACTCCATGGTGCTGCGGCCCCGCCAAAAGCAGCAGAAATGGCCGTGGCGCCAAGAGGATCAGAAGCGGCCGCAGCGTGAAGAACGACATTCATGTTTTCGCATTCAAAACTTGTAAGAAGTGCTTAGGTGTCCTCAAAATTTTTTTCTTTTCGCTTAGCGCGGCTTTTTAAAATTGGAGGTCAACCTACAATCAAGACAAAAGAAGGTAGATCTGTAATAATACTGAGCATAATTTCCGTGCCTATCACACTAACTCAGACACTCCCCCATGTCAGCCGCTCCTAGCACTCCGGTGCAAAGCGGCGAAGCACGACGCACGCGCGCGCTGGAGAGAGACGATGAACGTCGACGCGAGCGGCGCAAGTGCCACAGTACACAACAGCGACGGCACAGAGGCATGTGGCAGACATGTTAATTGAGTGATCTCATCAACAGTAAAAGACCCTGGTTCTGTCTTATCACAGGAGCCGAGCCGCCATCCTACTAGTTTGCAAAGTTTTCTCGCGAATTTTAGCTCCTGACATCACCGACATAGTCTGGGAATTTAGACGATGTTGGCGATCAACCGGCCAGCACATTTGACGAGCAGTCTCTATAGGTACTTAGTTTCACATTACGTCAAAGCGCAGACGACGCTATGAGCCAATGGGACCAATCAAACAGCATCAGAGCCCGACATATGTCATTCATCATCTTCCTATACGTGCCCTTTCATGGGCTACACCATTCGCATGCAGCAAATTTCCCCTCACTTGCGCTTTTAGTATGTGTGTTCATGGTTGTATGTGTTCGAGCCTTCAACTGTGCTCCGACCCATGATGAAACAAACTATACGGTAAGTAGAGAGGCTGTGAAATACATATTTGCACCATTTTTCTCTCCTACTTTGAATATGAGGGTTGTGTGTGTGTGTGTGTGTGGGGGGGGGGGAGGGGGGGGGCGCGCATGCGTGCATACATGTAACATTTGACTGGGAATGAAAATATATATACCGTAAAATCCCGAGAGACAGCCCACCTAACATCAAGAGCAAATTGGCTGAAAATAATGGAGTGGGCTAACTTTTAATGTACAATAAAAAAAGTTTTTAAAAAACTGCTATTTTTAGGTTGTGTCCCTTCGAAGCTTATAACAAGCTTCGAAGTGACTTGAAAGTGGATTGCCTTGCACGTGCTGGCGTCTGCAGTAGTAATTGTTCTAAAGCAAAAAGTCTAAAACAAAGTTTGCCTTGCACGCGCGTTCGTCAAAGCCTTATTATGATTATTTACTTCGAATCTTTTATAAGAGGAAGGCCAATCCGCGCGGACCGTACAATTACACTTCCAGCGTTCTCCTCGATGCTTGGGTAATTTCGAAAAAGGTCTATTGGGGACGCTGTCTGCTTTTGTGTGCTATCAATACCCGGCTGATTGAGTCAAGACAATCCGCTTTCCAAAGACGTTGCTATGCCGACAATTATCGCATTCATTAGGCTTAGGAATGGCCAGAATCGAAAGACTATCTAAAAAATGCGGCGAGGTCATTGCTCATGCTTTGCGATTTAAGCGAGGTAAGGCAAAGCGAAAGCCTCCTGCACCATTCGTTGCTGACCAACGCGCCCGATATTGCAGCTACAACGACACATTAATTCCAAAGCGAGCGGCGCTCACTCACCGGGGCGCCGCCATGTTTCCCCGCATCCCTACCGAGCCAGTCACGTGATTTCAAAATCCCTCTCCTAGGTACTGCGGCTAACTTTAGCCGCGGTTAGTGCTTCGAGCAAACGGGCCCAGGAGTGGGCAGAGAGAAAATGGCAGACACAACCTTCTTTCCAGCATTTGCTCTGCTAAAGTGGAAAGATGCGAGAGAGCTTACCCCCAAACTCTTATTGACCAGTCGCCAACTGTAGAAATTGATACATAGTCGAGCTTGCATAGTTCCTTTTTAAATTTGTTAATATTGCAGATCGTTGACTTACAAAACCAATTAATTTGTTGTAGGAAAGTTGGTGAGCATATTCTGATAATGGCAGTTTTAAAGGGGCCCTGCAAAGCGTTTCTGGCAATTTTTTTTATTTGCATCGCCTTCGCTCGAATTAGTGTGTTGGACTCTAGCTATACATTAAAAAATATAAGAAGAAAGCTGATGTATTTTTGATAGGTGAAAGTTCAGAATTAGAGCCCATTTTCTACTGTTGACGACGTCATTGGTCTGAACCAATAGAGGACTGAAACGACAAGAGCATGCAAACAAGCATGTGCAATCTTCCTAAATGTTGGAATTAACATCCAGTAATGAAAATGTGAACGCCCTACCAATTTACGGGAGTTCCAAGCAAAAACTTTAGAGAATCATGTGCTTGAAAGGGTCAGAAGGGGTCACGTGCACCTATTCAGCCAGTCCTGCCTCTAGAATTCTGTCGTCATTATTTGACGCTCTAGACAAATGTCGTCACTAAATGCTCATGTTTGACACTTATAGGTACGCCGTTCGAAGCAGCATTTGGCTTTTACGTCCCTTTGCAGTGCTCCTTTAAGATATAAATGTTTAATCTTTGATAGTGCAACAGCTGCTGAATTTTCCATGTTTTTTTTTTTTTTTAATTTTTTTTTTATTAAGGTAGAATGTTGCTTGCCATGAGGACAAATGAAATTTGCTGCTAGGAACACTGGTTCATTGCATATTTGGAAGACAAAGTTTCTAGGTTCACATATTTTAGGAACTACCACGTACTGGGTAACAGATACCCTTTTGGCGGCTCTAAATCTTGGTTGAACTGCCTGCAGTCTGATGAAGGATTATGTATTGCAGGTGCCATGCCACCAAGGTTTCAGTTACATGCTAAAGATCCCCAAGTGGTCTAAATAATTTCTCAGTTCTTTGCTAGTGTATGCCAGGGACACAAGTCCAGAACAAAGGGTTCAAATGAACCAGGCCCCATAGGACACCTCAAAAACAGCGAGCCAGCTTTTGCAGCTAAACCAAGCATATTTCTGTAACAAAATAAGTGATAAAATGTTCATGGGATAGTCAAATGGCTTTATAACAAACGCCTTTACTATAAGAACGCCCGTTAAAAGAAGTAAAATAAAGTCCCGGCCAATCTTCTATATGTGTTTAATGGGTTTCTCCGACTACTACAACTAATTCCTGTCTAACAATTATGTCTTTTTATTGAAGTAATTGCGCGGCCTCACAAAGCAAAAAATGACCGGTATTACAAATTTTCTAGGTGAGAAGTAATTGACTTTACGTAAATTGTCGCTCTCAAGTGACGCGTGTACAGAACAAAAATACTGCGGCAGCGGCGACGATCGACACTGCCGCCGCAGCGCCTCCTCCGCCACGCCCCTCCATCGTCGCTGCGCCGCACGTTCTGGAGTCCAAATTTGTTAGTGTGCAATCTTGTGTCTAGATGGCGCTATGCGACTATGTTACTGGAAAAGAACGCTCTCAGAAAACATAGTCGTCACTGCTCAGTTCCCCATTCCCACCTCATGCCTCCCTGTCTTGCCAGATGGTATCAACAAAGAGGCAACGACATAATTACCTTTCTTTTCAATAAACATACTTACTACTATAGAAAGCCTGTACACGGTATACTAAAAGGTTTGTTTGGGCTAGTTGGTTATTTGATATTTGAGGTAAAACCGTGCAACTGGACAAGGACGAAGAACAAGAACAAACGGGACTCAGTCACTCAGCGGTGAGTCCCGTCTGTTCTGTTGTTTTTCATCCTTGTCCAGTTGCACCGGTTTTACACCAACCCTACCAACGTTAACCTGTACCAACATTATTAGAACCAACTCAGTTAGGAAACTGCCATAGGAGCTTGCTTTGAAAAAGTGGCTCTGATCCGTACTCGAGAATTGAACTAGACGCGATCGCAACGCTGCCATTTCTCCTGGAGCGGCCACTCCGGGAACTGCACGGCTGCACGTACCGGTCCAGTCGAGTCGCGCAAGGGCCGGTGGTGCCATCTCGCAGTGCTATCTCACAGTAGCTATAGCAGGGGTGGCCAAACTGCAACTCGCGAGCCTCGTGCGGCTCTGGAACGGCCAAAGTGTGCCGTGCCCCCCCCCCCCCCCCAATTACCTGTACTACGAAAATTTTCACCGGTCCCATGGAATGCGCTATGAAGGCGTTTGACTTAGCCCATTTTTTTTATTGTAAAAGACAAATATTATCTTTTTGTCACTCAACCCAAATGGTGAATTTTATTTTTACACCTAATGTTGCTGTTGTCTGAAATTGGCCACCAATTCACTTTCAATGCGCTCTCCACCTGAAAAAATTCTGATGCCGATGTTCTGCAGAAAAACATGCGATACATTAAGATTCACTGCAGCAAATGCCATGAGTGCAAATTACAGTGAAACCCGTTTAGAACAATCCCACGTACAGCGAATTATTGTCGATATCGAACTCATGAAAAATTTAAATAAAAATGCATGTAAAAAGTACTTTTTATAACGAACAACATATTGGCTATATCGAACTTCTCCCCCAGGGAAGGCTTCCAAAAACGCGCAAACAGTCGTCTTCTAGCCTGTCCCTTCCTTCCCCCCCCCCCCTTCCAAAAAAAAAAAAAAGTGGGAAAGAATTTTAGAAGTCTAATTTGCGAACAAAATGAAGAGAAGCGATTCAGAAGGGAGAAAACTAAAAAAATACCCTCTGCATGCACGCACAGAAAAAGATCCTTTCATTCCAAAACGGTTGCCCACGAAGAGAAGCAATTCAGAAAAAGAAATAAACTAAAAAAAAACCTGCACACATGCGAAAAAAAAAAATATATATTTTTTAGCACATTGTTACAAGGCAGAAGCGAAGAGATGAGAAAGAAAGAGAAGCTCTCGCCTTACAACGAACGCGTCGTGGAAGTTCGTTGTAAATGTTTTTCTATATCGAATTAGTTGCTATATCAAACTGATCGTAGCATTTCCTGCTGTGCGTTGTAAACGGGTTTGACAGTACTTGCTTTAAAATGCCTCAGCTGCAAGAATCTTGTGCAGCAGAAGCACTAACATGGACTACAACTTTGTTTCAGTTCATGTTAAAGGGATGCTGAACCGATATTTGAAATCTC
Source organism: Ixodes ricinus (assembly GCA_037355805.1). Classification (NCBI taxonomy): domain Eukaryota; kingdom Metazoa; phylum Arthropoda; class Arachnida; order Ixodida; family Ixodidae; genus Ixodes; species Ixodes ricinus. The sequence goes on along the minus strand of JAZHYW010042070.1, from coordinate 190,393 downwards.
ATAATTATTGCCCGAGCGGGCTTCACGGGATGGTACTGTACCTAAAAACGATATTCAATCAGACGGATGGTGCCCGAATTATTGTATTTCTTTGAATTAAGAGCGAAGCCTCGGCCGGAAGCCGCCGGCGCGAGCAAGTCCTTCTGAGAGCAAACATAGCGGAACTGACGTGCGCATTCTCGGCGCCCCCAGCGCCCCTGGTGCCTCCGCGCATTCTCCTCGTTCGTTGGTGCTCGCCTTGATTCTTCGCTCGGCGGCTGTTTCAAAGCGGCTGGTACTGTTGTTTTGGAAGTTATGCCGCGGAACTGCTGGTGCTGCTGCTCCTGCTGCTGCTGCGGCTGCTGAGGCTGCTGCAACTGCTGCTGCCGATGATTTTATACGTCGCCATACTATACTTCGTTTCAGCTTGGGTCCAGACGCAGCCGATGCTACAAGCGCGAGCTTCGGGCTTCCAGCGTCCCTGCCAAGCACGCGCGCTCGTGCAGTACAGGCACTGTTCAGGGCCACACGCTCGTGCTTATAGCATCGGCTGCGTCTGGGCCCAAGCTGAAATGAAGTATAGTAAAGAGCTCGCACAAGGCAATGCCGAACGCCGACCAGCCGAGGTCGCGGAAATCCAAAATATGGGGCAGAGCCTGCGTGGTACTAACAATAACAAACGCCAGCCAGCTTAGCGTCTGGCTTGGCTTGGCTCCGTCTGTCTTTTGAGACGAATGAGAATGCGCACGTCACGAAGCGAGCTTTCCACGACGCTCACCAGGGGTCGCGTAAAATTGTATTTTTCGTGTTTATTCAATTTTATACGCCTTCTCGCTCAAAACAACGTCATTTAGAAGTAAAGGACATGCTATGTATGCCATTACGACCAAGAATTTCCACCCAAAATTTCGGTTCAGCATCCCTTTAAAGTGGGACACAGTGCGACAAGTTTTGGTGGCTCCCTCGTATGGTTCCTATCTGCTACGTCATGATGCGTAAAAAAACACTGTGGAAACTTACCATAAAATACCACAAAAGCACCCACTTTGTTCAAGCACCCACTATTAGCATTTCCCAAACTTGGGAATTCTGCAAATTATGTGTTAAGCCCACGATTTGACTGGACAAGCACCCACGTCTACATTAACCCAGTTTTTAGTGAAAGTGGGGTGTGCGATTCCCCGGTATTTTACAGTAGGTGGAAGCTTGGAGTCATCGCGTCCTTAAATGAACACCGTCAAAGTTGGCAGTCTGACATTCCTCTGCCAGAATGCGGAGAACATAAAAAAGGGCAAGATGAATAAGCTTTAAAGCTCATTACTCAAACTGCAACAATGGAAAAAGTGGAGGACAGCGCTGCCAAATGGATGTCGACAGCACCGAGAGTGGGAGGCAAACTTGCAAGATATCCCAGCTGTTTGCCGCTATCATTTTTTGTTTTTTTTGTTGCCTATTTAAGTTGTATTATTATTTGATAGACCACAAGTTTTAGAAACCTATCTGTCTTAAAAACTATAGAGGGCCCTTCATAATGTTTTTAAATTCAAATTTGGGCGTTTTACATGCCAAACCAACGAAAGGCGTCTGGCATGCCCCAGCGGAGGACTGAAGATTGATTTGGACCACCTGGGGATCTTTTGAGATGCAACCGAAATCTCGATTGCAGAAAGCCTCCGTCAGATTGCGGGTACCTCAGCCGTGATTCGAAACTGCCACCTGGGGATCCGTAGGCCAGCGCTTTGCCTCGGAACCACCGAGTTGGACCCTTCATAATGTTTGAACCAGACCCCGACGAGCCTAAAGAGACCACTATACCCTATGCCATACAATATGTATAAGCACGATTCTGTAGAAATTAAGGGGTCTTCTTAAAGTATCTTAAGTCTTATGTACATACAAGCTTTATTTACAGTGAATACTGCAACAAAAATAAAAAGTGCTACATTGAGGTCCACATTTCCAAATAGAACAATGAGGAATGAGACACAATGCAGAGTTCACAGACAGGCAGAAGGCCTATTGATAGCGAAGTTGATGTGACCCTTCAAGGCTCTCTCTTGAATTGCCTGGAAAACAAACATTGGTTAAATTTACACCTGACTGCATGCAACATATTTGGCCTACACTATATTATCCATAAAAATAGCATCCTTACCTTGTTGTAGACTTGTGCCATAAGGCGGTTGGCTCTATACTGCTGCTCCCTGTGAACCCTCTTCTTCTTGTCAATGACCTCGGGAAGCTTCTGGTACACCCTGGACACAAAAAAGAGGGCACACCTTTTCCTCCTTTCTGCTGCTGCCAATGTTTTGTGTAACGGTAACCAATAGCCTGCTTACAGTATACAACAGACCCAGATCGTCAAACTGAAATTTTATCAGTTCGGTTCGAGTTCGGGTTCAAGGCTTTCGATTCAGCTCCGGTTCAGTTCCGGGGAGCAAAAATAACGGTTTGAACCGGTTTGAACCGCTAAATTAGGAATATATTTTCTGCATTGTTTTGGCAATAGGCGCTATTTCAACCGTGAAACTTCATAGCTTTTTATTACTCGTACAATCCACTTTTATTTTCAGGTACCAAAAATAATAGATTGCATTATTTAATTTCATTGAAACAGTAAACTAAAGCCTAGATTAACATACAAAACGTCGTGTTTATATGACTCCACATCTATTTGGTTATTTCAGTCGTAATATATTTTACCTGAATCAAAAGGTTATCAGTCTGGTAGGTTGCCTAAAATACCCGTGATTGGTACAACTTTGCTTCGCAGTATAAAAGTTAAATCTAAGTTGTGCTCTTGAACTTATGAATTAATTACAGTGCATAAAATCATGGAATGGGCACCTCCTCACCACATATATCAGGAATCTAGTTTACAAAGTATGTTGCACAATATATATGGCGACACAACTGAGCTAAAATCAATAATATTTTCAAAATGTCACGAAAATTTAGTACAAGCCCTTGCAGTCTACCGTTTATAGAAACACCGAGTGGCAATCACAACGCTTGTTTTCATGACCAACATTGTTTACACTCAGCACCGTGATGCAGGCAAATAATCATAAAGAAAAATGTGACAAAATTTGTTCACTTTAATCTATACGCACCTTCGTACTCAGATTGAATCTGGCCTAAAATAGCGTGTACCCGAATGAACATTTTCGGCATAGCTTGGCGTTTGAGGTTTGTTCTTGACAAAATGCCAGTCAATTCAATTTGCAAATGAGCATCATCCTTGCTAATTTGTGATTGTTTGTTAAAGAAAACAAGGTAGTATTTCATACTCTATTCGTCATTGCAGCTACTTAATTGGTCACTTTCTGGTAATCTGCGTGCGCAAGCGTATTAGTTTCGCCACACGCCCCTGTCTACTTCGTTTTTGTCCCGCCCACAGACACATAAAATTGTTATTCATCACGTAAAAGAGGCAAGAACAGACTTCTATATGTTTGACGAGTTAAACATGTGTCAAAAACACATAGTTATTTAAAGCGGCTTCAAATTCAGAAATTTGTTTACGGCTCTCCCTATCGAGGATAAAAACGCTGGAAAAGATTTGCAGATCATATTTAAGATAATTTGGGGGTGCATTTAAGTTGATTGGCACTTATGTTACGAAATCTTAAGTCAGTAATTAAATATATTTTTATTGTCATCAATAAATCTGACTTATAAAACCCCTGAAAAGAAAAAAACAAATTTTTTTTAAACAATCTAATCAAGATTTGCGTGTTCAAAAAAAAAATTTTCCGTGAAAAAAACAAAACAAATTTTGGTGCAATATTGACGGCGAGAGATTTATTTGAAATTCTGCGCGCAAAGTTCATGTTGTCACGGAATGGTCATTCCCTCTTTCGACCTCGATGAGATGGTCATTTGCTTTTTCCACCTCAATGTGAAGGTGAAGCTGATCCACCTCTCCTCCACATGCCCGAAATGCCGAGAGAAAACAAGTGGAAAGGAGGTGACTACCAACTAAATCGCGTCTCACGCCGTCAATACATATTGCCCTTAATTTTTTTTTTTTTTTTTTGCTTAAAATAATTTTTTGACTTACATGTCTTAACCAAACTGTTTAAAGAAAAAAAAATTTTTTTTTCTTTTTAGAGGTTTTTTACTTGCTTGAAACCAACACGGGAAAACAATACTCCCAAACGCCAGCTGTTGAGTGTGTGGAAACATGCTTTTTTGTTTGCTGATTGGCAGAGTGAAACACCAGGTCGCGAAGGCATGACAAGGACTGTGAGCGCACGTAATAGATCTAAAGGCAAATACACGAAATGTGCAGAAAGAGAGATAATAAATGCTATTCTTCTAAATAATCCCATATATGATGGCTTCCTGCATAAAGGAATACAATGCCTTACTGCACTTGACATCTTGATGATATCGAACGCAGTCTGAACCGCCGCCACAAAATTATCTGGAGATTTGCAAAACAGCACACTCATAACAATGATCATGAAATTTTACTGCGGGATTGTTCTGATGGAAACACTAAGTATCTTTCGTCCGCACCAGAGGTTGCAGATTGTTTTGCAGATTATTTTAGTCGATGCTACACGAATGGTCAGCCAAATATTCAGCCTATTGACATAGAAGTAAACTGCCAGCATGTTTTATTGGGTTTTAGAGTAGATATGGATGAAATTGATGAAGGTTGTCATTCAATGTTTATTTATTTATTTGTTTACAATTACCCTCAGGGCCCCGAGGGGGCATTACAGAGGGGAGTGGTTCGTTAGTACAATTCTAAATTTAGCGTTATCGGTGAGGGTGCCTATGTTGGCCGTGCAATGAAAACTCTTAGCATTATATCTCGTACAACTCAAAAGTTCAGACACCCTGCTTCTATGATTCGTTTATTTTGCGCTTTAGTTCGTTCACGGCTTAAATTTGTCTCAGTGGTTTGGAATTCTCTAACACGTACACAGTCTCTAAGCATTCAATCGGTGCAAAAAAGAATGACACGCATTGTGTATGACAGACACTTTCAGCATCGCTTTTATTATGATTATGCATTTCTTCTTAATAGTGTTTTACTCAGGTCTTTGTCAAATAGAAGATTCGAGCGCGATTTGATTTCTTTGCACAGGGTGGTAAATGGGAGGTCTGATGCTAACCTACTTCCGAGTTCGGTCGATTTTCATGTCCTTTGCCGCATTACCAAAAATTGTCCTGTCTTTTACGTTCAATCCATGTCTAAACTCCCACCACTGTACAGTATGCAAATTTAATTTAATAGAATCGTATCCTCTAGTTTGGACATTATCATGGATCCCTCAGTTTTTTGCTGGGACTTGGAGTCTAGTTGAAAGTTGAAACTGTAATAAATTTTGTGTAAAGTGTGCCCACTATTTGTAGCAATGTTAATTTGTACATTTGATGCTGTGCGTGTGTCGTGTTTCTTATCATCTTCTTGTGTGCGCCAATATGAAGACCCACGAGGTTGTTTTTGAGCATATAAAACAAACAAACAAATAAATAAATAGAGATGCATGCAATGATCTTCCTAATTACATAAAAATAGCACGAAGGACAGACAACATACTGTAAACGACTTATTTTTTGCGGGCTCAATATTTCGCAATTCCGGTCAAAGCTTAAAGGGGTAGGGAAACGAAATTCCAGAGCTCATTTTCTCGCTTGAATGTATCGCATGTTGCACCCTAACCTCAAAAACACCAGTCTACCGTTGAAAGGCACAAGAAAACTAATTTTAAAGCTAAATAAACGATCTTTCAATGCGCACCTGGTGGATGCATGCAGGGCCTATTTGGGAGGTGATCTAGCAACGTTGTGGAACTTGCTACGTAGTCGTGACGTAGCAGATTCCTTCGGAGCAGCGCCGCTCTTTGGCATTTCAACATTTTCCTTCTTAGCTTTCCTCCTCAACTCACAAATCGCGCATTGGACCAAACAGTCCAAGAAGACGGAAAGGGTGGACTCCCTCTTTCTCGGACCCTCGTTTGTGCTGCCGTACACAGCCATTCTCCCCCTAGAAGATTAGCCAGTCGCTCAAAACTCGGACAAAGTTGCTTTCCCCACCCCGTTCAGCCCTAAGCTGACAGTGCTGTGGAAGCTACGTGCTCCTTGGGCCAGCCACACGCTCGTCACCCCACGGGCACATCGAACGGCTCGGTTGTAACGCGCTGACGCTATGGACACCACCACAACGCTGACAACGCCACCAAGGGCAAAGCTCATAATCTCGCCAGCCTTCCTACGTCACGAAGGCGGGGAATCTTTTCTTTCTCTTTTTGTTTGCGCCGGATATCCCATGACGCATCGCGCTCTCCGTTCGCTTCTCTTCGAGCGCTTGCTCGAGTGCACCGTTTGGAACGAAAAATAGAGCCAGTCGTTCAAAATACAAACGTGCGATTATCATTTACGGTTATTATCGGTCATGCTTGACTCATTTCCGAACGAAATTTGAATATTTCAATTTTTGTTTCCGCACCCCTTTAAGTTGTGGAATAATTCACGAGTTCTAATTTTTGCAACGCAGTGGGACCTCAATATAGATTCCAATGTGTTTACATTTTACCAGAATTGTTTGCGGGACCCATTTTTCGCGAATTGTAGGCGATGAAAAAAAATTAGGTCCTCGCAAAAATTAAGTCGTTTACAGTATGTCTAATATAAATCACATTTGGCATCGGCTGGCACGAGCTCTAAACTTCGCAAAATAGTCTCGGGAGGCTAATGCTATACGTATTCGGTTTTACTTGCACTTGTTTTGGGCCCTCACTTTGGAACTGTGTGCATTATCAGTCATGCACGCTCTAGCATTTTAATAGGCTGCCGCATGCCATCGCGATACTGCACAACTTTACAATTTGGACATCCACTTTTGCTAGTGTTGAGAACATCGCATTTCACCAGAAAACTGAACTGTTTAACATGGTTTGCACGTGACGTCATCGCAGTATATGCTGGTGGTCATTGCAATTTTTCTTGTTAAAAAAATCAAATCTGGTGGTGCAAAATGCATGCTGCAGAAGGTTCGCACTCAGTGCAAGTCATGTATTCGAGAGACACAAATTAATTTCTATGCTTGCGTGGTGCAGCGTCGTGAAGAACGGCGCAAGCGTCTGGCACCACAAAATGCGCTTTCTGGCAGCAGTGTTTTTGCAAACAAAGTAGTTTCCAAGATCACGCTTTCTGGTCTGTGCTGAAGATGCGGAGCAGGGGAACCTTTACAACACAGCAAGTTCTTACAACACCCCCCCCCACCCCCTTCTTTTTTTTTCTTTTTTTTTCGATGTTCTTTAAGAGAATATACTTATTACTCCTAAGGGACCCCCTTCTCCGTTTGGCGGTGTCAATTCAACAATTATATTTGTGTCATTCGTGAACAGTAATCGTCTATTTCTTTTATTTTGCGCCCAAAAGCTGTGAAGATTAAACAAAATACGGAGGTGGTCAAAGTTTGGGGAAAAACTTGAGAATGACACTCCTGTGAGATTTAGAGCGGCTGTCACAGTTCGGCTGTCCCTCTAAGGCCGCTATGATCTTTCTTTTCAGGTATCCCTCCCGTACACACTGGTAGTGCTATTTATCGTCGGATTAATAAGTCAGATTTAGTCATTTCAACGCATCTATTCTGAGGTAATTAGAGGTGTGCGAATATTGAAATCTTTCGAAGCGAATCAAATCGAATAATAAATGTTACGAATCAAATCGAATCGAATATTTTCAAAATACGAATAGTTGTTTCGAATAAGAACATTTTTGAAAACAAATATTTTCTATTTGATGTGAATTACGGGGAGACACTGCTCCTTGAGGCAAAAATATACTAAGTAGTAAGAACAGTGTTCTAAAACGTTTAAAAAGCATCCTAGGGCTTTCATTTATGCCTATCTGTATTCCGCATACCTTTTAGTTCACTAATATATGTTTATTTTCTTAATTCAGTATTTCAATTCGTCTTAATTGTTCCCATAAACTTTACAAATTAAATTTTCAATTATAACAAAACTAATTAGGTTACATCAGAATCAAGTACATATTTGTAGTCAGATTGTAATGGCAGATTACTATGTAAATTTAATTTGAATTGAATCACAAGTTATATTAGAAAACATTTCTAGAAGCAGTGCTGCCTCCTAAACAAGAATGCTCGATCAAAACACAACTGGAATATCTTTTTCACCAAACATTTATGAAAAGGTCAATTTCACTGGAATAAGAAGAATGTCACACATGTGACCGAAAAAATAAAGATAAAATAAAAGATCACCCAGTAAAGCACAATTCAAGGAGTGAAGTTACAGAGCTACAGAACGGAAATGAAAGTACACAAGTGGAGGCGTGTCGGCAAGCCACAACGCAGTCGGAAATCGCGTCGCGGACGAACGCAACTGCGTGAACGTAAACAAAAGTACATAAGCGATGGCGGGTCGGCAAGCCACAATACAAAGTCGAAGACCGCATCGCGCAGCTGCACCGACTTTGTGCAAAACCTTTTACGCGGGTGAACGCAACCACGTGAACGTAAACCGAAGTACACAAGCAAAGGCGGGTCGGCAGGCAACAGCAGAATTGGAGATCGTGCTGGGGGGATCGGCGGCCGAGTGGGCTAGAGCACACCAGCTCGGAGCACCTGGAGCGAAAGCTCGCGCTGCGGAACCTAGGATCTTGGGTTTAATCCCCACCCCTGCCCGTTTCGATCTGGATGAGCATCATATCGGCGCGCGGTCGCGTATCACTACTGCGTGGTGCACGTTAAAAACCCCAGGCTAGCGGTTGTGCTCTGGCTAAATTTCTCATCTACAGCTAGGAGACTTGTCACCCCTGGAGGCAGACAAAGTTCTAGGCTGTATAAACATACACACAACCTAATTTTCTTTTGGAGATTGTGCTAATGGTGCTAATCGTGCGATTGAGCTGCGCAGCCGCCTTGGCTTTGCGCCATCTCTTTCCGTGTGCAATAGTTCTGCCGATAGAGGGTGACACAAAGAAGCAATAAAAAAAATACATCGTTTTTTTTTGTTTTTTTTTCGGAGAGAGCAAGTTATTTCTATCAGTGAAAACGGGAAGAAACATATAAAAGGAATACCGGCAAACTGATGAACCGGAAAATCAAGCGGAAAATAACACAAGCCAGATATTGCCGATAGCCGAGGTCAGCCGAAAATTCATATCTGAATCCATAGTTGTGGAAGTGGTCGTTCGCGTTTGTGCTTATGACGATGCACGTGCCGTTGCAAACTTCATCAAATCTATCGTACCGTTTGCATCACGACCACTTTGCCAACTTCGAAATCCAGACGTCATGGCAAGCAGAGGACAGATCGCGCTACCGCAAATAACTTTCCAGTGCATCATATAAAAAAATGTTTGTCCAAAAGAAGACAGGGAACTTGACCGCAAGTTGACACTAATCGGCGAGTTTCGCGTTATTCGTAGTTTCCAAAGTATTCGAAGAACGCGAATACTTCGAACAGCGAAAGTGCGTAGCGAATCGAATCGAATAGCAAGCATTATTCGCGAAGTATTCGAAGTTTCAAATATTCGCACACCCCTAGAGGTAATTCACCAACAATGAAAAGATGTTTGAGTGCCTTAATGATGTGTACAGTCGGCACGGAATGAAACGCGAACAGTGGGTGCATGGTTTTCGCTAGATGCTGCACCACCTGAACCAGATGGGAGCTGCAAGAAGATGGCTCCTCCTTCGATGTGTTAGACTCTTGCTCAGTGCATCCAAACCTTCGGTGTTGCGTCTCTAGGTGACTCAGCGTGGGTCGAAAACCATGCGCTCCTTGTTCGCGTTTCATTCCGTGCCGACTGTACATGTAAACTGGGTCGTGCAACAATTTTTTTACTTTCAGTAAATATCGCTAAGAGCTAATCCCTGACGTTGATAACTTGCAAAAACACCCATTAGCTTTCCTCTCAGCTTGATGGCAGACACAGAAAATATAAAGGAAAGAAAGAGTTTTTTCCTTCTCAACTCGCCAATAGAACAAGCGACTGCATGATCTGACGCTAATTATATACCGTTAGTGTTCATCATAGTCATGCGCTGGGGTTGCAAAGAATAAAGCATGGTTGAGCTCTCACACAGTTGCGTCGACTGCGTTGTGTCGTGCAGCACAGCGCCTCCCCAATAGCTTGTTTTAAGGGTCGCCATGGCAACAGCTCGGTTAAACGAGACGCGGGTGGTTGCAGTCACACTCGATCACAACTGAGTGAACAAGCCTTTAGACATTGTTAGAGTTTGTCCATTCCCATCTTCGATTGAACACGAACCATTACCCGAATGTTTGGTAATGCCGATTGTCATGAACCCGACCACTAGACTCGGGCTCATGACAATCGAGTATGTAATGGTGTCACACAACTTGCGGTGAGAAGTCGTATTGGTATTTGACGTCACAGTGTCAACAACGCAAATAAATCTACCGACGTTCTCAATTTAAGTCATCCTGACGCAGTGAGTCACATAACTCTGTCACGGGGCCACATGACGTGATGTTACTCGACAGCATGTCTTTACACCATGACGTCACATAACCACGTGACACATGATTAATCAAAGTGCCAATATTAGAGCGCCACGAAAGCCCACAATTTCTCATTCATTTCAATTCTGTATATGACAATTTGATCACTTCATAGAATTACAGCTGCCAGTTTTTATTTCTCATACATTTATTTCGTAATAAATAAAAAAATAATTGCCATAAACAGTTTTGAGCCGGTTACCGTTATATTTTTTTACGGTTCAGTTCCGGTTCAGTTCCAAGGTGGCGGCGAAGATTTTGGTTCGGTTCAGTTTTGGTACGGCTAAAAATAACGGTTTGGTTCCGGTTTTCGGTTCAGTTCCGGTTCGACGCTCTGAATAAACCCTTTGTTCTAATCTGTACAACTTACTTTTCAGTCTGATCCCTCATCTCCCTGTGGGAGAAGGTTCTTGGTTGCTTCAGCCCTAGGAAACAATCATGAAGCATGGTAAGGGTCTCTATAAGCCTAAAGCCTGGGGGAGAGAAAATAAACTGCAAAGAGTGTATAGACTGTTCTGCTTTTAAGTGGTAAGCAGGTGGCAGATTCGTGTGTGACAATCTAGTATGTTGCCAACATGTGATCTCCACAACTCTGCTTAGTGACAAGCATTAAAACTCTATCATTAATAAAAACACACTACACCAGTCACATGTGACCAGACCCCAACGACTAAATTTTCAGTTTCCCTCCATATTTTCATACTTCAAGGTAGAGTAGGTGCTTCACTAAGGCCAGAAGCCACCAACCAAAACAATAATGGTGTCCTGAATTACAGTATGGTTATTGAGGATATGGCAAGTGTATCAGAAAATAATTTATTTACTTGATGTAAGTAGTGCCCCAAAACATCCACAAGGCCTTCAAGGGAGGAGCTTCATTAAATTTGCTTCCCCAAGAGGTCATAAAATCAGTTACAGTGAAAACTTTAATGTCTCCACACCTGCCTGAACTTACTTATTCTTGGAAAGGGAAGGTAGCTCCTCAGAATGTGATAGATTAGACACGATAGAGCAATTTCTCTTGTGCTTCTTCAGGGTGCTGTAGTTTTCACGAGTGCTTATTAAACATGTTTGAACCCTGCCCCACTGTCTTATGTGCTTTTTTTTCTTTACAGAAAATCACTTTTGAGCATGACTGATGTTTAAACCTGCTTACGGCAGTATACAATTGGGGACAGAAGTTTCCAGATCACGAGAACGGTGGCCGATATGCATTCCTGCACCCTCCAATGGTGAGGCACCTGCTGTAGAGACCGGCGCTTGGCGCATGCGCGTCCTTCCATTCTCGCAGGGATGCCGATTCTTTAGTTTCAAGTAACCGCACTGCAATTCTCAATAATTTGCCGCATGGCAACGCTTCGGATGCATCCGCGCCAAGCTGCACACGAGATCCGAGCTAAGAAGCCACGTTGGCTGGCTGGTCACGCCTGTGAATTAGCGGAAGACGAGAGAAGGATTTGCCGATCTCACAAGCTTACACGGTGGCGCGCGCCACTTTTGTGGTAACTTTCTTCACCCGATAACGAACAATATTGTTGTTTATACCAATAAACTGTTATTTGCAGAATATACAAGACGATGGCATTTGGACAGCCGCCAGGTTTAAGCCGTCGGTGTTCCGTTTCGTGGCAAGCTCACAATCTTTTTCCTTATTCAGTTCCGACGTCTGCAGATATGATGAACGTTATTGCGCAACAGTTTTGACCCTTGCGAGAATGTTACCATGAGGTGCACTCGAAAAAAGAAGACTCCAGCTCATTAAAGGCACCTCGCGCCGAGCATATTACAGAATGTTGCAGAATGCCAGGAGCCGAGACATTTAACCTTTCTAATGCAAAATAATTGTTTACTTTGACCTTTGCAAAAAGCAAAAAGAGTGAAATTATACTCATGAAAGACAAAGTGGTGTGCCGGTTGTTGAAAGCCATTCTTGAACACGAAAGGCCGGTAGCATGGCCGATGCTCCCTAGATGGCAATAATGCCTCATTTACATTGATGTTAAACTGCGTTCGCGAGGCGGTTCAGGCGCATTTGATGATGAAAACAAGCGAATCCGCTTTGCAGTTGCAATTTGAGCGCCAGTGTGAAAGTATCATAAACAGAGTGGGAGACTTTCCATGCACGACCTGAGCTGGTGGTGTCCTCTACGAGTCTCTGCCGCGACACGTGCAGCAAGTCACTGCAGTGAACGGTAATTTTACGGGTCATTAGGCAGTTCACTTGCACAATACATAGAGTACATGCCCACCCAGAGCATGTGCTCTATGTGTTGTTTTTCATGTTAATAAAGAAATCACAGTCTTGGGGTTGGAGTCGGGCAAAGTGAGTTGCCGCAAAAGCAGCGCGCACCGCCGTGCAAGCTGGCGAGATCGGCGAATCCTCCTCTCCCACCGATTCACAGGCGCGGCCAGCCAGGCCAGCCGGCCACCACAACTTCTAGGCGTGGATCTCTGGTGCAGTATGGTGCACATGCTTCCGAAGCCGTGCCCAGCGGCAAGTTATCGAGAATCGCAGCGTGGCTGCCAGAAACGAAAGAATTGGCACCCTTGCGAGTATGGAAGGGTGCGCATGCGCCAAGCGCCGGTCTCAACAGCAGGCGCCGCTCCACCGGAGGGCGCAGCAATGCATATCAGCCACCGCTCCCATGGTCGGGAAACTTTCTGTCCCCGACTGTACTTTAGGCAAATTTCAGGATTATGCGCATAGTGTAGCATTTCATGATTACAGTGACCACCCTGCATAAGACCCCTTAGCATCGTTTTTAGCAATGCCCTCTGGTCCTTGCTTCTCCATCTCTGTTATTTCAAATCTTTTGTTCCAAGTCACTTCTTTTGTTTTAGTTGCCTGCTTCCAAGTAGACTGTGGTACTGCATGCAATGCAACTTAACATTTCCAAATAAATATCAAGAACCAAAAATAATGTATTAACAAAAATATTTACAAAATGCTCACTCTGAGATGCCATTTTCTGCGCTTGCACATTATTTTTGGTGTGGAAGTGCATGAGCAGTGGTGCTTGTTGATGCTGCCTTTGTTTAGCAAGTGTTGCTACCTGCAACTGCCGTGCCTGAAAACGCTGGATCAGGTGACCACAGTGTGCTGCAAAAGCCGCCTGAAATGAGGGCAAAAGAGCGAAGTGAAACAACTGCTTCTTTTAGTACAGTTTTGCATTTATGACCACTTATCACCAGACCAGTGAGACGAGACTTATAAGCTTCTGTGCTCTACGGATTTGAGGGTGTCATGTGAATCCTTAGAATGCTTGGCTTCTGCACGCTTGGACACCTCATGACAATTAAATGTGGTCAATATTATAGAGATGTACTCAAGTTAAGTGCTTTGTACAGAGCGATCGTTTTTTGACACCATTAAAACTGAAACACATAGAAAAAAAAAAAGAACTGTACAGCGAAGAACACCGTAACTCTCGTACGTCTAGTGTTGATGAAAAAGTATGTGACCTCAACTGCCATTAGCATACAAAAATTTACTGATATTTGAGCCACTATTTGAGCTGTTGAAGGTTGAATGCAACCTGCTTCAAGCAGGTCTAGTTTTTAAGCACATCCCATTCGCTTTTGCACACAATGGTTACTCGAGGACAGGTGAGTGTAGATACATTCAGATTAAATATTTACTGTATAAAAACGTTTGAGTGAGCTGGCTCAAATTTCTTTCCTATTTGCTGTGGGATATTTATTTGGAGATTATTAATACACTTTCAATTTCGTATCAGCTTCAGTTTCCAATCTCACTACAAGCTCAATTCTAGCAATTGGATTTATTGCTTTCTGTTTCTGGTTACATTCCTAGTTCCCGACTGAAATTTCTACAGGTTCAGTTCAGTGCATTGACATCCGTCGACCTCTAGCTCGCTATATTATTCTGAAACATTCCTTATGTGATGAAATAACTGCGTGAACCATTCTGAACGCACATTCCTCACAACTTGGTGCAGAATCGAAATAGGTACCTGCAGGGAGAGGTCCTCGTTTGCCTGTACATGGTTGCTTTTTGCTGGCGCTTCACTAGGTGGGCTTTTCGCGCATTGGACAGTCTCAAGGGGCACAACCCACGCAACTCCGGGTCTTCTTGTGCGGGACTTCTTCTTGAAAGGTGAGAGACCGCCCCGCTGCTTCTTCTTGGCAGTCGTCATGCCCACTGACACAAAGTATCTTTCCTTCGCTGCACTTTCCTGCTCACTTCCAAGCTGAGAACTGGACGTCTGCGCCCCAACGCTGGAACTGTCGTTGCTTGTAGATATGCGTTCCACGCTCACTTCCACAGAATCTGAGGCTGCAGTTGACATTTGAGAAGAAGTTGGCCGGTTGTCTTCAGCCAGCAGGAACAGCTCCTGAAGTCGGTTCAAGCGCTCCACCTCTCTCTGAAGCTGCCTGAGGTAGCTATTCCTCTGTCGATCCACCAGGCCTCTCAACTTCTCCAACTCCTTGCGTGCTATTCGCTTAAGTTTGCACCCCGTTCCACTCACTGACAATGATTGTGAAGCCACTCCTTCTGACGCAGTGTCGTAGGAAGTGGAGGTATATCGCGCACATGGGTTCCGACCCCTCCTCGCCATAGCTAAGCTTCGCTTGGCACGAGCCGTGATGGGCTTGGCAGAGAGCTCCGAAGACGATTCGCTCACTCCAACTGACACTGAAACATACAAAAGTAAGCTTTTGGAAGGAAGTCCAGTGGGATGGTGTTGTTTCTCTGCATAAGAGAATTGCAGAGTTTACTGAATATTTCTCTAGCAGAAAGAACAAAACAGTAAAGGCTCATTCACACACTTGCGACTTTATTGGACCGTGTGCCTTCAAACCACTCAAAATATCTCGCGACGAGAGGACACATAGACGCCAGTTATCAGGTAGCTATGGGACACTTTCAGTGTCTGCATATTTCTTTTTTCTTTACCGCATCATTCTTTCCTTTTTGGCTCTTAAAACTTCTGTCACGTTACAAACGACCATTTCCCATAGGTAGTACATACATTTGACCTTGCCAATACCGCGAAACCTTTGCTCTAGTGAAACGCAGTTCCAGGGTCACCACATAGATGGCGCCATGCCGTGTTCTCTCGTCGTAAGAAATTTTAAGGCACTCGGTCCTAAGGAGTTGCAAGTGTGTGGAACGGGCCTTAAAAGGACAAGACCCGGACGGGCACATGCTTTCACCAAAAGAATGTGTTTCTCCGTGTCTCGTCTCTTACCATTTCATTCTTTCTGCTAGAGAAATATACCAACATGCTCATTACGAATATTACCGAATATCCACCGCATTCGGTGAACTACCCGGCCTTGGCGACCCGTGGGTCCAACAAAGTCCCGGTTTGCTAAGTACAGTTCGTCTGTACCATCTAGCTCAGGACTAGGTAAACTCGGGCCCACAGACTACACGTGACGCTGCAGTTCCTTGCCTCATTCATTCACCCGCGGCTAGGAATGGGCCGAATAGCATGCTCACCTCGATAGACTGTCATTTAAATGGCAGTCTATTTAAATGGGAGCAAATGACACACCAAAAACTGTGACAAAGTTTTGTTGCAGTTTTTGGTGTGTCATTTGCTCTTTAGTCCCAACCTATGCAGAGAACCTCCAGTTCCAGCTGAAGGCTGTTTAAATGAAGACATGAAGACATCAGAAACTCAAGATGTCTTCCTGCATCCCTGGTGCACTTCTACTAACACTTTCCCTTGCACAAGTTTTTGGAGGTCTAAAACTAAGAATGATGATTGATTGATTTGGAGGATGGATGGATGGATGGATGGATATTGGCTGTTCCCTTTATATTGGGCGGTAGCTTGCACCACCTAGCCTTGATTAATTAATTCAGAAAATTTGTTTCCTTTTCTTTCTCTCCCATACTTATCTTTCTTTTCCCTTTACCTCCCTGCAACTATCACCGGGCCGGTAGAGTACTTTCCAGGGCCTCTAAACTTGTCAAACACAAAGTTGGGGCCGAAGTTGATGAAGTGCACCGATTGGCCCATAGAGTTATTATAATGCACTCTAGAGGTTCAACTGGCGCTAGTGTGCTGCGGCAAATTGAAGCAGACAGCAACAAGTCGGAAATTGACTTCTGGTAATGTATTTCTATAGGAAAAAGTGAGTGCACCTTCTCCCTGCGCTCGATTATAAGAGCAAATATCACAAATCATTCGTATGTACTAGGTAGATTTGAACATTGCTCAGTCACGCAGACAAAATAATTGGTCAGTTACGGCGTTTTTACTTAAAATTCGTGGCATCAAAAACTGTGCTAAAATGGCTTCGTACATGTATTTATGTGCACTGTCGGCAGTGGCGGATCCAAGGGGGGGGCGACGGGGGCAGCCGCTCCCCCCAAACCAAGTCGACCCCCCTCCCTCTCCCTTCTCAGAGGGCAATTTGACATGGGTGGACCCCCCTTGCAGAAGAAAGAATGGGAGAATAGTATCCTTAAAAATTTTCCGCTCCGCCGCCCGCCCGCCCGCCCCCCCCCCCCCCCCTCCCCCAAAACAGAGTTCTGGATCCGCCCCTGACTGTCGGACACTGTTAGCGCGAACATGGCGTCGGCGCTTTCCAGCATGGGGGATATAAGTGCCAAACGAACGAAGGACATGTTGAAAATAAAGAGACGGCAAGAACTGCGCAGGAACACTGGATAAGTAACTCCTTGTGCATGCAGACGATCAAAATAAAAATAAATAAGCACTGCTTTATACTTTCTGCTCATGAATATGCGCGAAGATGCTTGTTCTGCGTCCAAAACATCACCCGCAGGCACGAAATCTTTGAAAATAGGGAGAAGCCAAAGAACAGGTGCCCGATAAAAGATACCCGCCACAGGAAATAATAAAAAGACGCACCTTTCATAGCCCATATCCTTTATTCTTTACGTTTCGAATGTTTCTTTTAACCGCTTGTAAAGATGCACAACGGAGTCATTTTCATATAGTGTCAGGACGGGCATATAAGCAATATATAGGCACCACCGGAATGCTGGCGAACCTTGAACACACTCTACATTCCTTCGAAACGAAGCTAGTCAGATGTCAAAGCAGAGCTCTATACAAACAAGTGTGATTGCAAAAAAGACTGCACAGTTACCTTTTCCGCTCCTCATAGCCTTTAGGCGAGCCTCAGTTACAGGAAACCCTTTAGAGCACACCTTTTTCTTGTCTGCTGCTACATGATCTGCAGGTTCCTGAAAAAACCTAGAGTAGAAGAAGATTGAAATGCT
The DNA here is from genome assembly GCA_037355805.1 of Ixodes ricinus. Classification (NCBI taxonomy): domain Eukaryota; kingdom Metazoa; phylum Arthropoda; class Arachnida; order Ixodida; family Ixodidae; genus Ixodes; species Ixodes ricinus. Next base: position 172,669 of record JAZHYW010042070.1, on the reverse strand, counting down.
CTTTAGATAAAAATTCTGGAAGCTATTTTCAAATTAAAAACAAGAAAGAAATTGCACAATATGACATTTTCAATACTCACCTTCGTTTGTCTGTCACAAAGTCCCTGGAAATAACTGTAGCCATTGCTGGAGCAGTGATTGCTTGAGAAGACACTTTTGCATTTGTGAGAGCCAGAGGCCTTGTGACATATCGCTTTCTTGTGAGAGTGCTTTCAGCTGGTCCTTGCAAATTAATATTCATTTGCTTTGGTTTCATGTGGCAAGGTCTTCGTTCAGACAAAATCAGTGGAAGGCTCGACCCTAATACCGTCAGTTGATCAGTTGACATGTCCTTTCTTCCAGCAGAAGGCTCCGTAGTTATACGTGGCAAGGTGTCCGTTTCAAGGAGTGCCACTGCTGGAACGTAGGGAAACCCGCTGCTCAACCAGTAGTCAAGTCGACGCTTGTTGAGTTCACTGCATGCCCGAGGTGCCTCTACAGGAGTGTTGCTTCTAGAGGCGAGCCTCTTGACTGCATTTGGCAGCCTCATTTTCAGTCTGTTTGCCTTCACAACTGCAAGATTGCCGATGTCCGAAGGCAAGTCTTCTCCGTCTGGTGCCCACTTCGTGGGTGTAGCAGTTTTCACAAATTCAGTAGTGCTGCTAATCTGGCTTGTCCTCTGTGCTGCAGCATCGGTTGCTTCGGATTCACTGGCCGCACTCTTGTCCCTACGACAACTGCTGGAATCTCTAAATGACTTGCGACTGAAACTAAGGCCGACACACCTGGCACAATCTCTAGGAGGAATCACACGACTCCCACTGATGGATAACTTGTCCGTTGATTCCATGGCTGGAGAGTGTGACATACTTGATGAATTATGGTTTGTAGCATGTGCTGTACCAACTGCACTGCTGATGTGCCCCATCCTTTGAGAGCTGGTATGCCTGCTCTTCTCAGACGAGACTGACAGAGCACGATTTTGTTTTGTTGAACTGCTGGAGCCTGCATTCGGACTGCTTGAAATTGATGAAGAAAGCCTCGTTAATGGCTTTTTTAAAATGACTTTTGTATATGCTTCTTCGAAACCACTGGCAATACTAGCCTGGACTTCGGCGTCTCTAATAGGACACACTTCAGTTTGAACAACAACATCACGAAATACTGCAGTGGGAGCATTTCCCTCAGAAAATACAGTTTCTGGCAAAGCATCTGCTTCTGATTTTGGCCCATGTAAATAAACATATGGGTACTCTAAGTTTCCATGGTGGCTAAGAACCTGCAGCCCACCCATCCTTTCAGGAAAGTGACTTTTACTGTGAGAGTCCGAGTAACCAATATCAGCACCATTGTCCCATTCCAAACGCTTGCTCGATGCATAACTAGACATTGAAGCCGGAGATGCTTTCCTAGGAGGATCTCCAGCCATTGAGTCTTCTTGAGAAAAAGTGCCGGAATGGCTTTTTATGTCTGCTTCATAGATAGAGAGATCCTGAATAACACTCTCAACAATGTCTTCAATGGCCTGATCGACCTCAAGATGAGAGTCCCAAGACTGCAAACTGGCATCCCCAAAAGAAGATGTAGAGTGTCGAGGTCCATGGACATAAACACTGGCATTGGGAGGCAGTCTTCGCAAAGGCAAGCCATCGATGTGCTGTCTTCTTTTGTCAGAGTCACTCTTTCCCTGGCTAGAAGAATGCTCTCCCAGTGTTAGGGGTACAACTGTAAGTACAGACTCGAGTGAAAGGGTCAGTTCTGAATTATTGGTTAAATTGTCATCTCCAAGACCATCAAATCTTGCAACAGCCTCTTGCTGAGTAGTGTTCGGGGAATACTGCTTTTCTTCATGTGCTCTTCGACTGAATGTGACTGAGTGCACTGGACTGCCTTCTTTGTGCAACTCTTCAGAAAGGGGCACTGGATCCCCATCAATTGCACCAGATGCAATACAGCTACTGTCATTACGATCGGTGCTGCCCTGCGACGTAGTTACAACTGGCACGCTTTCACTACTAAAGGAACTTGTCACGGATGTCCCACGAGATGGTGCCAAAGCCAATGCTGCCGGTGCCGAATGAGTAATGCCCTGGGGACCTTGTGACTCCATATACCTGGGTGTATTCTTGAAATTGCCTTGGCTAAGTTGACTGGTAGTTCCTAAAGTATGGACAGTAGGATTATCAGATGACCCTGTGCCAAGCACCCAGCTTGCAAAGGTAGGTAGTGGCACTAACAATGGTGACTCCTCATGCTTTAACGCTTGGAAGTTTGAACTACTCCTGAAATAAGTGCTGTTGCTTTCGCTGGTGTCTGCATCAAGGTCGCACCTCTCTGTACTCCCTCTGCCACTGCTAGCTTCCCAGGCTGGCTTCAGAACACCCACAGAGGTGGTGGTTTCACTGCTCGAGCTGGCGTCCGATGTGGCGTAGCACAACGGAAACGAAAACGCCGTGTGGTATTTTGGCGGCACAGTTGATGTCATGAACGGCTCCATTCCTCTCCTGATTTACACGTTCTCTGCGGGAATAGAAAACAGAAATAAAAAATATCAGGGCTTGAGACATGCGTAAAAAATATTTCTCCCGACCGTTATATTAGAAATCCAAACAAAATATGAGGCGCACAATTTCAAACCGTCATTTGCAATCGTCCCCACGCCTTTTAAATAAAATACCTACAAATGTAAAAAAAAAAATTAAACCACTATAAAAATTTTAAGCAAAGCGCAATTTAAATGTGCAATAAAAGATCACCAAGATGCTTTCATGACAAGATACGAAGGAGCCTCACCTTAGTCTTGAAAACGACTGCATTATACAAACAATGCTGTCGGCGCAAAAATAACGCTGGCTTTGATTGGCTTGCCACTACACAGAGTGTTGTTAAATACACCTATTACATAATTGTCTCAAAAAAAGTCAAATATATGTAGGGAACAACCACGGAACAACCGAACAAGGAACCAACGGACAAAACCAGAACGTTTATGCTTTGGATGGATTGGGCTGGATTTTTCTCGTCTACGTCGTCTACATCTCGAGCCATAGAGATCGTACATACCAACGTACATACCGAGCGGTGGTCTCGAGCTTGACATTTGAGGGCTTTGAAGCCTTTAAAGCTGAAACAGCTAAAACGTTTCAGACACACAAAAAAAAAAAAAAAACGGAAGCAGTGAAAGTTTTGGGACAAAGAGAGCAAGAGGGCAAAGCGGCAAAGCTGACAAAGTTGCACAAAGGGCCTACTTCGTAATGTAAAACAGGTAACACGCAGCTGATGCGAGAGAGAGAGAAAACAAAATTCGTATCTAATTTGCAACTTTTATTTCTGCAGTTTTTTTCTTGCGTCAGTTTTGTCGTTTCAATCTGAGGATAATGCTAATGACGTAAGCGCCCTGACCCAATCCTGACCGCACTGTCGGGGGGCGTGGTATGTAGGAAAAAGTGGAAAAAGTGGAAAAGACTCGCGGAAGCAGAAGCTTTTGCACGTTTCCGCATCCGGGAGTGCACTTGTCGACAGTGCATTTTCTGCGCGACAAGGGAATGTAGGCTAAATCTTACTGAATTGGAAGGCAGTCCGATGTGTTGGCAGTGTTCGATGTGCGGCCGGTGTAGCGCCGAAAAGTCCATCCAGCCGAGCGTCGGTGAGGTTTGCTCGGCCACCGACTGCCACGATCGTTGGTCAGGCTTGTTGAGCCGCTCTAGTCCTTGAGCTTTGATGTGCTAACGGGTCGTTTGTCCAAGGCCGTGTTGGATCCATAAAAAAGGGGTCACGGAGTTTTGGCCACTCCGCGTCGGAAGGTTATTTGCAGTGATGCAAGCAGCTACGGCTCGCTGATGAGGTCCTTCACATCGTGCAGCAGTGGACGTTTTTTGTGCGATTACAGGCACAGGAAAGAATTAAAAGGGCACGGTAGTGTCATTTTCCAAACTCTAGCTGTAAGGTGATACCAAAAAATGGCCTGTTTTGCCTGCATGGGGGAATATTCTGTTGACTGCTGATCATCGCGCCGTGAGTGCGGTCGACGGCACCAAGCCTGCATTCGAGTGCCGTCCTACGGTGCTCCCACCGAGCACATGCCGTCCTTTAGTGAGGAATGCGTTGCTTTTGGCACTTTGTGGCCGAAATTAGTATTCCTAATTTCGCTGTACTTTTATGTGTTAAATTTTCTAATTATGTGGATGCTCAGGTTCCATACAACTTTCTTCATAAGAAATGATATCTGAAAACCAAAGAATGACATCCCTGACGCGTTTCAATGCGGAGAGCAAGTCTGCTGCTTTTGCGCAGGGGTTGTGCTGACTTCAGAACGACGCCAATTTCTGATTTGATTTGACTAGAAGGATAGAAGGTAGACCTCAATGCTAAATGCCCTGAGGTCTACCTACTATTTTTTTTTTTTCAATCGGTTTCTGACATTATTGCAACCTCTGTGCAAGGAGCAGACAAACTAGCGCTCCACATAGCGTAATGGTTAGCATGCCTGGCTAGTAGTAAGTAACGTGAAATTTTTTAATGTTTCTTTTGTATTTTGTAGAGGCTGTTGCCACCACTCGAGAATGTGAGATTTAAACTCAAATTTATTTTAAATCACAATCGCAACCTTCGAGAGAGTGCCACTTCGGCAAACTTGAAGAGGGGTGGCACTCATGAGGTTGGTCGAACAATGTTTTAGCAAACAAAGTCCTGCCCCCGACTTTTCATAGAAAGACACGAGGCAGCGTGTATGGGTGAGCCAGGTGGGTTAACATTTTAGTAACGAGCCACCGCAGATTGTCGCCGCCAAGCGGCGTGAAGGGGGGAGGGGCTTCACATGTGCCCCAGTGATGCACATCATTTGCTAAAACATAGATTCGTTCAAATGACTACTGTTTGCTAAAAGGCCATTCGCTCATATGATATGACCCATTCACATACCCTTTTCTAAAGCACACATGCCTTTACATGCTTACGGGAGCTTACATACGTTGAGACTGACCGGGACATCCGTGCTTTGTATGAAGCGTACGTGGCAACCAGTGGACCATCTTAGAAAATCGCCAGTTCGGGGCTTCTGGTATGAAAATATGTGAACACACTTGCTCAAGCGAACGCAGGCACTCCCTCGACAAAAGAAGCAAGATTCTGCTGGCTATATTGAGCTGCAGTGGCCTAGAATGGGCTCCCTCAAAGACTTTTGTTCCTATTGGGGCTTCTCTTTTTGCCCCGAAGTTCATTCCAAGGCTCTCCTTCCATCTCCTTAATTTACGCTTTGTTTCATCCTCGGAATCCTCAAACCCCGTTTTCTGCCAGGTGGCGCCAGTTATTTCTAGAATGGTGGATTGAGAATTAGGAATTCGCACGCAACATTCGAAGCAACATACAAGTGACTCATATTGTAATATAAGTAAACGCTACTGTATCTACTATATCCACCCTTTTCAAACAATGGTTCGACCACTAACATGTTTCTGCTTCAATATGAATTTTCTCAATTACCTTTAGCTTAAAGCTTGTTAGTTATCGTTAATTTCAGACTGTATCGTCATGCATAAAGCCCTGTAAATGTTTCGGAGGTCCCCCCAAAAAATTTACAGGGCTTTTCTTAATGTAAAAATAAATGATGAATCGCCAAACACTCTGCTTCTGCCCAAATGTTCGGTCCGAACATTTGGGCAGTTCGAACCAGATGGAAAAGTTTCAGAACGAACCATTATCTTGATATGTGATTTTCTTAAAATTTAAATGGGAATCACCAAACAATTTGTGTGAGAGAAGTAAAAATAATATTTTATAAAGGGAGTTAGGCCTTTTTCTGAAAGGTTATCTTATTTTTGTGCAAATCATTGGATTCCCAAGTGAACTAAACAGATCTAAGATGAAGGTTTAGACATTGATACCAATAGATTTGTAATCATATATGATGTTTCTATAGGTTTGCCATTGCAATGGCAACCTTTACCATGGAAATTGATCATGTTTCATCAGGTCAGTTGAGTTCTTTGCGATTCATAATTTATTAAGTGCAGGACCAGACATAGCCAAGAAATTCACCCTTTTCCCAAATCACACTGCCCCCTTAAAAAGAAAAAAAAAGGGAAAAAGCATGATGAAGGAAGAAAGAACATTTGCTGGACTCTCGTATCGGCCTTGAGAAGAGCTTCGTCTAGCTAGATACAGCACCAAACTAGAGAGACAGTGCGGTGTGCAGTGCGTGTGCCATTTTCCCACTGCATACTTACCGTATAATACCGCGCATCCGCCCATTCCACATTAAGCGCCCATCTCCAAATTTGTAAGATCTGAGAAAATACGCACAGTACATTTATATGTAAAATTGATGACCAGACAAGCGCCCATCCGATATTTTTTGTGATTATCTCTGAAGTTTGAGTGGGCGCTTGCCCGGTATTTTACGGTATACGTTTACCTGTTAAAGGGACACTGCACACGGAGGCTAATTTCTTACAATTGTACATCCTTTATAATTTTGGGAGGTACATCAGGAAGCTAGAAAAACTTTTTTCAGAACTTTTTGGACTTTTTTGTCAAAGTGCTTTCAAAGATCAGAGTAAGATACACAAAATGTTGGCATTGTTTTCTTTAGTACTGTGATCCTACAACTCGGCTGTGAAGACCATCGGGTGGCTATTTTAGAATGTTATCCAGTAGCAGGGAAATATAGGCAACAATCTGAAAGGGAACAGACCTCCTCACTTTTTTACACGCCTGCAAATTTTGAAACATGTAATGGTTTGATACGAGTGCTAGAATTGAAAGTTTAGATCCCAAACTACATACTGTTTGACAGGTTGAGGTTTGACGACGGTTGTGGGAGCCGTGAAACTGGAAAAAAAAGAAAGTCTTTCATATTGTTGCCGATAGCACATTCAAAGCACTTCTCCAAAGCTTGTGCCTATGCGTTTAAAGAATTGTGTTCTGTGGAGTGTTTCAGTGGGGTGGCTGACCGTAATGCCCATCCACAGGGTAGGTACCACAAAGCGTTGACTGCATTGACTACATAATCTTAACATTTGTGGGGATATCACGGAAAATAAGAGATCCACATGTAAAATATACATATTTAGACAGTGGTGGCAGAATTAATCTTTATTTAAGGGTGCTAAACAGAAAATACAATGAGAATTCAAGCTATATTTTCTAGAAAACCACATTATTTTTCTACCTATTATTTTTATACTAAGTTTTGTTAAAGAAAATCACTAGATGATTTCACCGTTTAAACATTGTGCTATATTTCTGTTTCATACTAATTGTTTCAAAAATTCCTTCCACATACAATCGAGCTGGGGGAATAAAGTCGATGGCCTACACACATGCTTGCATACAATGATTTTATTTCAGCAATTATGCATCTTTCTTTGTCCTAATATCTTTCTTTGTCCTAATGTGTGATTTGTTTTGAATTGTTATTTTCTAAGGTGCTTTGTTGTTATTTTGTTCATCATTACTGCCAGTTGTTGTAATCCCACTCCTGCAATGACCTCAAATGAGGTCGCAGTATGTACAATTAAATAAGTTGTCGAAGCAACAGTAAAAATAGTTTGACAATCCAGCATACAGACAAAAAGTTCAAGTAGGAAGTTGACAATTGTACTTCTTTATTTCACCTTGTCCTTCCAGGTTACATGCTTCTCTAGCATTAAATGTGGCAATCAACCAATGGATTATTTTCAATTGAATCAAATGCATGTAGTACATCAAAAGTGAAATCAAAAATTAATAGTGACTGTAACAGCCAATTTACTTCTCAGGGGGTCACTTCACTGACAGAATATCTTGCCCCTCCTGAAACAAAGGTCCTGGCTATCTTTAAGAAAAGCAGGACAAGCTCCTTCCACAAAGCACTCTGCTCTTTCCACTTTAGCACAACGTATGCTGGAGGCGAGTGGACTCGTCTCCTTTCCAGTGTTCACTCTGCTAAAGTGGAAAGGGTTTTGTGGGAGGAACTTGTCCTGCTTTCTTAACTTGCAACAGAGTATATAAGAAGTATTAGCTTTTTGATAATTACGCTATTCTGCATTCTGTGTGCTTGTGCATGTGGCTTAATAAAATAGATATCATCAAAGAGTGTGGATTGTAATCGTTTTTAACCCTGTGCAGCATTGTGTAGCATTTCTTTGTGCAGCGCATTATGAAAGGCTCAGAAACTGAGCTCAGGGATGGCACTGCATTTTTACATGAATACTGTTGTCTTGTTCAGCCTTCCCTATAAAAAGGCAGGCCACATTATGCAGAATCCTACACCTCAAAAGTGTTTTTTTTTTTTTTTTTTTTTAAATTGAAGTCAGTGTCAGCATTTTGCGTGTTGTCAAGCATTGCCGACAAATGACCAGAAACTTGAAACCTTGTTAGAGCCATGGAAGGGTGCTCGATGGGTTACTTTGACCTGAACAGAACATTCATGCATGCTCCAAAGTTGTGGTAAGCATCTAGAAAGGATGAAACTTCTGTATTTGTATGAACTAGGGTGTCGCGAACTTTTGTCGAACCGGATTTTTAGGTCGAACTTTTGGGGTTCGACTGGGTCGAACCGGTTCGACGAACCTTCAACCTTTTAACCAGATTCGACCAGTTCGACTTTGTGGACAGTGTGGCCAGACCTTGATACAAGCATGTCTAGGTTTAGAGAATTCTTTTTTATGCAAAGGGTTATTTTAATTTTATGAACAGTTGCAATTAAATGAAACTAATTTAATCACTGAAGAAGAACTTAATTTTTTGTACTGTATTGACTGAAATAACCAATCAGTGCTGCCTTTATCATCCCTTAGCCATCACTATCCATTCCGAAGCCAACTGGCCAGCCTGTCGCACATGTGCATAGCAGTCGAACCTTTGTCGAACTTTTCACAAGAAGTTTGAAAAAGGCGAATCTGGGGTGCTGTGTTCGACAAACATTTCGTTTCTTCTAAAAAGAAATGGAAGTGACGGAACTGACAATATCGCGTCTCATTGGCTAGAGGCGCAAATGACGAAAGAGGGAACTTTTGTCATTTGAGCCTCTAACCAATCGGACGCGATGTCGTCACTTCCGTTTCTTCTTAGGAGAAACGAAACATTTGTCGAACATAGCCCCACTGGTCGAACTTGAACCTCGACCAGTTCGCGACGCCCCTAGTATGAACTATTCTTACCGCTTTCAATGTTGCCAGTCTAAAATATGAAGAAAAAAAAATAGGTCGTGCCAGGTGTGAACATGATTAAAGTTGATATTGTCACGAATAGAAGTAGGAAGTGGATGTGAAACTGAAAAAAAAAAACATTTAATGAGGTGAACTTGTGCCTACAAACTTACAGAAAAGTGACACAAACCTTGCATAGGCGATGGAAGTGTGACAGTCCCCAAGTGGCAAGTTCAGGAATGTTCCGAACCAGAACGCATGACGACGGTCTAGAAGAAGCTGGAACTTTCCAGTACAGTACAGAAAAAGAAATAAAAACAGGTTGAGGGGTTCAAACCCCATTCCTCCATGTGGTAGCCTCATGTGTTGCCAACTCCACCACGCATGCAGCAATGACACAAGAAAAAGGAGGTGCTGCAATATGAATTATAAAATAGTGCCCGAGATTTCAGCACAGTATTACAGAAAGGCAACATGTCTTTGCCTTATCTTGCTTTGCTCAGATTTTGAAAGAATGGTTATTAAAGCAGTACTGACAAAATGTATGCAGTACTGTACGTCTGAAAATATAGTGCAGTATAAAACTACATAAAGATCAATGATTACATGTAACAATTCTGAAATTGCTCTCAGATGCATACCTTACCAGTTCATTTGTTATACATAAGAGTGAAAAACATTATCTAGAGCAGAAAGATATCTGACAATGACTGATTGGGCATTGGTTGTTCTCTGCATTAAATGTAATAGCTAGCATAGATGGTGGCATTTCTTTTGGCATATGGAGGTCTCCAATCTCTAGTTGTTCCTTATGGGCTGTCATCTTACCATAGGAAATGTTTTTTTTAAATTATTATTTATGGCATGGATCTATTTTGTATGGCAGTCGAATGGGTAAAATATATATTTTTGAGAAATTTGCAGCACACTGTCACCAATTTCCATGCTCCATTTTAGATGTCATTGAAATTAGCATATTGGTTTTAACTTGAACTGAAAGAAACTAAGCACATAGAGAGACAGTCCCCTTCAGTGCAAGTCATCTCATATTGTAAACTTCCTCTCAAGACATGCTCTACATCTCAGCTTAGTACAATTCAGAAAATAACATTTTCCCAAAATGTTCTCTATTTACTAAACCTCAGAGCACAGATGGTCGAAAAGATCCTGTGCCCTATGTTGGGCAGTAGCTGTTGGATTTTGTACTTCAAGTAATCTATACCAGACATATTTTCAAATCAAGTGCTTCCTCAACACAATCTTGGTACCAGACTTTTGTACCCACCAACCATAAACAATGAACCAGAAAGCAATGCAAACCACATTACTTTGCAAAACAAACAATAAAACCTCTGCCTTTGCTTCGACCAAACTAGAGACACATGACCAAGTTTTGTGTTCACTTGGCAAACCTAATTTTTCTGCACTCCTCCATCAAGTGTCAACCAACTATTTTAGTGTACTTTCTTTGAAAAGTACCAGAAACATGTATACCATATTTTCCAAACTTTACATGTTTGAAAGCTGAAATTTTCCGCTGCCGTGACGAATTTTGTGAATTAAAGAGTATGTTAACGACAATTTATGTATGATACAAGCCTTTTTGTGAGCTGAGAAAGCAGCCATTTGTCAGGGTGTGCTATGTATGAGAAGATTTTTGCGTCAACTAAGCACCAGGTGCAGACTATCAAAGCAAAAACTTTTTTTGACCCCAAATATGCCCCTGTGGACTATAGTTTGGAAAATACGGTACTACCTGCAATCAGGCACGTAGCCAGGATTTTGTTTCGGGGGGGGGGGGGCCCGCCCATGACAAAATGCTGTATGAGGGGGAGGGAGGCCCCAGCAAAATAAAAGATTTCGGGAAAAAGCCCAACCCCCCCCGCCCCGCCCCCTCCATAGGTGCCTGCCTGCGACACATAGAAAGTTTGGGGCTCTTTTAGTGCAGCTGCAATAAACCTTCTGGACTGCACATATTGAAATATCCAGAGCCGTCTGGAAGGGTGTCTGGAAAGGTACGAGCACAGAGCAAAGAAACAATAAAGTGGTGCACCAGTCAGACTGCAGGTTTGCCTGCTGTTCTTTCCCCAATGGTCGGACAATTGAATGCATGCTAGCACAATAGGCGGTGTATGAAGTAGTACATTTGCTTCGTAATTTACATAACATCGCTCGGCAAATAAATAATCGCGGGCTATAACTTTCTTTGTGAAACAAACCCAGTTTATTCCCATCCGATACTCGAGCCAACCTGCGCCGTGTGCTCCTTCACCCGGCTGTCAAAGATGGCATGCACGTCAGTACAACCCTTCATCGCGGCGTCTAGCATCTTCTCCAGGTTATCAACGTGGACCCGGGAGGACATCTCGAGCAGAACAATCTGCTGCGACTTGGGCAGTACGGCCACAGTCAATTCAGGACCCCGGTTCGACTCCTCAATGGAGCTAATGTCCACCAAGGGGACCCCGTCGATGAAGCCGACGGAGCAGGCACACACGTAGTCCTTGAGCGCGATTCCAGCATCGATCAAGGCGAGGGTGGCAGCATTCACACAGACGCTCAGCGTACCGCCGTCCGACTGCAACACTTCCACAAAGATGTCGATCTGTGACCGCGGGTACAACTGGGTCAGGATGGTTGCTTCAAAGGTCTGCTGGATGTGCAGGGTCATCTCCTGGGATTTCTTGTCGCCTCTGGGCCGACGCTTCCTCTCAAATGTGCTGAATGTGGCCATGCTGAACTGACAATTGACGAGCACGCGGTCGTGGAGTGCTCGGGACCTGTTGCCCCGAGGTTCATGAGGGCCGTAAACGGCGGCGAGGACCTTTGCATTACCCTGCTCGATGTACGCCGATCCATCTGCTTGAGAGAAAACGCCTAATCGGCAGTCGATTTTTCTTTGCTCGGTAGGTTTTCTGCCGTCCAGCCGATAGCCTTCATCTGAAAGAAGCTCTAAGCCCGCCATTGTTGATGATTACACACGATTCCACAGGGACAAAATGCACCATGCGTGCCGCCGTGATGCCGCCGGTACCAACGCCACCCAACGACGCAGGAGGCCAGGAGCACACAGTGGGAGCAGAGTGAACAGAGTATGGTAGAGTTACTCTAGAAGGGTGGGGCGATCACGTACGCAGAAACTGATAATTCCTTGTGCAAGATATGTAAGTTACAACAAGGTCAACCAGGCGTTAAGTTCGCTAGGTCCGTTTAACTCACTTGGTTTTGTCGGTTTTGTAGCACAAGAAGCGCGAAGAAAGCTCACATTTTGTCCGTTTAGGACTCGCAGTTTTGCAGTTGTCACCCTTTCTGACCCTAGTGCCTTAGCTGTAGTAGCTAATGTAATATTCATTTGTATCATTAAAATGAGCACAATGTCAGCAGAAATCACGAAGTCCCAGATTCCAGTCACTGTATGATGGGTGATTGGTGCAAACTCAAACCAGAGTAAATAAACCGTCCCCTGAAATGGCCTGGCGTTATCATCTTTAAATTTCCGATTAGTTTGAATAATAAACTAGAATATTTTGTATTTCCGATAACAACTTCAGCTGTGTGACTCCTGGAACTAAACAAATAAAAATAATTGTTTCATTGAGGCTACGGTGATTGCGCAGTGAGGCACTATTCGTTCCATTTAGTGGCGCCATCTGACTGTTAGCGATCTGCAAAAAAATGTTGAAAAGTTCGAAAAGGCATTCTGGGATAAGAATTTACGCCATGTTGGTAGTCGCCGTCTGAATCTGCTAGTATTTACATTTTGCCTGCTAGTGAAGACCTAGAGGAATAGTTGCGGTCAAGCTTGAAAATCATCGTCGTGCGCCAGTATGAGTCCAGTGGAGACGAAAAAAGCCAAGAGGAGAAAAAACAAGAAGGTGGCACGTTCGCCAGCAAAAGCTCCGATTGAAGGCGTAGGCATGTCTACTAGAGTTGGCAGTGCTAATCCCAGTAGTCGCCAAAACGAAAAGGTACAGAATCAAGTGCTTTTTCTTGGGCCTAGATGATTATCAGCCCGGTTCCACCGCCTCTTTGTAGTATTCGAAAAGTTAAATATGTTCTGGCGTTTTTAGCTTTCAATTTAATCTATCGCGAAACTCGAGAAACATGCCTACTGGTGTGCAGTGCTTGTAACTGTGTAATCCTTTCTTTTTTGGTTCATTTGTTAGAGTAAATTAATATTATTATTTTTTTTAATTTAGGAGCTTATTTTCTTGAGCTGCTCCTAACTCTTAGGTTGAGAGCATGTTGAGTAACGCCAGTAGAATAAGAAGAAAAAGGAAACTACATTTTGTAGATGCGGGACTTGAGGATTGAAAGCGCATTTCTGGAATACAAGACGAGTTGGATTGCCTCATGCATTCCACGAATTGTGCCCAAATAATAAGGCAAAGTAGGGGATACTTGGGTGGTTTTCTTCCCGTATCGTAAAACACTTCTTTCTGGTGCTGCATGTAGTATGCATACCGTAGGCTATTTTTAGTGCCGTGTTACGGTGTTCTAGTGTGGCCTGCAAGAATAAATTCTGGTCCACCAACTTTGCCAGAATATTTTGGCCCATTCTATTTGCCGGCATTCGCTAGCGCATTGAAACCATTATGGCACTAGGCGTTGAATTCACGCGCCCCGGCTATCAAACATTGCACGTGCAGCGGTCAGTCTTTTTTGTTATTTTTTCGCGCAAGGGTTACGCGAGCCACATCGTATTGCTGGCAATTAATTTTTGCATAAAATCCTTGTACTTGCCTTCCATGCAACCAGTATATGACTGTGTGCAGACAAAACTGCTTTGAGTCTTCCTCTGCATTTGAATGAACTCGTTTGACCTCCACCAGTTCATGAGCTGCGTGAACTGGTGACTCTGTCATCACCAAATGCTACTTTTATGTGCATGCTTTAGTTTTAACGAATTAATTTGGGATGAGTCAGTGAATGTATATATTTGTGGAAGTGTTGTGTGGTTGAGTTGTTTGTGTCCAGAACCTTTGTGTGTAGTCCGGTGTAAGAAAGACATTAGGTTTTTTAATCTGCACTGATAGTATGAATCACCATTGTTGAGATTGGCTTTTGTTACATTTTTTTTGTGTTAAACATGAGCTTACATATTTGGAATGTTCATCAAATTATGCCAAACCTTTTTTTTTGTGTGTATTTTTTTGTGTGAAATGGTTGTGTGCAATAGGTGGGCCGTTATTGATAAAGATAGCAGGGGTGACCCATACATTGCCTTCGTTTGTTCTGGGCCACACCGTGCACTTGTTCAGTACATACTGTACGACATAGGAGAAAAATGTTTCTGAAAGGGGCAAACTCACTGATGAGGAGGTTCAACAAATAGCACAAAACAGTTTGAAGGACCTCGCCTGTGTCATTTTGTGTCTCTCATCAATCGTCATTACCCGGGAAAAGTGTTTTCATAATCTCGCATATATAAGTACGTCACATAATCTAATACCCCTGTCAGACGGGCACCTCAAATGACATTTACCCCAAATGACATTCAGTGTAAATGTCATTTAGGCAGTGTCACACGGCAATTCAAATGACATTCGAGCTCAACTGAGTTCTCCCAAACTCATTTACGGCTCGTAAATGTGTAGTCCCGTCAACAGCGGCCAGCACAAGTTCCGCGAATTGAAACAAAACATTTTAAATAATATAAGTACAATTGAAAACAATGCTTGTAGCAATTAATTTTAGAAAAAAATCCTTATAACGTGTATATCTCGCACACCTTTTGCGATATATTTGTTTAATATACTCGCAGTCTCGGTTGCGCGTCAGGAAGGCGATCCGACGTTCCGGCAGTTCCGGATCCATCGCACTACGATCATTGTCGTCAGCAGGCTCCATCGCTACAGGGTCACGGTCTTCGCTTGAATCAATCGCAGACGTAAACGTCAACGGAGTATACGAATCCGGCGAAGAACGAAAGAGCGCGAGGAGCAACGGCGAGCAAGATGCACGGAGTTCCAAAAGCAGACGAGCCAAGCGGCGGAACGGCTACGGCTACGGATTACTTGGGATTGCTCACGTCGTGTCATAGTTGCCAAAAAACACCTTGTCTCCGTCAAAACGTGTACTTAGTTTTCATCACCGTGTTTGAATTCTATGTTCTAAGAATTCATTACATTTTATTTACTTAGTAAACAATAAAATAAACACTAGTTTGCCGGGTTAACAACAGACTGCTATCGTGATAGACATCACCTAAATGACATTTGAGTTGCCCGTCTGACACGACACGACTTAAATGTCATTTGAAAATCCTAAAGGCCTTTAGCGTAAATGACATTCAAGGTGCCCGTCTGACAGGGGTATAACATGCCTAACAAAACTAATGCCAAAACATGTTCATGAAATCAAGTGGAATTGATCATAGAATGGATTTTGAGTTTTTTGCCTAGTAATGTTTTGAGAAAACTTGCCCTCGACAAATTGCCTAGTAGTGTTCTTCTCTGCCCAATATTTAATTCGAGAAAAGAAGCATAGAAAAATAGCCCCCCCCCCCCCCCTAGAAATCGCATTATACTTGTGTTTAGACAATTTGTGATGGGGGTGAGCTATCAGAGTTTTAACTATGACAGCAGTTGCTCCTTTGTCAACTTAGAAGACGAGGGAGAGAAAGTAAACAAAGTTCTTCCTTTGTCTTTCAAATGACACGACACTTGTCTCGACAGCTGATGTAGGCGTGCATGGGTGGGGATCCAAGTTGAGCATTTTATCAAACTCTTGGATTGTACACCAAAAGCTAGCCCACTTTCCTTTTGCACTAAATTTGGCCTTCTGGGAAGGGGGGCGGGTGCTGTTTTTCAGGACGTTACGGTATTCCTCTTCTATTCTTGAGCATAGCCCCCATGGCCAATCAAGAACTGGCAAGCCTCAGCTTCATGTTTAATCGATGTGCAGAAATGCATCCCATGTGCTTTGCAAAGTGAATTATTTTGCCACTTGTACAACAAGCTCGAAAAGCCTGAGTGGCAGCCCACGTTGGGAAACATTGGCTGCCACTCTGAGGCATCCTAGAGTTTCTTTTCAAGCTCTTTTTACCAGCTGTGATTGCTATCATGACTTGTCTGGAGCTACTATACTCTTTATCACCTTGTGGTGAACTGTGGCAGACGCTACGGGCCAATCCAGTGCCATGAACATTTTGCATGAATGCGCAACCTGCACGTCGCTGTGCCCGTTCCGAAAGCCACGTAACACTCTCACGGCATTTGATCGGCTCCTATGGCTCGTAGCGTCTGCTGCGGTACATTGTAGGTGAAACGGAGTATAGGAAGTAACATGTGAGCACATTCTTGGTCTTGCCATTTCGTATAAGTACCAAAGTGCGAGTCGTTATCTGGAAAACAAAAGTGCAAAATGAAAAAGTTGACAAGATATGGAAAAAAAAAAATTGCTTTTTGCTTTTTTATTGAATGTGAGTATCTTGCCTTTATGCAAGCTGTACTTCTCTGTGTTGCCTTATCTTTGCTAGGGCTTTCTTATCACCTTGATACCTTGCTAGGCTGTGCAGCTTCATACCCTGTGATGTGGTCACAGAGTGTGCGCTGCTTGTTGGTAGCTTCTTATGGAAGTTAATGCTTTGATGCGTGCATTTGAAGCCCTTTATAAACCGGTAGAAAGAATAACTGGAGCCATTCGTGCCACATGGAATTGTAGGAATGACAAATTCTCTGACTGTGGGGTTGATTGCCTCGTACAAATTCTGTGCTAGGGCATAGCGTGCTCCTGGTTCTGAGAATTTCATAAGAGAAAATATTTGTTCAGTTTCTTTCACAACATGTGCAATGCGTTTGGTTTGGATTTAGTTTCAATCATTGTGTTGGAAGGCATTGACTTCAGGCTCAGGTCTGATAAAACACTAGACGAGTAAGAACTAAAATATTGCAACCACCAATGCCACTTGATCAGGTTTTGAAAAGGATTCGTGGTACAGTTTATAACATTTTGGAAGAGCCCTATAAATGTTTACATGTCTCTTAAAGTTAGCTTGAAAAAGGGCACTGAAGTGGTTGCAGTGTTCAAAGGAAAGCTGAAGTGGTTTTCGAATTGGAAAAAAACAGTCTTATTACAATTTTGCCATAGCTCCGCCCTTGCTGCCCCCCCAAGGGCAGGAGAGGAAGACTAGTGAAGGTGATGTCATCAGTGGTGTCAAGTGACCCTTTCCGCTGGCTTGGAGATGCTGACGATGATGGGTTAAATTTCGGCCTGATCAGTTTGTTAGTTAACAAATTATCTTTTTGAACTAAACTGGGCCAGTACCTTTTGGGTTACCTCTGTTGTGCATTACAGCCATAAAATTAAAAGAAAACAACCATTAAAAAAAAAAATCGGATTTTGGAGCAGTCTGCTGTAGGCTTTTTGTCCCCTGAATTCGATTATCACACTGAATTCAGGCAGAATTCAACGCAAGCCACATTTATTCTAGAGAAAGGAGCAGCCGTTGTCGCAGGGCATGCAACAAACCTCTGTGCCGTTTACTATCTGTGAAAAACATTGACATCGTTGTCAGCATCTCCGAGCCAGCGGAAAGGCGGGCAAGGGTCACCTGGCACCACTGATGACATCTCCTTCACTAGTCTTCCTCTCCTGCTCTTAGGGGGGGGGGTGGCATGGCAGGGGTGGAGCTATGTCAAAATTGTAAATTGTGATTGGATTGCTCCTACTAATAACACTTTACACAGATTATTTCCATGGTGCCTGCATCTAGACTTTGTTCTTTTCCAATTCGAAAACCATAGCTTAAACACCGACAACCACTTCAGTGCCCTTCTTCAAGCTAACTTTAAGAGACATGTAAAAAATTGATAGGGCTTTTCCAAGATGTTAGAAACTGTACCACAAATCCTGTTCAAAACCTGATCAAGTGGCATTGGTGGTTGCAGTGATGGAAGTGCTGCGCCATTTGCACCAAATTGCGCCATGAACAAAGGTCTGCTACATCTCGTGCCAAAGCGTCATTTTCGCTCAAAATTGTGCCATAGCTGTGCCAGGATGGGCTTAAAGCAAAATATAAAAATAAGTTAATATTGGTCGGCCCTAATATTGAGAAAAGTAGAAGGAAACAAAATGGGTACAAATATATTTCATGGTGTGTCTACTCGCCATATAATTTGTTTCATCTTGGGTCTGAGCACAATCAAAAGCTCGAACGCATACAACCTCGAACACACTTACTAAAAGCATGAGTCAAGGGGCATTCACTGCACCCGATTGGTTTAGCTGATGAAAAAACACGTACAGGGAGATGAATGCCATGATGTCGCGCTTTGTGCTGTTTGATTGGTCCCATTGGCTCGTAGAGTCGGCTGTAGCGTCGACTTCGGGTGAAAGGAAGTATAAGGATTGCTGGTCAATCGCTCTCGCCGGTTGATGCGCTGGCAGGTTGATCCTCGACACAGTCTAAATGACCAGACGATGTCTACAAAGGTCAGGAACTAAAATATCGCGAGAAAACTTTGTAAAATAGTAGGATGGTGGTATACTGTAATAGGACAGGACCAGGATCTTGTGGTCCTGGTGAAATCCTTCGATTATCATGTCTGCCACATGCCTTCGTGTCATGGCTGCAGAGTACCGTTGCACTTGCGCTGCTCTTGTAAACCTTTTCTACTTCTCACCACACGAGCGTGCATGCGTCGGGCTTCGCCGCTTTGCACCGGAGTGCTAGGAGCAGCGGCTGACGTGTTGGAGGGTTAGCGCAATAGGCACGGAATTCATTCTGAGCATTATTACAGATCGACTTCTTTGTCTTCATTGCATATTTATCTCTAATAGTAATTAAAAAAGGAAACAGACGAAAAGAAAGTTAAAAAAACAGACAAAAAACACTGGTCTCTATTTTTGAATAAATATGGTAGTTCTTGTACTGCTGTTTAATAAAGGAGCAGAGAACTTTCAGTTAACTCTAGTTCCAACGCCACATTTAAAGCACAAGTGTAGGCTTTCATAATATTTGTCAGTGGTTGTTTTTGTAGTTCATGATATTAGAGTGTTGAGTTTGACAGGTTCATAAAACTTGGGGGACGCGTTTTTATTGGTTTAGTGGATATGCTGGTGTTTGCTGGCATTTTGCAGAAATTATATTTACAGACCAATTAAACTACCGAGTGTAGAACGGGGATGGGAGGGAGACTTAATTGTAAGTGAAGGGTTGAGCTATGATTTATTTTTCAACCATTTTTAGTACCCGTTTTGAATGGACCCCGCTCTGACCAGAGCCTTATTTAAAAAAAAAAAAAAAGGGCTATTTGTTTCTTTTGCATCCTATCTGTTTTTAGCACAAAATGTGATAAGTAATATGCTCCAGTATCAAAGAGGAACTGGCAATCATTATCACAGACAAACTTGTTTAGATATGCAATCCTTTTTCTTTTTTTTTTTACATTTGCGTCTGCTCCAAAAGCGTCAGTAGCTGCTCCATACCATTATTTTGAATGCTAGAGAACCTGCTACAAAATGTTCAAATGCTGCTTCCGTCACTGTGGTTGCAATATTTTAATTCTTACTTGTCTAGTGTTTTATCAGACCTGAGCCTGAAGTCAATGCCTTCCGACTCAATGATTGGAACTAAATCCAAACCAAACGCTGAGACAGCACTCTTAATAAACAGTGGACAACTAAGATTGGGCACCCTCGGTTGCTCGCTGTCACCTGTACGTTGCACAAGGTAGACCTACAATGTTTGGTTGTCAGAGAAAATAATGGTGCTATTTGGATTTCAAATGTGTGTTTTGATAAAATAACAAATAGAAAAATTAGTAATGCCCTGGGAGGAACCAAACTTTTATTTACTATGATTCTTGAGGTGAAAACAAGTATGGGTGGTGTACTTTGTTTGTAAAAGGTCTATCCTGTTGTCTTTTTAACTGAAATTTAGAATATCTTTTTTTTTTTTTTTAAACTGAAAAGTTAATTTTGAAAAAGGAAAGAACGAAAGGAACAGTCTTCAGGATAATGTTATCAACTGCAGTAAACGTCTGAACATGATTTTAATGTGGTAATTAGCAAACTAAGGACCTAAAAATTTACCCCTTTTTAAACATTTGTCTTTAGTGGCACATTCCATTCAAGTATTTGGAGACCGTCACCACAATAGGCCATAACAGAAAAATTAGAGTTTGGGGAACTAAATTTTGTTTCAAGCTATTCGCTGGCAAGTTCAAGCTATCAAGGGCCCGAGATAACCGAAAATAAGACACTGAAGAGCGTTGAAAGTCTGATCCCGAAGAGATGTTGTACTCCGTTTCACCTTATGTACTAGTGTAGCGGATACTGTGAGCAACCTAAGGCCATGCGAATGTCACGTGACCTTGAGGGGGCACAGCGACAAGTGGAAAGCGTATTATGGGCTACGTTCACAGAGCGTGATTGGCTAGGATGGCTCATAGCGTCCACTGCGTCTGGACGTTGGGTTATAGTAGCTGATGTGATTGCAGGTGGTGAGTGACTGAGACTCAAAAATGTGATGTGGTTGCAGGTGGCAAGTAAAACTAAAAAATGTCACACTTTTTTTTTTTTATGGTAGGTTTTAGAAAACTTACATTTGCTACTAAATAATGCTAAGCTTTTTTTTTTTTATCTAGCAAATGCATATTTGCTATGTCTCCAGTATTATTTTGGAGGCTCCCGAATTTTGACCATTTCGTACGGTTGTTCAATTGATGAGAAAAGCTCCCGGAAAACGCAAATTTACCACCTGACCGCACCTAAACAAGGAGTTTTTGCCTTTGCAACAGACGGCAGCAATGATAGCGAGGCCCAGCTGTATCTCGCTAGCATGAGCAGTGCAATACGAATGTAATGAAGTTGTCTTCATGTAAATTCATTGTCAAAATTTCTTTAAAAAAACCTGCTAACCCACCCCCAGGCATAGGAAATTTCCCTGATTTGGTTTCTCTGAACTGTGAAGGTATGCAAATGCCATGAACTCCTGTGACAACAGCTACAAATCTGGTTGAAATGTGTCGGCTAGGAAAAATATTTGAAGCAGTAACTAGTGAGTTTAATGTAATTATTTTTGTAATTGCCACATTACACTCGTGCCCTGACGTCTGCATCAGTTGCTATCATTATCTCGGAAGAATAATTTTTTTTTTTATTTCAAGTGCCTTTTCTTTTTAGATAATTTTTGGTCTAGCATACCGCATGACCTACCTAGATGACCGACATGATCTTTTACGTAGTTGTGCTTTTTGAACCATATCTTTTTAGGTTTTAAGAAAAATATTTGTGAAACTTCGAAATGATATTAGATGAATGATATCTATGCGCCGAGAGACTGAGAGAGGGAGACGAGAGCGTGCAACGACGTGAGAATGCTGTACTCTGGTTGGAACGATTAGTTGGTAGACCTAAAGATAGCTGCCTTTTTCTCCACTGCACTCGTCGAACATGTTGAATGCGAAACGCTGGCGTCTGGCGTTTGCATTTGAATGCGTTCGACGAGTACAGTGGGGACAAAGGCAGCCTTTGTCTCCACTGCTTAGTTGAACGCATTGAAGCGTGGAACACTGGCGTCCGGCAGCTGGTTCTTGCATTTGAACACATTCGACAAGTGCAGTGGAGAGAAAGGCAGCTAGCTTTAGGTCTACCAACTAATCGTTCCAACCAGTCCTCGGCATTCTGACCTCCCCACGCGCTCTCATCTCCTCCTCTCCCTTACTTTCTCGACGCATTCACCTAGTTGTGTTATTCTGTGTGAGGTGGGCCACTCTGCAAGGAATCTATGGACAAGTGAGTCTCCTTCTGTGTGTGTAGTTGCCTGATAAGCCCCTGGTGTTGGATGCTTGTTTCAGGATGCAGATCCACTTGGGTTGCCACCAACACTGACTTCTGCTTGTGGACCGAAGGACAGCCTGCCTGCTTGCATTATCTGTTCCAAACCCTACCCAGTTGGATCCTCCACTGGTCAGTCTTACTATAGCATTACTGCAGGATACAAGTTTAGAATATTTGTGGCTTCTTTGAGCTGTGTGGACCTTTTTACAAGGGCAGTTGCCATCTTGAATTTGTGGAGCTTCGCTATGCGGGAAAACTATTTTGCTCTTTTCATGTGACTGCAAGGTGTTCACTAGTCACGAGATAGGAGCCCAGGGTATCGTATTCCTTTTCTCTTTGCCAGCAGTCTTTTTATTTGTTGTGGTTGGCAGCACAGTCGTTACACTGAAGTCTGGAAATTTGGATCCGTTCTGAATTTGCTACATCTAGATCGTGGTGATGCATCATGAAGCGTTTCTTGTTAATTTCAGTGACTAAATCTGCATGTGCAATCAACTGCTCACCTTTTCTAATCTGCACCAATCTAAAAAAAAAAAAAATTGTCTTTTTTTTTTGTTGTTTTAAAATTGACTTTTTAATACTGCCACCAGTGTTAAAATTCGGCGCCATCTTGTGGAAACGGTGCGCCCATGTACTCATTTGCCTGGCTCTTTTTCATCTGAGAAAACATAATTTTGTTTTAAAACAAAAGTGAAAAAGCAAGTTTGCAAGTTCAGTTATTAGGGATTGATAAAGATTGGTTGGCAATTGGATGCAGTTGCTGGCAATGGAAAATGTCAGTGTATGTGAAATTATTTTTATGAAACCTCGCTACAAATTTTAAAAGGTTCACTCGTAGTGGGGTGGCCAAGAACAAACTCCACTGGCAAATGGACTAAGATAGCGTTGCCCTGCCCACAACAAAGGGAGTTTCGAAACTCTGGAAACCCATCTAGTGACTCTAATGTTCATGTTTAACTACAAGTTTTGCCTTTTCTACATTTACTTATTAATGTGAAAGCATTAACTGTCTCATGGAGTGAGCCAACATCATCAGCTTTGAAACCATGCAGAACGGCACCTTAATAAACTACGCGCAAAGCTAGCCAACGGCACCTTTTACGCTTCAGTCCCATTGGCAGGCGTGCGTCTACGAGGCTCCCATTGGCTGCTGCGCGTCAGTTTGTGTGGTGTCATCCTGTCTGTGTTATCACACTGTTGTGTTATCACTGATCACTGCGTTTGGCGCGTGACAATATATACGGCGCATGGGATAAACCAAGGGGTTCGTTCTGCTGGGAACTACGTTGCTGTCTGTTCCTTCCTCGCGCCGCAAGGCACACGACAGTTTGAACGATCACTCACCCGATGGCGCTGCGTGTCCGCGAGGCAGCGGCTCCACCGTTCCATGCCCAAGGTTAGCGCGTTGTACGCCGCAGATTAAAGAAGGGCGTGCGTGCTTTCGCATTCACAACTCATAAGAAGCGCTTAAATGTACCTCGAGCCTTTTTCCCGTTTTATAATAACCTAATTTTTTTCGTCCCAGTCACTAGTTTTGTAAACTACAGGGCAGGGGGCAAGGGTAAAACAAAAAAGGTCCATAGCAATAGGGATGAATTTTCCTGTTTTTTCTTCCGTGAACGTGCGTAGTGTAGCCACTCGTAAACTTCATTATACATTTTTTGTTTGGAGTGTGCTTGGGAAGTGTGTGCGTCCTCAGACGCATAATGTGATGAGACAGCCAGTAAGCATTTTTTTTTTGTTTGAGCTGGGGAATGGTTAGTTGGTATCGCAGTGAGGGGAAACCTCTCTTAAGCATAGAAAAATGCTCTATGCACTTTCTAGATGTCTCACAAAAAAAAAAAAAAAAATGTTAAAGGATGATGCACAAATAGAGAGGAGGAAATATCCCTTCGATTTTAACGCCCATTCCCAGGAAGGAGGAAATCATTCCTCCTTTATAGGGGATTAGCTCTAGGACTCGCAGGAATTTGGGTGAAGAGAAGGGAAGAACTCAAGACAAAATAGAGAGAAAGTGGGGGAGGGGTTTTGAACTTGGCTCTTGCTCAGAAGTGGTATGGGTTCCCTGAGACTTGCCTGAAAAATATTGTCTGCTTTGTAGATTGCCTTATGTGATTTTGGTTGCTTCTTCTTTCTTCCTCTTGGTGGTTGCACCCTCATCTAACCTAGTTTGTTTTACCGTGTTTGTTGTCAGGGTTGGAAAACAAAGATGGAGTGGATTTTTTTGGGCCGGTAAGTTGAATTTGCATACTTCTCAACAATGTTGCAAAGTTATTTTTGTTTTACTGACTCGTAATTATTATGTGTATTTTTAGGAGGCTGTTTGGGTGTGCAGTGAATGCAGAGATAATCTGCCTTCAGAGGAACTCTTAGGTGAAGATGTAAGTGGAGCATAATTTGCCAGCATCACAGTGGCCTTGCTTTTTCTGAAACAAGTTTTTAGTTCTCTCAGAATATTGGAATGGAACTTCACCAGATAGCAGCAAACTTCAGTAGCAATGAGTTTTCGTTTGTTTGTTTTAAACTTTTTTTTGTGCAGCTTGTTTTTTTTTTTTTTTTTTGCATTTCAATCTGGTCCCTTTCTTCGTGGTTTTGCCTTGGTAAAACCTGGCAAATATTATTCATATTGAAAGTTGTATGAATGAGAAGTTTTTATCATGTTTTACTACTGCAGTTATTGAGAGAGCAACATTATTTGAGTCATGAGTGCCACGGACATAGTTTGGCTTGCAAATTTCATTGTGCACAGTAAACACGTTGATGTAGGTGGTCGATGCAGTATGAGCTCCGTTAATGTAGCAGGTGGGCAGAGAGGTTGAAGGCCCCGTTTGGGGAAACAGTGACTGACAACCAGCTAAAAGGTGAACCAGTTTATCTGAGCCCGTGATGCTAGTCTTTAACTTTGTTTTTTTAGTTTTTATTTATCGTGCTGAAATTTAGTATACTGATGTATTTCTCAGTGGTGATTTGAAATATGCAATTAGTTCAAGACATGCTTTGTGCGGTAATGCTATTTTTGTTGCTTATATGTTGTACAATAATTTTAATTAATTATTCTCAAAAAGATATAACCTCCCGTTTTGGGCAACTTGATTGCAAATTGTCTTTTTTACCAATGTAATATCCTTCAATCAGGCTTAAAATAGCATCACTGCACAAAACATGTCTTGGTGAGTGCAGTTCTATAAAAATTTCTGATATATTCTGAATAATTTTACGCTAACGGCCTGTAACGAGAACCTAATTGAAATTAAAAATTTTGATAACCTTGAATCTAGTAAAGCTAATTGCATATTTGAAATCCCCACTGAGAAATACATCAGTATACTAAATTTAAGCACGATAAACGAAAAATAAAAACAAAGTTAAAGACCAGCATCCAACGTAGAGGGAAGTGCAGTGCACCATGGGGCACGTCAGCTCGCCTATCTGTCCGCTGTGCTGGAGTAGCTCTAATTGTCCCTTACTATTCCTTGGTATCCTAGCATGTTTGGCTGTTCCACGTATTGGAATAAGATATGACTGCATCAGATAGGATGATGTGGGGCATTCCTTGAAGTCTGTGTGTTTGTTGATTGCAGATTGATCTGTCTGCATTGAGGGATGGCACCTTGCCTAAGGAGCTGCTGAACATGGCTGATGAGCTGGAGGCCTCAGCGTGCATGTGTGAGCCGTACCCTGGCTGGAGGTGAGCAGACTAAATGCAGGTGATCTTGGGCAGTAACTAGAATGGGAGCCTTTGGCATTTCTTTGTGCCCAAGAGGCGCACTTGATTTCTTTACGACCATCCATCTGTTTAGAGCACCAAGTGAATGAACAACACAGTTTACGAGCCATGGCAACCTATTTTTCTGTCGGAAGGTGGCAGATGTATTAAAGGAATGCTATAAATCGGTGCGATAGCCTTGTCGTACAAACATTAAACTGTGTATTTGCCATACTAAATTTTTGCTCCTATTTTTAAGTTCTGAGATAGTTGCTAAAGAAGATAAAGAAAAGCTGTTTTTTTTTAGGATTTCACATGGTTCAATGGATCTGACAGTAATTATATCTAACTAGACATTTTTTTTTTAACACTAAAATTGGGAAATGCAGTAGTGTGTCTTTTGTGCTTCGGTGTTCAGCCATCACCTTTTAGTATAGGGTAAACGACTGGAAAAGATGAGTATTGGAACTTGTGATGGGATCCCCTCTGGGGTGAGAGACATAAGACTTGTTACTAAGAATGTTGCACAGCCAGAAGCGTCATTGCTACTAAAAGATGTTTAATGACTCCCCACCCCACTAGAATGTTCTGTTTGACTAGCATCACTAGGCTTGCTGCAACTCATAGCGAGAGCACTCTTTGCTGTGGAGGCAGCTGCAGTCTCTGCTTGCCCACAGGGCGCCGGAGGCAGAGGTAGTGCGGGAGCAGCAGGAGCTTCGGCAGTGCTGGCAGGGTGTGAAGCAAGCCCTACACCAGGCCTACCAGCAGGCAGGGCTGAGCCTGGGCGAGGCCCTTGCCCGGCAGGTAGCGGCCTTTCGGGACGAGCGGGCCACGCCCTCGGAAGCCCAAGTGCGCAGCATGGTGTCACGCTTGCGTCGGCGCTGACCCCCATCGGCTTCTGCAGTGCCTCAAGTACCAGGCACAATTGTTTATTGTCGAGTCACGCCTACGCATGTTGCACCATGTGGTGGCTTCCACCACGTCGACGGAGGGCTCCCACGGGTCACGACTCGAGGACTCGCTCGTCGCCGAGTACACCAAGCTGCGGCACGCCTGGGAGGAATTGAATCCTCTGCTCGAGGAGCTGGTACGACCATCCCTTGTGACCCCTTTTGGCTGGTGGGCTGTCTTCTCAAAAAAGTGGACCCTTCGGTTACGAGCCAAACACGCTACCGATTAGGCCATGCAGACATGCTTGCACGGCTTGAGAACAAGCGGGGGCTTATATGTTTAGCTATCGCGTTCCAACCTTAAACATCCTGCTGCAATTTTTTTTTTTTTCTTCGGGGCTCACATTGTTTTTTGCCTTGCCACTTAGCGCACAATGCAGTTTATTTACTAGTTGTAAGGGCCAAGCTCTATACAGGGCTCTTGCAGTTAGTCGCAC
Source organism: Ixodes ricinus (assembly GCA_037355805.1). Taxonomy (NCBI): domain Eukaryota; kingdom Metazoa; phylum Arthropoda; class Arachnida; order Ixodida; family Ixodidae; genus Ixodes; species Ixodes ricinus. The sequence continues at coordinate 145,683 of JAZHYW010042070.1, read as the reverse complement.
ACCACAACTAGCTGCACAGCTAGCCACAACCGAGCAGGTTGTTTTTTTGTGAGTGTGTGTCGTTTATATTTTAAGGCTGTTTCCTCAATAAAATTCAGAAGTGTATCCTTCTTTAGGAGGGGATGTAGAGCCTTAGCCAGTAATTGACATTGCAAGACACTGGCCATGGCCCATGAGGTCCACCCCCTGCAATATGAAAGACCCATTAGAGAATGCATTTTAGGGTGGATCTGCCGAATTCGCTTTGACAAGGAGAACATTTCTTGGTACAAATAAATGAATTAATCTTTGTTCTTTCCCCTCCCTCAAAATATGTGTCTGGCATGTGTGGGTTTAACACCAACGCATAAACTGAATAGGCGAATGAATCTTTTTCATATTGCAGGGGACTGTACTAGTGGTTCCTTTGGCAGGGGAGTAGTTCAACTTAGATGAGATGACACTTGCTTGCAAGTGTGGCAGTTCCTGATAATTTGCTCGGCATGTTTGGTTTCGGTATCTGAAACAAAACCTGTTCAAGCTCTCATTAGGCACTCCTCTTGTTCTTTTTTAATGCTGTCTTACAAGCATTTGAGATCAATTTGTTTAGTTTAGGTACCTCAAAACGTTTTCAGGCTTCCATTGGGCACTGCTCTATCTAATATTTGTGTCTAATGAGCTATAGATATCAATTTACGTTTAAATATTGCAGACAAATCTTTATTTGTACTAATTTCACTCTGTGTATTCTTTTAAACTCTAGTAATAGAGTGGGTGAGTGTGTTGGTAGAGCTTTTATTTTCTCTGCCACATGCAGTACTCTGTACACCATTACTGAATGCTTCACTGCCTCAGGAAATTGAACTTTTTACACTCTGGAAAGCAGAAGCCTTTCAAATTCCTTTGTGTCTTTGTAATTGTCCTAATCTGTAACTGCACGAAAGCAGTATGAGCAATATGGAAAAGTGTAATGACAATTGATGTGGCATATAAAAAGCATCCAATTGAAGCATCATAGAGGTAGTAGCGGTGCCTTCAGAACCCTTGTACGCACACTTTGTTTGTGAATCCTCTTAATTTTTCACTTTCACGGGGTGCACCTAGTGTGTACAGCTCAAAGCTTCATAAGTTCAGCTGACATTGTCCAAGAGTGTACCAACATGCTCGACTGCCTATTTTGTTGGACCTTCTATATTTCGTCAAAACCAACAAACTAGCCGAATAAAAACATGTGATCTCTCTTGTGCCTGAACTGTGCACCCAATTTTTCTTTATTGTGCATGTCCCTGAGTAAGGCCTAGATGAAATAGTCTAAAGCTCATTTTGAGGGAGAGTTTAAATTAGTATGCTTCTGTTGTGCAGGTGACGCTGGACCTTAATAAGTATGGCTTGTCCTGGGAGCTAGTGAACAAGTACTTGTTCCAGGCCATTGTCTATTCAGACCCTGCTATTCACAAATGTCTGCCTGACCTCCTTACACAAAAGCAGTAAGTGCAAAGGCTTCTGTTCTGCCTTTCTTTGGGGTGCAACCATATCATGAACCTCACATTTACAGAACCTGTCTATGATTGATTGAACCATTTCAACTTTGGTTAGGCAAAAATTCAGTTTGTTAGATTAGTGCCATTTTTCTAGTCTGTAGCTTACAATTTGAAAAGCCCAGTGATGCGATTGCTGCGTTATTTGTGCCAATTGCGCCAGAATGCTTATTCTGCTACATCCTGCTACATTTCGCCAAAATGTAATTTCACTTCATTAATACCTAATATATATTATCTCGGGCCCCGTTACATGGCCGCTTAGTTTGCAGTAGGCCTGTGTAAATTTTCAAAACTTTCAATTATCGCCTCAAATAACATGCTACTCGATTTGATCTCTGTGTCAAAAAACTAACAGTACTCGGAAGTATCACATTATTCCTCATGTTCGTGGCTGTTCTGGCTGGTTAGTTAGCTTTGTTGAGTGCGCTTCTCACCACTCACTCGTGCACTGCAGGGAAGCGGAAACAGCGGAGCAGGCATTGCGATGTTGCATATCTTGCTTTGCCACACTGTACCCGCATACTAAAGGGAAATCACTCCTCCTGGATAATAAACTGAAATTGATGTTTTTTTGTTCAAATTGGAGATTTAAAAAGGATATGTGGGTATTGCCAAGGGACATATATATAATCTTTTGTTTAGCACGAAGACAGGACATCTTTTCTCCTGTCCTCGTCCTATATGTCACTTTCCTTTTATCCTTATAACTTACCAGTGCGCTCCAATTCGTTGAGTGTCTTGTTTACTTTCCATCTTCACATTGGCTTCATCTGTGTGATGTCACAGTGGACAGAGAACTTTAAATTAGGTGGAGCTAGTGGATGGAAACTTGGAATAACCTTAATAAGTTTGGCTGGACTGTTTCTTAGATGGCATATTTATTGTTCATAGACCAGTTCTTATTATCGTGAAGGAATTGCAGTTTCATTACAACCTTTAGAACTTCACAGAAATGAAAACATTAGTTTGTGTGCTCGATATTACTCTATTCTAACATTTCGATGGACTATACCTGCCTAAAATTATAATTTACAGCAGTTCAAACTGACGTTCATCAATCAGCACATCGTTGCCACGCCTGGTGGTTCTACGTGCAACTAAACCGCTAGTTCTGTGTTCGATTGAATCAAACCTGCCTGCAACTGATACTAACAGAAGGTTGCACAGAAGTGGGAAGACAAGGGAGATAGTGTATTTTAGTCTAACAGACTAACACATTAATCTTGACATAATCTTCGCAGCGTTATGAAGGAGAAGGGAGTGTATGCTTATGTTCCAGAAATTCTTTTTGCTGCTCCGAAATTGAGCTTTGGCTGCTCCAAAAGGTGCTCCAAAATGACTCTGACTAGTCACATCACTGAAGGCCTTTTTTTCCTGGTTTGATACTGTTTGTACATAGCTATTGTTTGTGTTGCTATTTAGTCATACCATTGTCCTGGTTGTACCTAAAAAATGTATTTTCTTGTAAAAGGATACATGTGCAAGCAAAACATACCTTCTACTCTTGTGCAATCATCGTTGTACACATTGAGCTGCAAAGCTCTGTGCTGTACTGTGGAAAGCTCAGGCATTTGGATGAAAGAATTGCCTGAATTGTGATCATGCTTATCCCACGCTGAGCATTGTTCAAAGCTACAGATTCATCCGCCTGCTTCGGTCAGCGCTTCACGCAACTTCCAATTTGTCGGCTATAACCCAACAGATGACCACAGGGGGCAATTGTTTCAGCCCGCAATTGCATGGCATGATTTTTTGTTTTCTTCTAATGCTAGCAGTATTGTATGTAATCTAAGATCGTATTATAGTTTCATACTTCATCTTTTTGTTTTCAGTTCGGTAAAGTTCAAGCAGGACCACAAGGCATTGTTGGAGTTAGACAGTGAAATGGCCCTAACAACTATCATCTGGCGCAAAGTTCAGCAGTTGCTGGATGAGCCTGTTCAGTTTGAGGTGAGAGCCCTCGGCTTGTTCCTTCCCGTCACCGCATCTGATCCAACTCCTGGTGCGGAGGTGTTGGAAGTATCATACACTTTGCTTCTCTGAAACTGTCGATGGTGTTGCCACTTTAATCGCAGGTGCAATCACATGCTGACCGCCTTGGATGCACAGTTTGTGACTTCACCTTTGAAAGCAAGATTAGAATGCATGCATATAATTTGTTCCGGGCATCCTCGCAGACTAAAGCGACTGTTTGTACCACCTTCTATGTAAATTATTTATGCACACCAGATACTTGCTATGGACATTCATTTTTCTACTTCTTGATTAACTGCTTGTTCCAAGCTGTTTTAACTGTTTCCTGACCGCGCCCATTGGCCATCGATCACCAGTGATCGATGGTTTCCAAGTGCCGTCAAGAAATAAATTTAGTGCACAGAATTATGTTCCACAATCTCGTTGATAGCCGAATAAATTGTTTTAATTTCAACGTAGGTTTAAGCTTCATCACAAGCTGGTGGGCTGTCAAAAACAGTCCTGGGAACGGTAGTGCACTTGTCTAACATGGCTAACTGGTTGCATCAGTCTCCGTAACAAAGATGGCATTATTTACATAATTCAAATGTATTCTGGTATATATTTTAGACCTCAAGAGCTCTGGGAATAGTTTAAATGATGTTATAGACCCTTACTGGGCAGGTTTGAATATATAACGCTAGGTGCTGTTTGTTTAGTTGGAGTCGCGAATAGCCGTGGGTGTGGGGCACATTCTCTGTATTCTGAATTTTTCTTATTCGTTGTTTAATTTGACATAGCTGTAAAAGTTTTGGCGTTTTCTGCACATACATTGTACGTTCAAGAAATAAAATCTTAAAATCTTTTTCGCGCATTATACCAACCTCTGCTTCTTTTGAAAGAACAACTAATTGGCTACATTTTGATGTGTCATTGCTTCATACGCAAGTTAGCTGGGAAAATAAAAGCGTTTGCACGAATCTTTTGAAAATTGCTACTTTTCCGGTGGTCAGGAAAAAGTTAAAAGGCTTATGGAGCCTGAGACTTTATTAAATATCCAAATATTCGCCTTAGTCTTGCCAATTTTAAGACCTTATTCTTTCCCTGGGCCTCGCTACATCTCGTGTTAACTCGCATTCTTACTAGCTGCACTTTCTCTGATCATGAATGTGACCGGATTTGTGTATCCCTCTACTCTAATTACAAGTACACACTGCTATATCTTGTCTTTGTCGTTCGTTCCTTGGTCAAATAGACTGAATTAAACAAGATATGGTATGCCTGTGCATCATTTTAGTTGCCTTTACACCAGAAGCAACCACACTGTCACTTCAGTGATGGTCTTCAAGAATTCTTGCTACAACTTAACTTGTCTTGATCTCCTAGAGACTCTAAATATTCAGGTACACAATTAAACATGGTGATAAACAGTGTACAAGAGACCAAGGCACTGTAGAAGAAAACGGATAGGACAAGTGTTGTTTATCACCATATCCAATGCACACCAACTCACCCAACTGACCACCTTGGTACACAATTATCTCGGGCAAGAAATAAATTGCACAGACCATGATGGCTTGATATACTGTTGATTGTGCTGATTCATAGTTCAATACTTTTTCCGAGTAACGAGTGACAACAGCTAATCGGGAAATGAGGCTATTAGGAATGGCTATGGGAGTTTGTATGCACTTTTATTCCTAGCTTGCAACTCTCCCCAAGCAGCAGCAGATGCTCCAGGCACAATGGGAAAGGCTGGCTTCAGGCTGGAAATCCTTAGACCCCGAGTTTCTTGCCAAGACTGCGTAAGTTGCGAGGACCTTACTTTTCCTTCCATTTTACATCTGCCTTTTATTGTGTGCTCTAATGAGACTAATGTTAACTGGTAATTATTAATGCTGCAAGTTTTCTTAACTCTTTGCCTACCGCACCTATTCAGATCGATCAATTTGATAGATGGATTTCAAACACCTATTTTAAGGGGGTACACTACCTGGGAATGTCAACTTTTGAACTGCTCACACAATCAGCGTGATATCTGCAGGTGGTGTTTTTAGCCATATAGGAGGGAATGCAAAGCTTCAGCCCTGTGAACCAATTTTATGAGGTACTAACAAAGTAAGGCATAGCTTTGCATGGAATCTGCTCAATGGATCTATCGTTGAAAAATGGTGTTGATAACCACATATTTTTCTGGTGGAATGCATACTGAAATACCTGTTGCTGATTACTGTGAAAAGAAATTTCAGAAAACGTCCATTTTTCGAGTAAAACAAAGATTATGAAATTTTTTTTTACATTTATTAAGTTAGCAAATTACAAATTTTCATAACAAAGAAACAAAAATGCAAAATCAAAGTTCATAGTAACCGGCTCCATAAAATTTCGGCATATAAGCCACAAATATTAAGTCTCTGTAGTTTCATACCGAAACAGTATTAAGGTGGGATTTATGCCGAAAAGGGGATTGGAGAAAACGCATTCAAAGTGCTGGAACCTCTACCTTTTCTTTAGCATTTGTGGACTGAAAATAATTTATAAAAAAATAACTATGCACTGTAAACAAATGAAACTTTCGAGAATACTCTCTAGATGCTGGCGGATGTAAAAGGCCTTTTTCAAAATCAACTTGTTTTGCAGAATTTTTTTTCTTCTGAGTATTGTCTTTCTTTAACACGTTCAGCGCCGTTTCTAGACATGTGGAGCTATTTAGGACGTTACGGAGGAACTCCTGAGTTTCGGTTTGGACTTGGCCTTTCTGTGAGGAAGCTATTTTTCATGTGTTCCAGTATCGTGAGTGATCGCATCGGACACGGCTTCTCAAGAACATTATCTGACTTGCGATTCCAGTGAATGTGCAATCAATTTTGTGGATGAAAGTGGTAGCAGTGACGCGAGCATCGATGCACAGGCAGATAGATAAATCTTGACACACTTCTTTGGGTACTGCTAAAAGATTGGCTAGCTGCAATCCTTCCTTTTACATGTAGCAACACGGCTGGAGCATGGCAGATAAAAACTGCTCATCAAACAAAAACTAAAGATGTGTGAAAATTTTCTGAAATGCGTGTATACCAGCCCTCTTACCTTTCAGTGTTATTGAACTGAGGCAAAAGAATACAGATCCATGGCTGAATTAGCCAGCGTCGATCACATGCTGTAAAAGTTTTATTTTGACTGTCTTGCCGATCCACTTGGAGCCGCTTAGGGAAACCGTAAAATTTTTCGCTTTCCGAGTCAGTTATGACAAGTGTAGGAGAGTGCCTCCTGGGAGGGGCCACACCACCCATGGCTAGTTACGGTGCTTTACAAAAAATGGCGCACGGCACCTAAAGAAAATTATGTCGCTCCGTGCATTAGAACAAAACAAAAAAATACCATTTAAGTCACACTGTTGTATAAGAATGCCAAGAAAAATGTTTTAAAAAAAAACGCGACTTATACATTGGAAAATATAGTACTTAGTGGAAAAAAACATAGACATTGTGCACTATATGAAAAGAAATAAAGTTGACAAGCTCTCGAACAACTTCAAGTCGTTGCTGCAAAACAAACGCGCCCCACGTTTCGTCTGCTTTCTTTTTTCGCTCTTCAGTACTACGATTTGCTGCACTCTACTGCCGTCTTTGCCACCCCGGGAAAAACTATTGGGTTGCTTTCTTCCTATGCAGGGGCCTCCTGGCAGGGGACCTGGCTGCGGAGGAGTGTGGCGGGATGCACGAGCGACACGCGTGTTGTCTCGGAACCCGGGGTCGGAAGCTCAGTGTCCTTTCGCCGAGGCGGGGCTTCTGGGGCAGCCGGGGAGCCGTCTGCCATGACACACCGGTCGTCTGCGCTGGCGTTGCACCGGGGCCCTCTGGGCGCACGGGGGACTCCTGTGGGCCCGGGGTAGACCCCACAACGACAGCGGCACCTCCGGATGCGTTGGCAGGCACCAGCAGCTCCCTCAAGAAGGCACGGCTCAGGGACACCACGGTAGGGCTTCCTAGCATTTACAGCACAGTTTCTGTTAAGTGGGCTGCGCTTGAGCAAAGGCTATAGAGTGCTCTGTTAGGGAAGACTCCTTCGGGACATTGAACATACATGCTCCCACATCCCCCAAAGGCTGGAAACAAACGTGCAAACTGTGGGGACAAAAAAAAAAATTTTAAGTTGCAGAGTTTGTGTAAGAACAAGTTTAGGAGGCAACAAAATGATAGTTAGTTTTTATCAATGCCTCCTATATAAGTTTAACTAGCCTGTAAAGTCAAAGCGTGACACTTCCAGGCACAGTAAAAAATGTATTTTTGATTGTGCAGCTCACTGACGTTGACATGGTCTTTACACTTCCGAGATTTTTATTCGAATTAATTAGGATTCTTCGTTTTTGGGTTTTATATTTTTCAAAAATTGGGGGGGGGGGTAAATATCTGGTGCTATTTTCCAGGCCAATAATCGGGGAGAAATCGGGTTTTTCTGTAAACCAACCTGGATTTCGGATTTTATCAGGTCCTGTTTATTAAAGGGGCCCTGCAATCATAATTAAGCGTCTACCTTTTTTGCGGTTTCCACGTCCCTTGGGGTTCGGGCAAGCCAGCGGGCACGGAGAGAGTCACTAAATACCAGTGCGTCATATTTTAACCGGACGACGCGGAAACCTCCTCCACCGACGAGAGCGACCCGCGGTACCGAAAGCGCGCAAAATGTGACGTCTTAGGTCCTGGGCTTACCACTGGTCAGAGCCGCTAAAAGCTTTTTTTTTAGTCGAGATACAAAATATAAGTGTCGCGAACCGTTTCAAATATGTATGAAAGTAGTTTTTGTTCAGTATTTTAGATCAGAAAAGAAACAAATGCAGTTTATAAAGTACGGAAACAAGAAATGACCCGTCGACATACCCGCCACCAAGCAGCGGAAAAAGCGGCGCATATTAGAAAGGGCTAGTGGGATGAGGCGCCGATGAACGGCGAGCGTAGAAAGGTCCCGGAGCGTACAAAGGCCATTTGGCGGTATGGCAGCGCGAAGTGGCTCCCGTCCTGTACTGGTCTTTACCCCGTGTTTGCTGTCGTTTGTGGCCAATGAAGTGTTATGCCGAAATAGTCTTTAATCGCGCAGCAAATGCAATGCGAGTCGCCCTGGCCGCATGCTTCATACAGCCTATCCAACACACGGTTTAGTGGCGCCCTCTCGAGCCGTCGACACGAAGTGCGGCAGCCGTGAGCGCTCGATGAGCTCACTATACCTCCTCTAGTTCACGGCCACTCAAGCCAGGACCTACGACGTCATGAAAGCGGTTATTTTTTGCTTGTTTTTGTAATTCTAATTTTCCTATAACTTTTAAAATAAAGCGAATTTTGCGAAAAGAAAAGTTTCATTAAGTTACTACGTTCAGTGCGCTTAGGTTCGGTGCAAATTAAAAATCAGTCAAAACGCTGTTGCAGGACCCCTTTAAGGGGAAATACATGAAATAGTTTTCTACTCAAAAAAATGTCAACGAAGTCTGATATAGGAATGATTCTCAAGCGCACAGGATCTTTTCACCTTCTGGCCCATTCTGAAGTGAATCTATGCCAAGGCTACACAAATTGAAGAAGCTCTTGCAATCAAATGAGTGACCGAGGAGATATATTTGAAAGATCCAGAATTGTTTATATTTACCATAAATTCAGCTGATTTCAAGGCTGGATTTTGAAGAGAAATCGGGTGAAGAGAAACCGGATCGGGGGGCAAAATTCGGGTAATATCGGTTTTACCTGAAAACTAAGAACCCTAAATTTAATTCATGACGGCCCAACTACTAAAAAAAAATTAACTTGTGGCTCGAAATTCATGTTTCTTTATTTCTGCATAAATAATTTTCAGGATAGAATTATGTGCTCGGGTCTCATCTCATTCTTTTCCAGAGTCACTGTGGTGATGACACTGCAGGAAATATTACCAAACTGACTCCCCATAAGTATGCCATGACACCGGTCACTCTGATGTCGCAGCACCCCAAATTGCTCGTCTGGTTTCAGTGCAACGTTTTGTTTCTCGGCAAAGAAGCGACTCTGCGACAATAAAACGTTTGGGTAGTGTCTCGACACTGCAATCTAGCTATGCACAAAAGCCTAGGGATGGGCGAATATTCGGTTATTACGAATAGCCAATCGAATTCTGTTCTATTCGGCATTCGCTTCGACTTGAATTTAAGTATTCGACAAAATCGAAATATTCGACAAAATCGAAATATTCGACAAAATCTAATTTTCGACGTTTCTGAATACAGTCAAACCCGACTATATCGAGCTTGTTTACATCGAATTATTCCTTATATCGAACAATTTTTGTGCACAGTAGTGTTACAGCGATAATATATAGCAAAAACTATGGTTGCATCGAACAAAAATAGCAGCCGCTACCGATATATCGAACTGCCATGAGCACTGTTTTGCTCTGCAAGCTGGCTTTCCCCGAACGCAAGCGGCCTAATTGGGGAAAGCCAGCTTGCAAAGCACGTTGGATTTTTTTTTTTTCAAACAATTGCGTTAATTGCTTGGAAGAAAAAAAATATTTTGTGGAGGAGTGGAGAGAGGGTGCTCCGTGCTCCCTCTCTCCGCTCTGTCCACAAAAAAAGATTTTTTTCCCGAATAATTGACGCAACCGCCAAGGAAAAAAAAAAAAAAAAAGCAGCTTGTTCTGCTAGTTGGCTTTCCCAAAGCAGCCGCCGGTCGTAGAGGAAAGCCAACTCAGACGCAAAGCGGCACTCTGCAAGAGAAGGTGGTCCCTGCTCGGACGTGCTCCGTGCTCTCGGCATAGTTCGGCGCTAATGCGCAAATATAAAAGGCAGCGGCCTCAGCATTTTGGAGTCCGTCGATAGCATAGAAAGATATCGTTATTGCGGATGCAATGAAGAAAAAGCGGCAGAAGATGCAAGACTACTTCATTGTGTAATATTTCAGCAGAAAGTGGATTCTTGAGAGTCAAATTCATTAAAACTTTTATATTGAATTACCCGCTATACCAAACTGGTACACGTTTTTTGCGAGTTCAATATAAACGGGTTTGACTTACTCTGGCTTGGATTTCCGGCCAGGTGGCGCAAGCTCCGACCATTTTGACCATTTCATGCTCCCGAACTCAATACACTTGAAATTAACATTACACTACTTCTAATACCAAATAAGGACAAGTATAAAACTATAGTTTAAACATATCTCGTGGTATTTGTTGCTTGTACTATTCTAACTATTCGATTCTAAATTATTCGGCCAAAATCACTATTCGCTTCGAATTCGATTCGGACCCAAAATCCTCTATTTGCCCATGCCTAACAAAAGGACTAATTAGATTTTTGTTTTCAGTATGCCTTTAGTGTGTATTGACATGACAGATCTTTATCTCCGGAGAAAACCGAATGTGTCATAGAGCTGTGAGGAGGAAACGCTGAGAGGAGAAGCAGGTTCAGGAAATCTGAGCGAGTTTTTACACGACGAAGTCGCACATAGTCGAGTCGGTGGAGTCCTCAGTTTGTGAACCTGTTTGCCACTTTCGGGGGCTTATTCGGCAGAAGACAAGAAAAAGAAGAAAAGCTGCTGGTCGTAATTCTTCCCCGAAAGGAGGGTACTGTTCGCCGCGACGGGACGACAAACATTCCATTGACCGGTTGCAGAATCTCTGTGGCTCCCCATGGGCTTGGGGAATGGCATTTAATCCCCTCATCGGCGAAAGACTTCGTCGTGCGAACACACCATTAAATGCACCGCCCGCTTAACCCCCGCCCCAAGGCTAATGGCAGGCCAGTTGCGGTGCAGGCGTCGGAGGCGTGCGAGTGCCACGCTTGCACGCCGCTGCAGTGGCCGCCCGCCCCGCCCCTGCCACTGCCTCCCCCGAGTCAGCAGCCGCTGATCCACCCACACCTGTACGGGAGCCCCGGCGTGCCCCGCACCATCAACCTGGAGCTGGAGTCCCTAGACACGCTGCAGCAACAGGCCTACCTGGCCACCCTGGGGGACTGGGACGACCCGCACTACAAGTTTGGGACCCCTGCACACCCCAGGCACCCGGGCTCCGAGTCTCCCCAGCTCGTGGCCCCGGCCACAAAGCCTTCGTCTGGCCCTCCCCGGCGCCCCGGGCGTCGCCACCGCCGGTCTCCACTCACCGCCACTCGCAGCAAGGTAACTGTCAAGCAAGGGGGCTGGGTGTGTGAATGTCCGGCTAGAACTAACTGCTGCCGTGCAATCTGAGCAACGCTTGATTTGCTCGCCCGACGTTTGGCGGCCAAAGCGAGAGCTCTGGAATATTTCGCGATGCTCGGGGCCGAATTAAGAGTTGCAAGGGCCCGGTTCGAGAAAATTTGGGGGCCCCCTTTATTTTGTGACTCGACACTTTCTTGCATTTATTTTGACGAAAATAACATTGGTATAGTTCTTCACATTGAATTTCTACATGTATTTCAGCTTTCATAAGGTGGTGTTAACATATAGACAACATATTTCTGTAAAACTTGACTACTTTTCCTATGCCGAAATACAATCGCAAATATACTGGAAGTTTCTATCACTTCTCGCTTGAACACGAGAAGTGACCGTTGTCTGATAGCCGATATTGTGAGAAAACAGGCTCTACATCGATGTCGCACAAACATATATCTGACTTTATCAGTACAGTCTAAGCTCGTTATAAATACAGTGTGTATTTTCCGGTTTTCACCGAAAAACACTGATAAACATCCGTCGGTGACGAAAATACGAAATCGCTTAAACCGAAAAACACCGGTGGTTGGATATTTAAGCCCTGGTTAAAACCGAAAAACACCGGTCGTTGCCTGTTTCCGACCTAGCCAAACCCTTTCCCCGTAGAGGTTCGTCAAACGTGTTATCTCGCCCTCCTTTCTGGGGGTCAAAAGCGTCTAGTTAACGCAGTGGAAGCTAAGCTCTCGCACGCCTTTCCCCCATTGTGTCTCCCATGGCCCCCTTTTGTGGAAAAATTAACGCAGTGGAGGGTACGCTCTCACGTGCCCTTTCCCCATTGTGTCTGGCCAAGTGATGTCTGTGTAAGCCATGTATTCAGAGGTTGCTGTAGTTCCTGGAAGACACAGCCAACATTCGTGTCGTACAAGGCTACTGACCTTTGAGAACTGAGATGCGTTCATTGTTATCTGTCTAGTTTCCATTGGCTTTTGGGGAAACGAAAAAGGGTTTTGTTCTGTAAAAATCAGCAGAACCCATCCTTTGGGAATGATTATCTACGTTAATGCGAATAGCATCAAACGGTGCGGAGTTATGCGCGTTCGTCAGGTGGCCGGCACACTCTAGATACGCCAGCCCACTCTTGAGGCGATTCTAAATTTGTTGACACTTTCACAGCCCTGCGCACAATCTCCGCAGCCCAGCACGTGCGTTTGTGTCACTTAGGAAGGCGAGCAAAGCACGCGCCATACGCACAAACACTCAAAATGGTACCGACCAGACTTTCTGGCGTCTCAGCTAGTCTCAACCAACGGTACTCTAAACGGTTGTTTATATCTTTACCATAGGACGCGCTTTACAGCGCTGTCACAGCTACCGGTGCGCGCGCGTTCCATGCACGAGGGCTCATTCCGCTCTCGTGAGGCTGAGCACGGCCGCTACATCACCCTCTCCCGAGCGCGGGAGAGGGTGAGCTAGCGGCCGTGCTCAGCCTCACGAGATCGGAATGAGCCCTCGTGAATGGAACGCGCGCGCACCGGCAGCTGTGACAGCGCTATAGCGTCTCTATGGTAAGATATAAACAACCGTTTAGAAGTGCGTTGAATAACTGCCTTCATAGCTCTGTGGTTAGCGCGTCTGCCTGCTGATCAAAGGGTCAACGGTTCGAATCCCAGCCGGCGCCGGTCTTTTTTATTTATTTATCGACCCGCGGCGTAAGAGGTTAGATAGCCAGATAGATAGATACATAGATAGACGAAAAGTGCGTGAAGTATCCAAAGAATGCTATTCGCATTAAAAACTTTCCACACGTGTTTGAGAAGGCGCGTCCGTCCCTCGTCCGCGGGTTTTCTCAACGTGAGATTTGCTTCCCTTCGTCGAACACTTCAAGTATCATCGTCACATGGAGTAGAAGGCCACTAGGATGGGACGACAGCGGAAAGCTCCGGATGACTATGCTACAGATTTCATGGATGAATCGTCGTTCTGGTTCCGCGTACAAATTGTTAATCCGTGCATAAAAGTGGAGCTGCCAGAGGGATTTGTGCCTTATAAAAATATCTATCGGTTGGTCCTCAGAGACGAGCGCAAGCTGAGTGACATAGATTCAGAGTTCCTTCATTACCGCCAGTATGCTGTGACTAGCACCATTGATCCAGTGTTATTTTGGAAACATCATTTACCTGGCCACTACTGTCCCAAGCCACGCTGGACATTTTGTGATTTCCTGTGTCCAGCGCAAATGTGGAGCGTCCGTTTTCAAAATTGCGGGTTGTGAACCACAAGGAACGTGCTGCCATGATGGATGCAAGATTCTCGAAGTATGCTTGCATGTACTATATTAACCAAGTGTGAGAAATAGATGTTTCCTCGAGAAGAAGTGTATGAAATATGTCAATAAAATTGCAACTCTCTGTCTGTTATCAGTCGCATTTTTTTCCACCGATAATCACCGATTTTAGCCTCGTCGTGAGACATTCCACCGAAATACACCGGTGTTTCGAAAATAAACAAACACCGAAAAACATCCGCCGATTTTTCTCACAAATAAACACCCGGAAAGTACACACCCTAGTTATAACATACCTTGATTTTGACCAAGATTTTGGTCTGTTGTAAAAGGAGTATGTTGTATGCGAATACGAAGTTGAGTCAATGGTATGTAGAGGAAAACCAAACAAACTTCACAAATTGGTATGTTATATCCAAATGTCTGTCGTAACCAGGTCTGTTGTAATGAGCCGAGACTGTATTTTCCTTTAGAGAAAGGCAATGTACTTGCATTTGCATTTTCTACCAACTTTAGCGCTTCTTATTTAAAAACACTGGTAGTACTGAAGTTGCTAGTAAAATTAAAACTGCATTTAAAGGTGCCATTTATGTTTGATGCCTTGTATTCCAAGTGATAACTATTACTTACCAGATAAATTAGGAAATTAGGCGACAAAGTCTATTGTAAATGTCTCGAAATGTTGTACTTAATATCTTGCGGGAGATTATGCAAGACACCATTCGTGCAGATTAAGATATTAATGTTTCTCTGGATACAACAATTTCCAACACAAATTTAGGACCTTACAAAAAAAATTCACTTTTTTGTGTTTAATTCTACTGCCCGAAAGGCATTCTGCAGCTATTGACAGCGTCGTAGGTCATAGCCCTAGAAAAATAAATAAAAACATGTTCAATTTTTTTTGTTGCCACATCACATTGATGTTCATAGTAAAGCTTGGGATTATATCTTTAGTTCTTTAAATGTTTATAAAACTATGGTTGATAATAAAACCTTGTGTTTACAATAGAACACAGTGCACATTAATATTAAGCGTCATTTTTTGTGTGTGAAATGCAGCACAAAGCATGCATGCAAATCACAAATGTGGTCACTTTTCTGAATAAACTGTAATAAAGAAATGTAGGACTCTAGGTTTCAACTAGTGCCTATTTGTAATTTGGGGTGTATACGATGTCATTCAGTGCTTGGTGGACAGAGCTAACTAGCCCGTGTTTAATGGTGATGTAAAACCACTGAGTCAAATGGTGGCATGAGATCTAAAATTAGATTTCCCACGACGAATAAGCGTCTGTGTCAAGTGTGGAGTTGCACAGATTGAATAGCCTTGCCAGGAGAGATTAAATTTACAATTTATACTTCCATTTCGGTAGACAATACTTGCTGCAGTAAGCCTTTGTCAATTTACTATATTGGCCATGTTCAAATCTGCTTACTTACAATACTACGTAGGCCTCAGCATTACCGTATTCAGCAGAGGTGGTAGATGAAAAAGCGTTGGAGCTTGCTGAAAGGCTGCACGCCCTTTTAACTTGGGAATAACTATAAACACTTTAGATCCTTCCTTACAAACCCCCGAGAAGAAGAAAAAAATTTTTTTAAACAGTCTGGTTGGGGCACGCGAGTCAAGAAATAAATTTTACGTGAAAAAAACATTTATTGTTTGGTACATTTGGTAACAATTCATATGAAAGAGTTGCCAACACAATGACATGAAGCTATTTGGAAAAAAGCATCCCCTTAGCGGCGATTTTTGAAAACTACATTTCAGCCTATTCAATGATGTGGAGAAAAGTAATCTGGTGACTTTTTCATCTGATGAGCCCTGTGGCTTCTTCCACTGTGCAGGGGCATGCCTGGACTCTGACTGTGATAATGCGTTGTTGGACGGAGAAGACTCGATGGACGACACATGCTCGGAGCACAGTTCGTCAACGACAGCCTCCAATCAACGAGGTACGGGCGAGAGCAGAGTCTGTGACTGTTGCTACTGCGAAGTGTTTGGACACGGGACACCTCCTGTGGCACCCGTCAGCAAAAATTACCAAGAGATGCGCGACCGACTACGGCTCATTCTCAGCAAGCGTAAGGTGAGTCTTTTTGTTTCTGGCCTGCAATCTGCTGCTGGCACAGGTACTACTTGCACAGGCAGTTGGGCTTGGTGAGGACTCTGGCTGGAATTCGCTAGCTAGCTTCATACCAGCCTCCCCGCATGCTTCATGATTGCTACACTTGACTGTGGGCAGTTTGTCAAGGAATATTTAAAATGGCTTAACGATGCGCTGCACATTGAAGAACCCTGAGGTGACTCGCTAGGACTGTTCTTTGTTGGAGAATCTTGTCTGAAAATTCAATTGTTCGTTTGATTAGAATGGCTTTCATAGCTTCGCATTATAAAGAGAACTGCATACGTGAGAAGTCCAAAGTACTTCGTTTTTCAGTATTTTTTCCTCTCGGTTGCTTCCTTGCATTTGGAAATTATCTTAAATCTCGGTAGTTGGTGTTTATGTATTCTAGTTGGATTGACGGAGAACCGATTTGGCGTATTAGGCCAGAACAACCTTTCTGTTTTCCTTCTTATGATACCCTCTCTCCCCTGTTGTTGACTTGGCCAAATGTAGGGTTTGGATCTGTGTGTGAGAAAGGTGTGCTCGGGGTACAGGCAGAGGCAATGCACATGGCCAAGGAGCAGCAGCAGCAGCAGCAACACCAAGTGCGGCCTGAAGATGACAGGGCAGTGGAGGAGCTGCTCAGCTACATCAATGGCACAGACGGAGGGGGTGGCAACAAAGCATCCACAGCACAGGGGGACCCTGCGTCCTCCGACACTGTGGCCATGTCTGCAGCTGCTGCCAAGGGGGCAGTGGCCAAGAGGCAGAAGCGCAAGACCAAGAGGGTACTGTGGCTTCTGCATTCTTGCCTCGGGGGCGATTTTGCGGGTTTTAGTTCTTTTGCTGATTTTTATTCTTGTTCTTTTTAGAAAGATGCCAATCCTCATCCTTTCTTTTTATTCTTTTGCTTTCATTTTTCTAATATAACTACATCTAGCTCATTTAAATCTTCTGATTTTGGGGGTCTGCGTGCCATACCATCAAGGGGCATCTGGTGCACCCTGCAAAGGTCTGAAAATCAATTTAGGCCACCTGGGGATCTTTGAACTTGCAATCGAAATCTCAATTATGCAGCGCCTTCTCCGCAAGAAGTCTATTAAATTGGGGTGCCTCAACAAGGATTCGAACCTCGCCGACTGGGGGCCCATGGTCTGTCGCTTTGTTTCAGAGCTACCGAGACTGTGCTTTTAAATTCTATATGTTGTGAGTACAATGCTGCTTAAGATGAGTGATCGTAAATGGCAACATAGCTACAGTTTCGTCACTAAAACTACCTCGAGCCATCATCGATTGAAAGGCCGGTATTTCTTTTTGTCTACCGTATTTATTTCAAAATAGGTCGACCTTTTAATGAGCATACATGTATGTCTACTTTCTTGCAGAAGCCACGGAGACCAATCGCGTAGGCTTTCGAAAGGAGCCGGCGAATGGCAAAGCAAAGATAATGTTTGTAATAAAAAAAGTGATTTACACTAGATTTTATTTTTGCGTTCTGATATTATCGGTGCCTCGTCATTTGCTGGGCCTCTTCCGTAAATTGCAATGATTCACTCTTCTCAGCGTTGTAGAAAAATACATGTGCAGGCAGTGTTCATAAAGAAGTCGACCTATATTCAAATAGATATGGTAAATTCAGTACTCTGCGTTTACAGTTAATGTGAGTTATGCATTCTTTTTAATTGTTTTCAGAGCTCGTGTATCATATTCAGTTTCATGCCTTTTCTAACAGAATTGTTTCCACTTTTGCGTTTCACTGCGATCATCGATTTGTTGCACACAACTTGATTTCTCAGAAAGCAAACAAGGACACTTCCACATGATTCTAATTTGAGGCGACTAACAACAAAGGGGACAAGGGACAAACACACACATCTCAAATGCAGAGAAGAATACCACACACCAGAGTTTTCCAGAATCAAGCTCATGTTAAAGTGTTCTCATACTGATGACATTATTCAGGGGTTCTCAAATTTTTTGGTCCCACGGAACCCCAGGAAGCCTCACAAACTGCCACGGACCCCTCCCCTCCCCCTCCATATTCGCCGACCGAGAAGCAACACATGCACAATCAAAGACAATTTTGCTTGTGTTGCTTTCCATATATCCCCACCATATTGATTGCGATGTCAGTACAAAGTGAGATGAAGGCGCTTTGCACGGTCCTGCCGTGCAGCCTGCAGTGTAGGGGGGGGGGGGGTGCAATTTGGGTGTTTGCGGAACCCATTAAACCAGCTCGCGGAACCCCTGTGTTCCACGGAACCCAGTTTGAGAACCCCTGACATTATTCATGGGACTGGTAATATTGTCATAGCACAACTTGGGTACAGTTAGGAGCAAAGTGGTAGTGTGGGCCGTTTGGTTATTAGAAATAATGTCTCAAGAAACACAAGGAGGAGGGGAGAACAAGACAGGACAAGGTGCCTTGTCCTGTTTAGGTCTCTCCTCGTCGTCGTGTTTCCTTTGGCACTTCTACTTTAGATCTTTCCAGCGCTTATCACCTGGGTGAAAAATGCTGAGTCACTGAGCTGTGGACGCATGCGCAGCATCTGATATACTGCACAACAGAGGTCCAGCACATGCTCAAAGGCGTTCCACAATACCCCCGTATTCTAAAAAAAAAAAAAACAAAAACAAAAAAAGAACTTAGAAAACATGGAACCCTTTTTATGAAGAGCTCTGCTGCATTTGGACTTTTGCAAAACTGATGTGAGCTTTTGTAACTTGTGCATTGGGTCAAATAAAGACTATGGGCCCACCTGTTTTATTTTACAGAGGGAAGATTGTGACAAGGTCAAGGAAGTTCCAGAATCAAAATCCCATAGCCCTTCACCTATTTCAAGGCTAATAGAAGAGGAATTGGAAGAATCAAAGGTGAGCAGACAATGGGATGAACCAGCTTTGCTTTACTAATGCACCATTTCAGGCATGGTGATTTAGTCGTGCACACTGATTAAGAGGTATATTCATGTGACAAGCTTTGTTTGGCATAGTCATGCCAGAAACTACTAGTTAGTTATCAAGCTTCTCTCCAGGACGACCTTTATTATAAAAATAGTACAGTGAATGCTGTCTCTAATCATAGAAAAGGGTCTTCCCCATCTCCTTTCATCACTATACCGACCTGTTTTCATGTACTATAGTATTCAATCAGCTCATTTAACGTTACGCAGTGCTCATCATACAAACATCTGGGTTTAAGACCTTTCATGAACTTTTTACATTTAGTCTCTGATTAAACCTTGCCCTTCTTTCCTGGGACTTTCAGCTTTTATAGCTGTAGTTTACACTTACTTAACATAGGTCATGAATCTGATGCCTTTATTCTTGTCTGGCTAATAGCAATGAATCTATTCAAGATTGTGCAGCTCAATTAATTTCTTTGTTTGGCTTGTCCCCAATGAGCATTATGATGTTCAACGTGGATAAACTTCATTATCTTTCACTGCCAGAAGCTTTCCAGACTAACATTTTTGTCCCATCCAATCATACAATCCACTCTCTGGGTGTCAGACTCTTATGGTTATCAAGAGCTTCCAATTCAAGCTTCCTATTTTACAGAAAAAATAGAGCGCAAGCCAGTTGGTACAAGTTGAACACGATGGTAACCTTGAGACTGTGGTAGTGTTTTTTTGTGTTTTTTTTTGTTTTTTTTTTTAAGCTGAACAGATTTGTTTTGGAAAAAAGCCATGAAAGCTACACTTAAGCGGTTTATGGAGCCGAGTTAAACGGCCAGTGGGACATAGTCTAGGGGGCTAATCATAACGATCGGTCGGCTAATTAAGTATAATTTGTTAATTAACTTTTAATTAGTGAAAATAGAC
Organism: Ixodes ricinus; assembly: GCA_037355805.1. Taxonomy (NCBI): domain Eukaryota; kingdom Metazoa; phylum Arthropoda; class Arachnida; order Ixodida; family Ixodidae; genus Ixodes; species Ixodes ricinus. The sequence continues at coordinate 125,838 of JAZHYW010042070.1, read as the reverse complement.
ATATGGTTCCAATTAGAAACATGCTCAGCATCATCCAAAACGACAAAATCAATAATTTATAGAAATACTTTGAGCACGTGGGAAGCGTACTGAGGTGCTAAATGTACCAGTTGTGCAGCAGGTACAAGGCTGGGGCTATGAGAAGAGACGGAAAAATCATGCGGGCGCATTATTGCACCAGTAGCCTTGTTTCTGCTGCATGAGTGGTAACTTTAGCGACTACTGCGCTCAGTCTTTCTGAAAATTGCTGATTTAGTGGTTTTCTATGACGCTCGGCAAGTTTCCAATTGGAACCATATTATCTATTTTCACTAATTAAAAAGTTAATTTACAAATTTTACTTAATTAGCCGACTGATTGTTACGAATAGCCCGCTACACTATGGCCCCCTTGCCATATAAATCACCTGCACAAACTACATAAGTGTAGCTTTCGTGACCTTTTAAACAAATTTGTTAAGCTTTAAAAAGACATCCTCTTTTCCTAATTAAACTAACTAGTCCTCTTTTCTCGTCCTCGAAGTTTTCCTTGCATACCTCAGTCTCAGGTTCCACTATGTATGATCTACACCAGCTCGCCTGCACTTTGACCATCTTTTCGTTAACATCCTTTATATTTGTTTCTAAGCAAAACATAAAAGGAATTTTTTTTTGCCGTCTATATATATATATATTTTTTTTTTATGAAAAATTGTTTTTAATTTTTTTATTTGCAAAATAGGAAAGAAAGTACCTGCTTCAATTAATTCTGGATGCTATTTAGCGGAAGTTAAACATGCTCCAGTCAGAAATATCCCCATGTTTTCCTCATTGATGATCTTAAAGGTAGACATTCATAGTTGCTTACTCTTCTTGCATGCTTTGTTCAGGCAACACTGGTACCTCCCAAGGCAGTGCTGAACAGAAAAGAGGCCCGCAAGGAGAATGGGATCCGGTTGACCAAATGTTCTCAGAACAACAACAGCAGCAGCAACAACACTGCTAGCAGCTGCAACAGCTGTGTTGTCAGCATTGCCGAACTGGGCGACAAAGTGCGACCTTCCCTGGGTGGCTCCCCTTGCCCCAGGGTCAGCTCAGGCTCTGCCTCAAGCCCGGTGTCAAACGGCAGGACCCCTACCACCTCCATTTCTGGCAATGTGTTCATCATTGGAGGCCCTAGCCTGCCCTTAGGCAAGTTCCACCCTGTGCCTGTTTCGTTTCCTTCATCCCTTTAATCTGAGCCTTTGTGAGCGGCTGCAACTTCTCTCATTAACGGAGCCGAGTACAGAAACACAATGCTCTTATAGTTTTGCGTGGGATTTTAAATGGGATCTTGGGATTGTTCTTTATGTACAATAATTTTAAATATCCGGGTTCTACGGTATATAATCAGCTCGACTTGGGAGTTTTGTGAGAAATGCAAGACTTTTCTTCTTTATATTCCTTATGAATGTCATTGGGGGTGTTAAACTTAAACTGGGACTAGCATTATGGAAGGAAACTTGTCAAAGAAAGCTGTGAAAGCTGTGGCTGGGAAAGTGACTAAGCTGCTACTGCAATTCCATCCAACAGATTCATCCTTGGAGAAAGGCGATGCTTCTAAAATGGCAGCGGAGAAAGCAGAATTGACCGTGAAGGCGGTGCCTGCTGCTGCAGCTCCATCACGAAATCTATTTAAGAAGCTACCCCAGAATGGACAGGAGGCTGAAGTAACTGTGACGGCACTGCCAAGCAACCACCAGCGAAGCAGCGTTTCAGAGCTACTGCCGACTGTGAAAAAGGATCTATGCATTGCACACCAGCTAAATGGGGCACAGGTCAGTGAACTGCTTTTGATACTTGTGTGTTTTTATGTCTTCTCAATGCTTTTGCACGGCATATTGTTGCAATGCTTATTACTAATTAGACATTCTGCAGTTTTTCTTAGCTAATGAATGCCAATGTCAACAGTCTTTAAATCATCATAACACATTTCTGCCTTGCCAAAAATTACTATTAGGATAGTTGGGTCAAGCTTAAGGAACTTTATTATCTCCATATTTAACTAAACATTTTGTCAAGAAATTTGGCTTAACGAGAGTATCAGGTTAATATCTGTGCATTTGGGGTCTACATGCCTAATAATAGGAAGGATTGAGACCTTGAGTGGCTAGGATGCTAAGAATCTACTTGGAAAGTGCTTCATTCAGCTAATTTTACCTTACAATCAACTAGTTTGTTTTAGTGAAGGATTTAGCTATTGAGTGACATACACATTTTTGTTGCAGCCATGTAAGAAAAAGGCAAGTCGTTAAACCTCATCTTATGTTTCTCTCATTTTCAATGTGCTTGGTATTGTTTTGATTGACACACTTTTGCTAGTACAGTGATATCTCGTTAGTATAAACACCTCCATTACCCCCAAAGAGCGTCCATAATGTGAGTTGTCTATAAGGACGAGACAAAAGAGCATGTATTTACTGAATTCGTCCCTGAAAATGTTGTCTGTATAGTGGGGTATTTAATATTAATGGGATCTGTATTGACGAGAAATGACTCTAGTTTTATCTTGATGGTTGGTGGCAATTACTGTAATACATAACTTCTGAGTTCCCCTTACAAACTTGCACAAAATGTGGGGTATATGAACAATCTTTCGACATGCAGAAATTATAAACATCACTAAGACTCACACTTCAATAACTGCTAATATAGTTCGTACTGATAGCACTACTCCTGCTTCTGCTGTAATGGTCAATAGGTTATATAGATAAGTGTGGTATCCCCAAGTTTGGTCAAAAACCTGTAACATCCAAATAATGTGGGTCATGTAATGGCAGTGACTGTTGTACGCCACTAAGTTAATAGCTTTACTTTCAATGGGACCTTTTCTTGCTTCAGTAACTTTGTCCAAATTCGGCGTTGTTGTAAAGCCAGAGCATCTTTTTTGTTTGAGAGGGTAGTAAATGAGACATTGAATGTGACTAATGACTACCGGTTTGTCGACAATTTGTCTGAAAATAAACATTCAATAAATGGGACAGCCCTTGAGATGGCACAGTTAACTCCGTGCATGACTGCATGTCCACAATAATCTAACTTGCATAAGCTAGGGTTTCACAAATAAATGGTTTTACAATATAATTTTGTTTAGTATGCCCATATTTCTTAATTCTAGTTGCTAATTATAATCATTTTTTGAATCGATTGCTGCACTTCAGAGATTAAAGGGGCTGTGCAACGGTTTTAACGTTGAAAGAATTGCCATACTACATTTTTTATATTGTTCATGCAAGCCCAAGTGACCAAAAATGCGTCACCTTTCCCCGAAAAACTGCTATTCTGCTGCGTAATTGCAAGGCAAAAAACGAATTATTTGCCGATGGCAGCCGCCCGTGGCGGCTTCGGGAACTAAAATGACGGCGTCTCTGGAGGTACGCGGAAGTCAACAAACCCTGTCCCCCTCCGCTGCAGCACTCGCCGTCAGCCCCGTGACGAACCGTCCTTTATGTCCATCGCTCACCGCGACCTTCGACGAGGCTAATCCTTTCTAAGTCGTCAATCGCGGAGGAAGCGGCTGGGGTTTCTAAAGAGAGTGCCCAAGGGGAAACCACGTGAACCTCCAGAGTACGTCACTCGAAAGTCGCGTGGGGAGTTGAGAGCAGGGTGTCGAACCGGAACCGAACCGAACCGAAAACCGGAACAGAACCGTTATTTTCAGCCGAACCGGAACTGAACCGAACCGAAACCTTCGCCGCCATCTTGGAACTGAACCGGAACCGAACCGAAAAAAATATAACGGTAACCGGTTCAAAACGGTTCAAGGTATTTTTTTGTTTTTTGTTCGTATCACAAAATGAACACATGGAAATAAAAAAATTGGCGGCTGTATTTCTATCTGTTGATCAAATCGTCATATACAAAATTGCAATGTATGGTAAATTGTGGGTTTTTGTGGCGCTTTTGTATTGGCACTATGATTAAGCATGCGTCACGCTGTCACGTGACGTCATGGTGTCAATACATGTTGTCAAGTAAAATGTCACGTGACCCCGTGACGTCACGTGACTCACTGCGTTAACTCGATTTAATTTGAGGAAGTCACTGGATGTATTAACCTTGTGGACAGCATGACATAACATGACATCACGATTTTGCACCGAGAGTCACGGGACACCGTGACGTAAGCGATTTTTATAACCTCTAGTCGAGTGCTCGGGTTCATGACAATCAGCATCGCCAAACATTCCGGTAAAGGCTCATGTAAATTAAATATTATAATAGCCCAACTCTAACAATATCTGAAGCTCAACCCGAGCTTTTGCTTTCCAAACCTTAGCGCAGTACATCTTAAATGGGGGTCCGCGGATTCTTTGGGCTCCGCGAAAGCATTCTAGGGGTCACCGAAGCTCTGCCTCATCAGTCAAGCCTGGCAATAAAAGTTCTTTTTTTCTTTTTTTTTTTCAAATTGAGAAGAAAAGTTCAAATTTTCGGATGAATTTTCTTGTGTGTATGTCAATGAGAGAGGTCTACTTCACACAGCCCCTAGTTATATCCATTTATTAAATCATTATCATATTTATTCTATACCTTTACCTTCCCCTGACCACGAACAAGGTCCTTCATCATCTCCGCCGACCTTCAAGTGGTTCGCGAAACATCAACGGTTGAGAACAACTGCCCTAGGGCATGACTATGATGAACACTGACGGTATATAATTAGCGTCAGATAACGTGACCACTTGTTCAAATAGCGTGTTGAGGAAGGGATCGACAGTTGTCTTTTTCCTTTATTTTTTCTGCATCTGCTATTGCGCGGAGGGGAAAACTAATGGATGTTTTCGCAAGCTGATCGTCGTCAGGGGTTATTTTTTTTTTAAAGAACTTTATTTTCCATTTTGATGCATAAATGGAAAATGCATAAATGGAAAATGCATAAAATTTCTTAACAGTATTCATTGAAAATGCAAATATATGTTGCAAGACCAATTTTACATCATTGAGGCACCCAAACATTTGTTCGTTGTTGCTGAACTGCACCCGAAAGATGTTCCCGAGAATAGAAGTATTAAAATGACTAAATGCGACTTATTAATATGACGTTACATTAAACTCCATGTGTGTACAAAAAAAAAATACCCCCCCCCCAAAAAAAAAAATAAAAAAGATTTCAGTGATCTTAGAGGGACATCTGAACGTCGGCAGTCGCTGCCACTCTCACACCAGCGTCGTTCTCAAGTTATTGCCCAAGTTTCAACCCCCTCTGTATCTTGCTTAAAGGAGCTATAAAGAGACTTCCGTACATCACTAAATACTACTCAGGATCACTACCTAACGTTAATAACTGATTGAACTTGGCTTTTCTCTTTTTTCTAGCAATGGCAGTGGCCAAAAAATTAGAAAAATATGAGCATCGTTGATTCCCTCAACTCGGAGCCAGAAGCGGCCACGTGGCCTGGTGCCTATCTTATGCCGCCAACGTTAATCATACCCCCGCGCTCTGGTTGCAAAAGAACAAAACACGTGCTGAGCTCAAGGCATTGTTAGAGTTCAACTATTCTCATGACCGCAGTGGTTGGACACGAGCCACTACCCGAGTGTCCGCCGAGGCATTGATTGTTACGAGCCGATGCACAGTGCTCACGCAGTTCTCCTGCCCTATGCATGAGCCGCGCTCGACTGTCATCAGGCGGGTGGTTTTGATCCCACAATTACGACATCAATCTTTGCGAAGGCAAGACTAAAAGAAATAGTCTCATTTTATCCTCGCAATTTCACAGCGACAAAGAAGCTTCTGAATCAGTGGTGGCCTGTGCGAGTATACTTGGGCCAGACTAGGACCAGTACGCCTCTGCAAAGTCATGAACATTACAACCCGAAATCGTTTTATGACCCCTTTAAACTTCACGGGGTGCAAAATAAGAGCAATAAAGGGTTGCTTTTAACAAGTGACAACTAAAATTATCGAATTAGCACACACAAACGGAGGAGGCAATTCCTCAGGAATACTTTCAGTCCATCCATTCTGGCGAAGAAGGAAGACCAGAGAAGCTGTACTATGGTGGGAATGAAGTAATAGCCGGCCGCAAGTCGTCAAGCCAGAGGGAAAAGGCTGGAGAGGTTGCCGGCCATCTATGCGTGGCGGTGGCAACCAGACAACCGGCAAGCCGGTTTTCTGGTTGCCGTCGTTACTTATAGATGGCGGTAGCTGTCTAGAGTTTAGTGTCATCATTTGTTTGGCGACGGACACGATACTGGGAAACTAGCCCTTAACTGCTTCGCTGTAAAAAAAAGTGTGTGTGTGTGCGTGCGTGCGTGTGTGTGTGTGGGGGGGGGGGATGGGGGTTAGTTTTAAAAACATTCTGTGTTGCAAAGGTTCCTCTTCCCCGCATCTTTGGCGCAGACCAAAAAACGTGGCCCTGGAAACTACTTTGTTTGCAAACACGCACTTGCCAAAAAGCACGTTTTCTCGTGCCAAACGCTCGCGCCGTTCCTCACGATGATGGACTAAGAACAATTATACGTACAGAGCGCGACACTGTTAGCGCGAACAAGCAATCGCCGGTTTTTCCAGTTTTCTCTTTGAAACCTAAGCATGTCGTCCAAGCTATTATTGCGTACGGAAAGAGCTCATTTAGTTCTACAATGTAAGCGATAAAATTTGCGTGCTCGCTAATACTATTTAGAAGTAAAATGCGAAAATGAGGCGACGTCGTGTTCGCGCTAACAGTGTCGCGATGTGTACCTTTCAAACAATTCGCTTTCACTGAGCTTGAACCTCTTGCAGCGTGCATTTTTCAACATCGAATTCGATTTTCTCAGCAAGAAGAAATCACAATGACCACCAGCCTATAGTGTGATGACGTCACGTGCATGAACGTTAAACAGTTCAGCTTTCTGGTGAAATTTGATGTTCGCAACACAAGCAATAGACGTCCTAATTGCAAAGTTGTGCAGTATTTATAGCAGTCTCACGATTATATATGGCAGCCTAGAGAAATGTTAGAGGGCATGACTATTCAAGCATAGTGTCGTAAAGTGAGGGCCCATAACAAGTGCAGGTAAAACCTAATATAACATTAGCCTCCCGAGGCAGTATTTCGCGAAGTTTCGAGCTCATGCAAGCTGATGAAATGTGATTTATACTAAGATTTTAAGAATCTTTGTATGTCCTTCGCGCTATTTATGTAAAATTATGAATCTCATTGCGTGCATCTTTACACATCTTTACGCATCTTTTTTTGCAATAGGGATTATTTGGGAAAATAACATGAATTATCTCTCTCTTTTTGAACATTTAGTGTATTTCACTTCCAATTTATCATGTGACCACAGAGTCATTTTTGGCGTACCCTGCAACCTGATGTTTCACACTGCCAATCAGCAAACAGAAAAACACGTTTAATCAGACTACACAGCTCGCGTAGTTTCGAGTTCCGTCCTTCCGCGTCGGTCTCAAGCGGTTATGTGAACTTCATAAAGTAAAATTATTGATAATTATAAAAATATATTTAATTCCTAACTGAATATTTGACAACATAAATAAAGGGCCGACATCCATAAAGCAATGCCCCCCAAATTATCTGAAAGGTGTTCTGCCAATCTTTTCCGGCCTTTTTATCTTCGACAGGCACGTTGTAAGTGATATGGGATGGCTTTACACACATTTCTGATTTTGAAGTTAATTTAAATAACTATTTAGGAGAAACCAGCTGACCGAACCAACTGTACAAATGAGAGGAGAACGTGAGAGACGCATTCAACCACTGGATCTCTCGTTCTCCTCTCATATGTACGGTTGGTGTGTTCAGCTGGTTTCTCCTACATATGTTTAACCAACGTGCTCAGCTCTTTCTCGTGGTTGTATTACTATGTGTTCCTCACACATGTAACTTCTCAAACATTTAGAAGTCTGTTATTGCCTCTTTTATGTGGTGAACATTACTTTTATGTGTCTGTGGGCTGGACAAAAACAAAGCGAACGGGAGCGTGCGGCGGAACTATGACGATTACGTACGCAAACTGCTAGAAAGTGTCCAATTAAGTAGCTGCCATGTCAAGTAGAACGTGAAATACTACTTCGTTTTACTTAACAAAAAAGAACCTTGGAGGACGCTTAAGCTTCGCCTTTAAAAGGGGAACGCGACAGCTTTAATGGCCCTTGTTTGCATCGCATTCTCATTTGCTGCGCAAGCGTGCCTCGCGTTACCTAGTTAAAAGCGTCTGAGTCGCAACCGAAGGGTCGTAGGTTCGAATCCCGCCTAAAATTCCTAATTTTGTTTTTCTTTGAGGCAAAAGAATTACTATTAAAGTGAGATCATTTGAGACAAAGCGGCTACCTTTAATTCGTATTACATGTCGAGTTTTAATTACTCCCATTCCAAGCTTGATGTCACGTTTCACGTGAGCATTGTGGGTTGTTTGAAATTCCTGCGCGAGGGCATGTAGCTCTGACGTCATGACCATTTATCGACCAATAAGAATTTTCAGTCACGTTACCGACATCGGCTTTTCTGCGACATGAGCTCCTTAACGCTATCGGGTTAAAATCATTATTTAGCAAGGGGGATGCTCATTTTCAAATTAAATTGACCGGCATCTTGTCAACAACAAACCTCAACAGCCAGGCTATGCCAGCTTATCCTGTATAAGAAAATGTTTGCTTGGGCAAGCGCAATTTTGGGCCCGATTCGATCTGAGTGCGAAGGTGCGTATAGATTAGAGTGAACAATTGCGATTACTCCTTGCTGCATGATTAGTTGCATGCATTCGGTGCTGAGTGTAAACTATGTTTGTGTTAGAACAACAAGCATTTTGATTGCCACTCGGTGTCTCTAGGAAAAATAGACTGAAAGGAATTATCCTAAAACTTTCGTGACATTTCGAAAATTTCAATGCGTTTAGCTTAGTTGTGTCGTCATCATATATATTGTGAAGCGTATTTTGTAAACCATATTTTATGATGTATATGGCCACGAGGTGCTCATTTCATAATCTTATGTGATGTAATTAATTCCTTAGTTCAAGGACACAATCACGATTTCACTTTTAATACTGCGACACAAAGTTGTACCAATCACGGGTATTTTAGGCGACCTACCACACTCCTCGACAGCATTTTATACCGTGTAAATAGATCAGCTTGAACTTTAGAATTTTACTTAAAGACGAAGAAGGGACAAGAAAATACAGTATAGTTCTAAATTTCAAGCTGATCTATTTACAGGCATGTACTAACAAGCTCAACTCTTTACTCTTGTACTTAAACATTTTGATTCAGGTAAAATATATGTTACTGGTAAACAAAGGGATGTTGAGCCGTATGAACACGACGTTATGTACGTTAATGTAGACTTTCTTCTACTCTTGCGTCGAAATGAAATAACTGAATTTCATATTTTTGGTACCTAAAAACAAAAGTAAATTGCACGGACGGTCGAGGAAACTATAGAGTTAATCGTCTCACGGCGTAAATAATGTGTATTGCCAGAATAACGCGGAAAAAATATTCTCAATTTAGCGGTTTAAACCGGTTCGAGACCGGTTTGAACCGTTATTTTTTGCTCCCCGGAACCGAACCGGAACCGAACCGAAAGCCGTGAACCCGAACCGGAACCGAACCGATAAAAATTTCGGTTCGACACTCTGGTTGAGAGGCACTGCGACCTTCGATTTGTTTCTTTTTTTAAAATAAGAACTAGCGCTCGGAAGAAAATGCGGTTTTCTGTTTTTCGTTCCCTAGGTGACGCAGATTAATTTCCGCAGTTAATTGGCCAAAGTCTGAAAATTGTTGCACAGCCCCTTTAAAGGGTAACTGCAAAGAAAAAAAAGTGTTTTTTAAACAGCCTAATTGGGACAAGCATGTCACAAAACAAATCTTCCGCGAAAAAACAAATTTTTTTCTAGCAATATTTACGCCACAGAACGTAATTTAGTCGGAGTCCCAACCTCTCCGCATTTGAAACTCCCGCTCTTTCGACGCCCGCGGAGTGGCTGGTATACGTCACTCCGTGACGTATAGCAGAGACTCTGTGACGTGTAATAGGAACTTTGTGGCGCGCGATTCAAAACGGGTGAAATAGCCGCAAACTAAAATCAGTCCTGCGCAATAAATATTGCTGTAAAAAATTTTGTTTTTGGCGGAAAAATTGTTTTGTGACATGCTTGTCCTAATTAGGCTGTTTCAAAATACACTTTTTTTCTTTGCAGTTACCCTTAAGGAAAGATGCGACTCGGAGACACCTTTTTTTATATATTTGCTGACGCCGACTCTTGTTGTTCAATCAATCAATCGGGTTTATTGTCATGAGTTGCATCATAAAATTATTGAAAACCATCGGGCCCATAGCCTTTTGGCTAGTTTGGGCCCATTTTTTAATAACATAAAGGAAGGCAGCACTGTTAAAGAATTATACAACTACAAAAAAGAAGCAAAAAAATTAACAGAAAAGAAAGGAACGTAGAACATGACTTGGTTAACTACAGCAAGTAATTTATACATTGTATAATAATGACACGCATAAGATGCACGAGTGTATTCCAAGTTAAAAAAATTATAAATTCAATAACAGAATATGCGTGTGAGTTTCAGAATGGGTGGGAGAGACATACTGTTAAGGAAAATATAGTATTTTAAAGCGCTGTTAAAGTTGCATGAGGATGCAACTAAGCGTGACTATAGAAAAAATCGTAAGGGTGCAGGCAAGCTGGTGAATATTAACCATGTTGAATTAGCCTGAGACTGGGGTAGAGAAGAAACATCAAAACGTAGAAGGGAAAGAAAATAGACAGGACGACGTGTGTATTTTCTTTCCCTTCTACGTTTTGATGTTTCTTCTCTACCCCAGTCTCAGGTTCATTCAACATGGTTAAGCATGACTGAAGATGGTAAAGTGTTCGATTTTAGTTCCGCACGATTACATCAGTCGCTCGCTGTATACTTTACGAGGCCGTGGTATGTTAAAGTGACCAGATGCGTTCGCCCTTGTTAATCGAGTACCCTTAATTAAGATGTTGCTGCATCTTGGGCTTTTGTTGCTGCTTCTTGGGGCTAAATAAGCCGGGAGCTTATCCCGGCTCATCCAGCCCCAAGATGCAACAACCAAGGGAATCCCCCCTCCCCTTTCGCTAGCAAGTTAAGTGTGGGAGAGGGGGAAATAGGACGGGTAGTGAGGAGGATTTTTACCCTTGTTGAAATATTTTGCACGTCGGCCTTGAGATTTGCAAAAACTTTATTAACGTATTACAATTGCAAGTAGATAGTACCTGCACTCTACATATCCTCAAGATGATACATAAAAATATTTAGTTATGAAGGGAAGATTCTATGTCCCACACACTGAGTGCACAAACTGAGATGATGATCAAAAGTAGCAAAACGAGAAAAATGCATTTGAAAGTTCAAAAGATGTATACCCATAGCCACTTGTTTTGTTAACATTTTTGAAGAACCCTATCTTTTCTGAAGAGCCGACACACGTGAACGAAGCACTGATTGCATCATAGCAGTTGCCGTTGCTGTGGTTAGGCTTAGCACGTGATGGTAAATGTTCCTTTGCTGGCGTTCTATGCTTGCTTTTGCACCGTCTTCCTTAAAATTTGTGCTTGCTTTGGTAGTTCCGTGAAAATCGGGCTTTTTAGTGTCGTCTATCGCAAATCAAATCGGAGAGACTTGGGAAGTGCCGCTGTTTTGAGCGTCAGCCTCCCGAATATGGCCGATATTCACATAAACTTGATATGCTTTAAGCCACGTGAGTTGGACATGTTTTTTTTTCCTTATTTCTCGTCCAAATTTTTTAATTTTTTTTACTCTTGAAAGTAAAATGTTTGAAAATAATAAAACAATCAAAGGAAAAAAAAATTCCAAAATGAACTTGATTTTTTACCCACATCTCTCCCATGCATTCTTTCTTTTACATTCTATTTCTGCTTCCTATTTTATGTTCAGAAAGAAATTGAATTCATACTTGTGAGCTCGAAGGTTAGATCAGAGGTGTTGGGACATCCGCCGCACCAGCCCCATCCGCCATGCACCAGCTTTCAGCTTCACTTTGCATGATGGTAGATTTGCATTGTCAAAGTGACCAGTGGGAGGTAGAGCAGATTGGCTGTGTGGAGCTGGAAGCAAATAAACGAGAAAAGTTGTAGAAAAGGAATTGGCTAAGTAAGGTGGCTTCCTAGGTCCTTCCACCCAATTTTGGTTCAATATTTCACCATCTGAAAAAAAAAAAAAACGATTTTTGTGGGACAACATTGTTGACTGCGGCAGACATCAATGTATGAATGAAAATGATAATTCGCCACCTAATTTTATAAACTTCATTAACTTTTTAAATATGCACCTTATATGGCAAATTCCAATTGAATTTGTTGTCCCTTGTCCAAATATGCTATAACAGTGGTTGAAGGCAGAAAGCCAAACTCTTCTCCACACTATTCAATGGTGAAGTTGTTCTGCCTTAGAGTCCTCCGTACCCAAACTAAGAGAAAAAAAGTGCCAAAAGCTGCAGACCAAGACGACGTCAAACTATGACGTGCCTTTTCTGTGACCGCATCACCCCTAGATAACGGGACGCTGTCAGAATGGCCCGCGACGATTCACCACCCGTACTTGTTGTGAAGGATGACGCCGCCAACTTAGTTGCATCTTAATTTTAATGTTTGTCTCCTGTTGGCTTAAATTTGCCAGAAGATAGTGCAGAGCTGAACTTGTTGTCTGAATTCTAACTGCTGTCGCATAGTTTGATGACGCCGTCAACAAGTATCTAATTTGTAATGTGCCAGCTTAGGTGAATATCTTTAAAGGCTAATTAGTGAGTTTTGGTCATTATTTCGCTAATTACCACTTTATGCTCGTAATGTGATGTGTGCCGTGGTCTGTAACATTATCCCAAAGGAATAATTTCTTTATTTCAAGTGCCCTTTTTAAAAATAAGTCTTCTCAGTTGATGGGGAAACGCCCTGTATGCTTACGTATGCATTGGATGGCTCATTTTCTTTGCCACCCACACCAACTGCCTTTTCAACTTCTGCAAAACAATTTCTTGCCCAGCTCTTATACTCTTTAGTGTGGATAAACCGTAACTTTCGGTGGATTCAAACATAAGTACTTTGAATTCAAACTTGTACTTTCTTGGTGAAAGCACTATACAAAACTACTTTAGGCATATACAGTCAAACCTCGATGTAACGAACTTCTATGTAACGAAACCCTCGATGTAACGAAGTACATAACTTTTTCTAACCGCAAGTGTATGCACGCCATGTATTTTTGACCTCTATGTAACGAAGTCCCGTTTGCCGAAATTTCTATGTAACAAAGTTTCACTGACAATTTGGCACAAACTTTTGGGTCCCAAAGAAGATTTTGAGAAGCACATGCGCTGAAACGGGCCCCGATAAAGTGCAGAGTGTGAAACGGGCCGAATCTGGCGAGTGGGGTGTACAGAACGGCCACTAGAGGACACTAGAGCCTGCTAGAGCCGCCGCCGTTTCGTCCGTCGGCTTCGTCCGCGCTGCATAGTTTGTTTCGAGGCCTAACTAAAAGCGTGCATTTCTCGTTGTCCTGGGCAATGGAGCCTTGAAGGCGATAAAGCTACCCCTAACAACGTTGACCTCGGCGACTTTCTCTACGCCGACTCTGCTGTCATGCGACGGAGGAGGTGACCGACAAGGCGATAGCTAGCGATGTTCGTGGGAACTCGCAAGACGGGGACGACATCAAGCCTGATCAGAAAGACACCTGCGATGTGCCCAGTAACCGTGAAGTGGTGGACGCGATCAATGTCTTGAGGAGGTTCGCAAGCACATAGCAAGGCGAAGATGCGATGCTATCCATCTGGCTATGCGAACATCGTGTGATGCCAATAATAATCATCATCATCATCATCATTTATTTTCCTTGAGGGCCCCAGGGGGCATTATACAAGGGAGTGAACACAATAAAAACATCAACAAAAATAGTTAATAAAAAACACACTGTAAGCTATACTTGTATTTCAGAAAGAAAGAGGTTAACGGCTGCAGCAAACTTGTTAGTGTCAGTCATGTTTACAATGAGGTCAGGTAATGAGTTCCAATCGTCAATAGCTGATGGTAGAGTCGACATTTTATAAGAGACAGATGACGAAGTAATTGAGCGCAGTTTACATGAGTGGTCAAAACGAGGGAAAATACGGTAGGGAGGTGATAGTAGAGAATCTTTTAGGTGGTTGTTGTGGTAAAAGATTTTGTGAAGAAGAGTGAGACGTGACACCCTTCGACGGAAAGAAAGTAAGTCAAGGTTAGCTGATTTGCGTAATCCTGATATGCTAGCGTATGGGGAGTAGTCAGAGTAAATAAAACGAAGACCTCTGTTTTGAACGGATTCAAGGTTGTTAGTTAGATATGATTGCCATGGTGACCATATGGATGAAGCAAATTCAAGTTTAGATCTGACCAAGGTTGTATAAGCTAGTAGTTTTACTGAAGGTGTAGCTAGTCTAAGGTTACGGCGAAGAAATCCGAGAGTACGGTTAGCATCGGCAGTGACAGCATTTATGTGAGTAGTCCATGACAGATCAGAGGTCAGGTGAACGCCTAGGTATTTATATGAGGAACAGGTAGCTACTGGGATAGTGGAAAGGCGATAAGAAAAGGATGAAGCATGTGAACTGCGGGTGAAGGATAGAGATTTACATTTATTAAAGTTTAAAGTCATTTGCCATTTGTGGCACCACTGAGTTATAAGTGCGAGGTCATTCTGCAAAATTTGATTATCGTGGTTTGAATTAATAGGTCTATAAATTACACAGTCGTCGGCGAACAGACGTATTGAAGAGGAGATGTTGAGGTAGAGATCATTAATGTATATTAAAAATAGAAGGGGGCCAAGAACAGTTCCCTGGGGGACGCCGGAGGTTACAGTGCAGGTGGTAGATTTGGTGTTGTTAATAGATGAGTACTGGGTGCGATTTGTGAGGAATTCGGAGATCCATTTGACGACTGAGGGATGGATATTAATATTTCTAAGTTTCAGTAAGAGACGTTGATGAGGGACCCTGTCAAATGCCTTGGAGAAATCAATAAATATGGCGTCAGTTTGCTTATTAGAATCAAAGTTTGAGTAAACGTCAGTAAGAAAAGCTGTTAGTTGCGTTTCGCATGAGTATGACTTGCGAAAGCCGTGCTGATTCTCGAAAAGAAGGTTGTGGGAGTCTAGAAAATTTATTATGTTAGAATGGAGTATATGCTCTAAGAGTTTAGACGACACACTGGTGAGCGAGATGGGGCGATAGTTGTTGATTAGTTGGCGATCACCTGCTTTGTGAACGGGGATGACGTTAGCGATTTCCCAATCGCATGGAATTTCAGAAAGTTGAAGAGACTGCGAGAAAATGTCGCAGAGGAAAGTTGCAGAGACGTGTTTAGTATTTATTAATATTTTCGAGTTTATTTGGTCGTCGCCAGAGCTAGAAGACACCTTCAGCTGATCAATGGCCTTTAGTACACCAGAATGGTCGATCATGATAGGATTCATAGGAGGATTAAGGGGTTGGCACAAGTTGGGCATACTTGACAAGTCTTCATTGGTAAAGATTGAGCTAAAAAGTTGTTAGTTTCAAGAGCACTAAGTTCGTCAGAAAGTGGAAGGCCGTACTCGTCAACGAATTGTAATGGAAGAGAGAGTGCTGGGTTAATTACTTTCCAAAACTTTTTAGGTTTATTGGTTAAAATGTTGGGGAGGTCATGAGTATAAAATTTGGATTTGGCATCATGAATCGCGGATTTGTAGGCCCTAGCGCATTCGTGATAGGCGTTCCAAGATGCGTTAGTGTTAAGAGCCTTTGCCCTCGTATAAGCTCTTTTTTTCCTGTTGGAATGACAATGAACTGTTTTATCGTACCAAGGGTTAGTGTTATCGGATATAATTCGAGTGAGTGGAACGAAACGTTTGATTAGGGATGTTAGTCTATCTTTGAAAAGAATCCAGTTTTCATTGACCGTCCTTTCTGCGAAGTTAACTGAGAATATGTGATAAAATTCTTCGAGGTTGGTGTTGATAGATGCGTAGTCGGCTCTCGCGTAATCGTGAATGAATTTGCAATAACGTGATTTCTTAGGAGTAGTGATAGAGAATGTTAGCTCAATGACGAGATGGTCGCTAATGCTGGGTAAGTATGTGACGTTGCTGAAGAGTGAAAGGTCATTGCTTAAACACAGGTCGAGTACGTTGCTGCAGCGATTGGTAATTCTAGTGGGTTGAGTGATAACATTAGATAGGCTAAAATCTAAACAAAGGTCAATAAACTCTTGAGAAAATGCACAGCTAGAACAAATAGTAGACCAGTCAATATTTGGGTAATTGAAATCACCAAAAAGGGTAACTAAAGCGTTAGGATATTTACATGCGAGTTCAGAGAGGCATTTATACAGCTCAATAACAAAATCTCTATTATTATCCGGCGGTCTGTAACACACACCCATTATTACGGAAGGCGTTGTGCAAAGATACACCCAAACAACTTCTAGGTCAGTGGTAAGTGGTATTAGCCGAGATGGTATATGGTCTTTTATGGCCAAAAGTACGCCTCTCCTTTTCTAGTTTTTCTATCAGACCTATACACTCGAAAGTTTAGGTGCGAGGGAAATAGCTCAACGTCAGATATATCCGGGCTTAGCCACGTCTCTGTAAGTACTACAAAAGCGGCATTACACGCTTCAATTACTGAAATTATGTCGTCTCTCTTTGGTATTAGGCTTCTAATGTTAGTAAATAGGATAGAATGACTTGAAGATTTGTTAGTGATAACATGGTGCTTTGCCGGTCGACTCCTAGAGGGCGACGAGAAGAAGCGCTGGCGTGGCTATGTGTCTTTTTCTTTAACGGCGCCAAGAGCGGCATCGAATACGTAGCACCTATCGTTTATAAAAAGTTTATCATGACGCAGTCTGTAGGGGTGCCCTTTGGCCTTGCAAAATCAAGAAGGTGACGGCGTGCGAGCCGGACAGAAATTGGGAAGTCTTCGCTGATGGCTACGCGAGTTCCTTTAAGCTTGTGGGCTGATGAAAGAACGCTATCTTTATCTTTAAACGAAGAAAACTTTACTATTATTGGGCGACATTTCTGAGGGTCGAATGCTCCTAGGCGATGCGCCCTTTCAATCCTAGATGATTCAACTTGCACGTTTAGTTTTTCGGAGCACAAGCTAGTGACCAAGCACTCTGACTGAGCCCACGTTTCCTTGTCTGCGTCGGTGATGCCAAAAAATAAAAGATTACAGCGACGGGATCTGCCCTCTGCATCATCGCAACGTGTTTTTAGCTGAGATAGTTCGTTTAAGGCTGCAGTAAGCTGGGGTTCAGTAGTCGCGGCGCCACTAGTATCCTTCTGCTTTAGTGCGTCGAGTTCACTCGCGAGTTTGTTAAGTCGCTCTTCAAGTGTTGAAACTGTCTGTTCACTTTGTTTTTGTTTTTCTTTTAGAAGGTTTACTTCTTGTTGAAGTATAGTATGACTGTTTTTAAGTTTATCAACTGTTTCTTGTAAGCTAAGTAATTGTTCTTCTTGGGCTTTTGACATGGGACCTGGGTTCCGCTCAACATCACCAGACAACAACAGCAGCAGAATAATGTTAAGAGTGTTTCAGAAAAAGGTGACTGACTAGTTTCAACCGAAATAAAAGACGTCCTCGGTGAGTTTTGTGCACCCGAGAAACATTTGTGGAAACTTGTTTTTAACGTTAGCCCCGAATTTCTATGTAGCGAAATTTCAATGTAACGAAGTAAATTCGAATTTTACCGACTTCGTTACATCGAGGTTTGACTGTACTCCTGAAGTGCACTTACAGGGAAGTGCAGGTATTCATAATGCACTACTTGAAGTACAACTTTGAGTTCAAAGCAATGAAGTGGGGATGAATTCCAGCACCACTGCCACTATAGTTGCTTTTATTTGATGCCGGCTGCTGCACTCTTTAAACTTCTTCAGTTGGGACTCCAGACTACTTGGTGTGAAACATACTACAGTGGAACTTCTACAATCATGTATATATACGTATGATATTATGATACCAAAGGTCTCTCTAAAGATACCACAACAATAATTACAGCACTTTCTCACCCGTGACGACTTAGCACTGCTGAATAGAATACTCTTCATGTGAAACAACCAGACTTCTGCACAAGTCTAGTGCCGCTCATTGCATAGAGATTGAGCTTTTGTTGTACCATTTGTACATAGCAAGCTTTTCGAGGCTTGTTTAAGGTTTGTTCTAGTGTGGGGTAACCGTTTTGCAAAATTTGCCTTTAGATTACATGTAGCTATACCAGCTAACAAATGTATGAATAAAAATGGAGCTAGGAAAAACTGAGAATAAAAGGTTGCACAACTTGGTCAGGCATCATAAGTATGAACATCACACATGATCACGTGAGCAGCCCTTATGTTGCTATTGGATGCTGCTGTACAGCCAATTTTTGACAGTGCAGCCTCTTGAGCAACTACTTACAAGTTGCAACATTTGAAGCTTAAAACAGTTTTTTTTTTTCTCATTTTTTTATTTCTTAGGCAAAAAGCAAGAAGTCAAGGAAGAAGAAGAACTCTTCAACTGATGTTACATCTCCAGGTTAGTTCAGCTGCAAAGAATAATAGTGTGATTACTCTCTTGAGTTCTTTTAAATGCTGTTGAGCCCAGGGTACCCCACAAGTCCTCTTCGGCCATATGGTATCGTAAAACACCATGCATGTACCATTGGGTATGAATGAAATGCAAACAGTGGAGCGCGTGGCCTTCGATACATGCTGTGCAGCCTAGAAGCCACGAGCAACTGCACACCTCGCAGCCTCCTTTCCACCTGATAGTGTTATCAGTTCCTAGTTGCCTCTAGGTTGTGCAGCATGTATCAAAAGCCGTGCACTCCGCTATTCGCAATTGATTCATACTCAACAGTACCTTTCACTTTATGTGAAAGATAGAAAATGGAAGGAACAAACAAATACATTCTCGAATATTTAAAGTAAGTTATAGTTACAGTACAGCCATTTGGTGTTTATTATTCTGAAATTTGTCTCTTTTTTTATGTATTTGTTCATTGCAGTTCGCTAGTTTTTCACCACTCTACTTGATACCTTACAGAAGCGACCTGTTAACAAAGCTTAGAGCACTGTTATTGAAATGTTCCCCTTTAAAGTTAATGTACTGCGTGGCCGAGTCCTCTGTATGTTTTAACTGTTGGCAATTTTAGCCGTATGTGCACTGCACGACATAATGCAAACAAGCAAGCGATTTCCAGATTTTTCCCTTTTTCTTTGATAATCTAAGGGCTGCCACAAGAACAACTGTCATGGTAAATAGTGCTAATTCAGGACGCTAACTTAAGCAATAAAATGTGATGTCTGCCAATACTCTTTCGTAGTAAAATGTGAAAAAGTGCCAATGTCATGTTTGCTCAAGCAGTGCACTGCAAAGATTGCAGAATAACAAAAGAAAAATGCAGTTATGCAAAAGATGCCGTTCTTGATGGTGCAATGCCCAATGTTATCTTTTAAAGCAAATGAGACTGCTAGTAATTTGTTGACAGAACTTCATGTGTGATAAGACTGATTGGAAGTAAATGTTCCTTTGTTCTATTTGTGGCAGATGTGCCATTTTTTTAACAGTTTTAGTGCCTGGTGCACAAAAACAAGTGCCAAAAATTGTTCTTTTTTAGTACATGTGACATTCACTAACTCTGTTCTAAAAAGAAAATTGTCTGGTGGGCATTTGTGGTTTAAAACCTAAAGCATCAAGTGCTAGTTATTCAATCAAGATAGGGTCTAAGTTGAGCACTTTCAAAGGTAACATTGTAAGTGTTTCTCAATATACTGCTTGTAGTATTTGAGACATCTTGTGTTATTAGAATGCCCATTATTTTCACAACTCTAGTTTGAGGGGAATTTGGCATAGTGGGCTTAGTCGTGACCTGTAGGATTTGCATCCTTAAAGAAACTTCAGACTTTCCCCTTGTGGCAGGATTTAATGTACCTTCACATTTCGCCATTGGATCAGCATGTTTATAGGGCAGTTCATTATAAGGCAGATTAGAAGTTTTGCTGCTTCATGTCACTGATGGCAAATGTATGAATTTTTAGATGATGTGTTCTTACCAAAAGACATTGATCTGGAAAATGGAGACTTGGACGAGCTCGAAAGGGAAGTGGAGGCCTTCAAGAGGTAAGATTATAGAAGAAAATGTTTTGAATTTACCTGCTCTAAATTGCAGTTCATGTATACTTTGTGTTAAACAATGTATGGTGTTGCTGAGAATTTTGTCCACTGCGCATTCTGAAAGGTATGACCTGTAGCTGTGTATGCTCTTAATTTAAAGCTTGTTATGATACTCATGGTGCATAACATTACTGTGAATTTAACTCTTTCCTGACCACAAGAAAGGTAGCAATTTTCGAAGGATCCGTGCAACATTTTATTTTCCCAACTAATTTGCGAATGGAGCAATATGACATGTCAAAATCTGGTCAATTAGTTTTTCTTTCAAAAGAAACTGAGGTTAGTGTAATGTGTAAAAACAGTTTAACAATTTAAAAACTTTATTTCTTGAAAATACAGTGTACGTGCGGAAAGAATATAAGCGCCAACACTTCTACAGCTATTCAAAAGTTGGTGTACTCTAACTGACGTTGTCTATTTTTGGTTTGTCTGAGAGTTAGCCTATGTAACGTGTGCTTTTCAACAAAGGAATGCTTATATTGTTGAAACACAGATAGTACACCTCACATCCCTAGCAAAATGCTTTGTGTTCTGCCTTGGCTTTTTTCATAGCCTTGATTGCAGTTCCTTCATATTTAGCTTTTTTGTCCACCTTGTTGGGAACATAAAACATGCATGCCGGCTCAGGACAGCATTGGAGATTGGAGAGTAATGCTTACCGACAACCATCTGTTAAGCGACGCCTATGACATCATTTAAAGTGTCCTTGCAGCTCTTGAGGTCTAAAAATTATGCCACAATGCAGTTGAATTATGTAAATAATGCCATCTTTGTTACGAAGACCAATGCAAGCAGTTAGCCATGTTAGACAAGTGCAACCACCGTTCCCAGGACCATTTTAGGGGCGAAGCTCCTTAGGGTCTAGCCTTGGCCGTCCGACGTCCATGCTCACATCGATCGTGATCGTGATCGTGCTCACAAGCACGATGCTCACGTGCTCGTGCAAGGAAAAGAAAAAAGAAAAAGGAAAAAAAAATGTTTGCACAGTCGACAGGATTTGAACCTGTGCGGGGAGACCCCAATGGATTTCTAGTCCATTGCCTTAACCACTCGGCCATGACTGCGGGACGAGTAGGGGCTCTGAGATGTGGTAGTAACTCAAGAGCTGGGGGATGTCATGGATGAAACGTTGCATGTAGCCGCTCAACGTCTATACAGGAGAGGGCGCTGCGGTCAAATGCGTATATAATCGCGTTAAACTTTGCATGCATTGGCTCAACTTTTATAGACGAGAGGGCGCTGCGGTCAAACGCTCAAATGCGTATATAACCACGTTCCATACCACACATTCTCTTTCTGACATGGATGAAAACAAACGAAAAGCCCGGCATGCTGCGGGGGGGGGGGGGGGGAGTCGCGGCGGGCCAGGCGAGAGCGGGGAGGGATGGGGGTGGGCTGCCGCTTTGGGTGCCGCTGACCCTCGTGACGCCACTGCTTGGCACACCCAAGTGCTGTGTCTCTGTGCCTTCGCGCGCTTGGATACCGTTCAAGAATCGACGCCGTGTGGATGTGTATTGCGAGTGCAATGTGCGTGAAGCCATATGTAAAGGTACAACTCGTCGAAAGCAAGTGTCGCCGGTCTTGCGGCGTCATCAAAGCTTCCTTAGCACGCCGAGTGCTGCATCTTTGTGCACGCTTTGATACCTATCAAGAATCGACGCTGCACCAAAGTTCTGAAGGTGTGTTTTGCATGTAGATGTCTTTAGAATATATACAGGGTGTTTCACGAAAGGTGGACAAATTCGATATTGCAAAAACTATGCGTCGCACCAAAAAAGGTTTTTGTCGTTTTGGACCTGGGCCAGGGGCCTATTTAAGAATATTATTAAAGTCCGAGATAATTCTATTGTTAATTATTTTTGCGTAATTAACTTTTTTAATATTGGGTTGAAGGGCATGGTGTCAATTAGAAAATTGCTCAGCATCATCAAAAAACACTAAATCAACAAATTTCAGAACGATAGAAGGCACGCGAAGCATTCTACGGCTTTCTGAAAAACCGTACGAATTCGATGGGTTTTAAGTTTCGGTTTGTTATCGTAGCGCATCTCAGCCCCGGCGGCAGCGCGCCCTGTAGAGAGATAGTGCATCCAACCTCTGCTGCGCTGTCATTGCGCGACGCAGCAGAGGCTGGTTGCGCTATCTCTCCACGGGGCGTGGTGCCGCCGGGCTCAGATGCGCTCCGATAACAAACCGAAACTTAAAACCCGGCGAATTTGTACGGTTTTTCAGAAAGTCAAAATGCTGCGCGTGCCTTGTATCGTTCTGCAATTTGTTGATTTAGTGTTTTTGATGATACTGAGCAATTTTCTAATTGAAACCATGCCCTTAAACACAATATTAAAAAAGTTAATTACGCAAAAATAATTAACAATATAATTATCTCGAACTTTAATAATTTTCTGAAATAGGCCCTGGCCCAGGTCCAAAACGACACAAGCCTTTTCTTGTTGCGTCAGCGTAGTTTTCGCAATATCGAATTTGTCCGCCTTTCGTGAAACACCCTGTATATATATATCGGCCATGGAGTTCTGGATCGTCCAGCTGTTCCGGTGAGTTGCTATCAATAAAAGGGGGGATCTGTACGTGCTCTTATGTACTATTAACCATGGCTATGTTCCAAATCTACTCTAATGGATTACATGGGGGCATGAATAGAACAACGCTGTGGAGCAAGGTGGGATTTTGAAGGCAAAAGTACAAGACAGCAAGAAGGAATATCTTTGAAGCGCTGCCCATTTGGTCGTGTGCAATCTTTTGACCAATCACAATTAGGCGAGCCGTGCTCAAACGTCAAGTGCAATTAAGTAGGTTGATAATGAGCCAATGCTGATCAGTGATGAGGAGCTGTTGTGCGCGGTATACTGTACATCGTCTAACGACAAACAAAAAGACGTGCTTCCCCCGCCCCCTCCCCTCTTACTTCGCTACTGGATGCTTGATCAAGCTCGTTTCTGGACCGCAAGTATACAGTCGTCAGAGTAAAGTAAGACGCTGATCCAGAGGCACATCCGGCTTCACGTACATTGCACTCGCAAAACACATCCACACGGCGTCGATTCTTGATCGGTATCCATGCCTGCGAAGGCACAGAGACGCAGCACTTGGGTGCGCCAAGGAGGCTATGATCATGCCGCGAGACCGGCGAAACTTGCTTTCGACGAGTTGTGCCTTTTTCCTGCGGCACTGCGCTTTCATAAAAATCTCCACTTCTCAACGGCAAGTATACGCCTCGCACGGGATCTTAAAGAACGTCTTCGGCAAATGACGTCGAACAAGTGTAAAACGTGTCTTTAGCACGCTGCCACCAACTTCTGCAACCCTAACAAAACGGAAAAAGAAAAGAAACGGCATGCAAGATGGTTGTTTGGTGGCCGCACTCGTGCTGCAGCGAACGAGCGGGGATGCGCGATCCAGCAATTGTCATTGAGATCAGTGGTTGTGGCGTTCGGCGAAACACTGTTTAACGGGCCAGAGCCTTGTCAGGTTTGACAGCCTTTTGCACTGGCCCTTCTTTCGGACCCAGTCAAAAAATAAAAAAATATATTATATAAACTGTTGGATTTTTTTAGCATTTACAACTGGATTTCTTGCACCTTTTTTAGCTGTTGGTAGTGTGTGGATTTGTTTACTGTATGTCTCACAAGTTCTATTTTTTTTGTTGTCGTAGGTTTTGCTTCAATTCTGTGCCAGTTGCCAACAAAGAAAAGGTCCATGTTAACCTGAAAGACATCTTACAGCGAAGAAAGCAATCCTCAGCTGCCATGTTGTCTCAAGGCTTGATGCAGAGGACGTAAAGTTGCCCTGACCTGTCCCACCCCTTTTTTTTGTCCGCCCCATTTTTCTTCTTTAATGTTGTGACCCAGTCACAACACAAAATTAGAGATCGTCATGTTTTGAAAGTTCAAATTGAGACAGTTGTGCTTTTTGGCATGAAGGCATTGTTGCGTTATGAGAGAAGCGTCATTTAAAGCATGATGGAATAAAATTTCCAGAGCAACACTAAGCTGTCATTGTGGTGTACTCTCTCTGTGCATGCTGAAAATGAGGTATTGTTACCTTTGCTATCAAGCTTCAATTTAAACTACAGGATCAATTTAAGCTGTTATTTTCTATAATGCCAGGCTGTGGCATTGCTGTTGTAAAGAATGGGCCAGGCACTGAGCCTCTGAATGAACCCTATAAATGAGGTTCTCATGTTACCAAACTGATTTCATACAGAAGTGTAACTATAGCCGGTGACAGGTCAAGAACGAAGTGGAAGCTCCTCCCTCCACCTCTTCCCACTTTAGTAGTGCAAACGCTGGAGAGAAGGCGACCTCCTCTCCACCGTTCGCTTCGCTGAAGTGGAAAGGGGTGGGAGGAGCTGCGACTTCGTTCTTGACCTGTCACTGGCTGTATTGCACATTTGGGCGAAAAGACAAAGGTGAGCCAACTTAATTTCAAGAGTTAAAAGTAAAATTGGAAGAGAAACGAATACAAAAATACTACTTTTTTTTGCAGAAGTGCATATGTAGGGTGCACACTTTGATCATGAACCAAAGCATTTAGTGCAGCAACCTTAATGTCTAGTTCAAGATATGTGCACTTTGGGGTCCTTGGCAGTTAAGAATGGAGTATCTAATGTAAAACTGTTTTCAGATGAAAAGAAAAAAAATGTTGACAAGATTGTTTTAGAAAAGGGTGACTTGGACGCTATCTTTGCAGCTTGTTTGTTGGGCTTGGTACGCATTGGATCGGGGCTCGTGCCCCCCTTGGTGAGATCCAGGTGGGGCAGAGCCCTTTACGTGCCATGTAACGAGCTTCTAGTAGTGGCATGTAAACAAAGTAACGCGCACAGCGACAGACACATGGCGATATACATACGCTGCAAGATGTACCCCCTTAAAATAAACTACTGATGATTGCCGGTCTAAAAGAAATTGCGTGGGGAACTTCTCATCCTGCCCCCCCCCGGGAAAAGGGAGAGTCTACGCCGCTGGATATAAGTATAACTGACAATTAGTTGACGTGTTAAGTAAAATCTGCCAATTAACTTTATTTGCTGTACACCTTTATTTTTGCAGCCTCAATATTTTGCGAAATGTGGGGTTTGGGAATATTTTGCATGCACAAAATTTTTTGGGGCTGATTGGGATTGCAATATTTTTAAAATCTCAAAGTTACCAAAAATTAGGTCCTGGAAATTGAGTTGTTTACAGTAATGCTTTTTTTTTTGTGTGTGTGTGTGTCGTGATAGTTTTGATTTTTGAGGGGAGTTGTAGCTGTAGGCTAAACCAATAAACAATTCAGCAGAGGGAGGGAAATTCTTTCTCTCCCTGTTCTCCCAAATATTTCCGGAGATATTTCAGAATTATTTTTTTTTTTCTTTTGTTTCGTTATCCCCCAAAAAATTTAAAAAAAAACATGCATCGCACATTTCTTTCCTTTTTTTTTCTTTTTTTTGCTACCAGCATGCAATTTTTTATATATATATATATTTGGTACTCAACATATTCTACACTCACACTTGTGCATCGTTTGAAGTTACGCAGTGTCTAGCGTTACGTCCGACGGAACCCGAAATAAAAATTAAAGTTACGTCCGACGTAACTTTACGTAAGGATTCGAGTTACGTCCGACGTAACCCAATATGCAAATTAAAGTTACGTCCGACGGAACTCCAAATAAATATTAAAGTTACGTCCGACGCAACTTTACGCCAAGGTTTTGAGTTACGTCCGACGTAACCCAATATGCAAATTAATGTTACGTCCGACGGAACTCGAAATAAACAATAAAGTTACCCCCACCCTCTGCCCGTTTCGACCTGGATGAGTTTCGTACCGGCGTAGGTCGTGGCACCGGCACGCGTTCGTGTAATTACCACTGGTTAGCGGTTGTACTGCGCTGTCTAACTTTCTCATCTACAGCCTCTCAGGCTCGCAGCACGCGTGCTGCGGTTTCTATTTTTAATGTTTTTCTTTTCTTTTGCTTTGGCTCCTTTCGATTAAAATCCAAACAAAAAACACCAACAAGCCCTCGTGGTATGTCTCTTATTATGGAGTTCTTACTTCAGGAGCTCTGAATGCTAATCCAGAACTTATCACGTTAACAATATCGGCGCATAAGAGGCGATAGAAAGCAGAACGTATATGCTCATATCTGCGCCTCGCTCATTGATCGCTTTCATTTTCTTCATTCAATGCAAGGCCAAACACGGATAGGTATCGCAGCAGATGATAACAAACATAGTCGCTATCAAATGTACTTTCATAGATCGATCATCTGTAAGAACTGGACCAGAATGCCAGCGGCAGCCGACGGAACTTTCGTGAGCACATTTGCGTTATGTGCGGACTAAATCGCAATTTTAAAGGGGAAATGAAACGCATACTTGACTAAACGCGTTACGTTACGTGTCTTGAAGCGGTCACGCTCCATTTCACAGGTGAAAATGCTCACTAACTGCGTAGAGAGCTCACAAATGGCTGCATACTCGGCGGGCGAAGAAGGCGGCAATATGGCGGCTCCGCTAGCAGACGACAGAGTTGTCTCCACTCTGGGACGGCGCCAGAGTGGAGACAACTCTGTAATACGACAACAGCGCCGCTCTTTATCATTTGTCTGTACTGTGGTCACCTTGAGCTTTTAGAAAGCATGTTTTTGCGTAAAAACCAACGTAAAAAACTCTTTTTGTAGTAACTTTTATAGGAGTTTAGAACAAAATGAAGGGCGCGTGATGTTTTTAAAATCTTTAGTTTGCAAGGTTTTGCGGCAGAATTAATATTGCTTTTATTCAACCACGGCTCAGCGGTGCTTTCAGGTAGCGCGTGCCGACCTAGGTGCATTTTAACTTCGGCAGTGCGGCGTTGTGTGTCCCCTTACGGGGACGGGTTATAAACCCCTTTCCGCTGGATTTTCTTGCTAACCTCCGACACTTTGGGTACGCCTGCAGAGTTACCCCTCTTAAAGAACCTGCTGCCACACTCTAAGCAGACGTGGGACCGCTCTAAAGAAAAAAAAAAGAGGAAAATGGTTTGCATGGTATGTGTAAACAGCCTTCAGGAAGGTACGCCACGATGGGTAATCAGTCTCTTAGCTGTAAATGGTGGTTCACACATCTGCGTTGGTTGCGTTCGTATGCAACCGAAACGAGCGTTCGCCGTACACATAGCGTTATTATAATGTACGCTAGAGGCTCAACTGGCGCTAGTGTGCTGTTGCGAATTGAAGCAGACAGCAAGCAGTCGAAAATTGACTTCCGGTAATGCATTTCTATGAAAAAAAATTACACCATCTTCCCGAGGGGAACCATGGGGTGATGCGGAGCATCGCGGATCGTAATTAATTTATTCCCTTCTTGACTGATTTCTTTTGGCCGGCTGGATTTGGGCTGCGGCGGACGCGAGCGCCCGAGAAACGCTAGCACACGCCAGCCGCAGAGTTGCGGGGAAAGCCCATCCCACTAAAAAGCCCTGGCGTGGCGCTGCGACCCGCGCGCCCAAAACTATCCTCCTTTCACTCCTCCGGGGGAACGCGCGCAGCGCGCTACCGCTGCTTATATTCACACTTGAAGGAGAGGAGACTAGAGGAGGAGAGTTGCGCATGCGCGCGCGGTGTGAGTAGAAGCGAACGCACGCGAAGTGCACGCAGCTGGTAGAGAGAGAGAGCGGAGAGAGTAACGCGCAGCTGTTGGAGAGAGGAAAGGAGGAGAGTTGCGCATGCGTAGTGTGAGTGCGGACGACGCCGACGCCGCGGGACATAGACCCGAGCAAGAGATGCTCCGCATCTAAAAGCGAGTGAATTTCCTCTCTGCGCTCGATTATAAGAGCAACTGTCAGGAATAATTCGTACGTACTAGGCACATTGGAACATTTCCCAGTCACGCGGATGAAATAATTGGTCAGTTACGGCATTTTTATTTTAAAATCGTGGCATGAAAAACGGTGCTAAAACCGCTCCGTACATGTATTTATGTGCACTGTCGGACACTGTTAGCGCGAACACGGCGTCGGCGCTTTCCAGTATGGGGGATATAGGCTCCTTGCACTGACGTCACATCGGATACTTTTGAACACCATGTAAAAAAAGTAGAGGGAAGCTGCTTTTGTAAGAATTTTGAGTGACAGGTTAATCTTCTATAATCTTCTAGGAGGAGAATAGTGACGTCTGTGCATAACCGGGAGGTACAAAGGGGGATCCTGATAAGAGGGGAGCTCCTTCTCCCCCTTTCCTCTGTAGGGCATCGGAAATGACGTCATGTGCAAGCCACGTATACGTGCCAAACGAACGAAGGGCGTGTGGAAAACCGAGAGAGACGGCAAGAACTACGCAGTAACACTGGATAAGTAAGTAACTCCTTGTGCTTGCAGACGATCAAAATTAATTGAAAGTCACGTAATATACCGGGTGAAACAAGGAGACGGCAGGCTCTTTAAATCGACCGGAAAATTCGGTTCCTTAACCTATCGCGCTACGACTTTGTGCAGCGTTGCCCCCAGATGGTGCATTTTTTTTTGTAAAATTTGCAAAGAGCGAACTTACCTAAGGAAAAGGTAAAGAAAGAAAAAGGCTTAGCTCCTATGGAAACGCAGTGACGCCACCGGTCTGCAAACAACACGGCGCCGTTTCGCACGGGAGACAAGAGATGGCGCAAGCGGTCGCGACGCCAACTGCCGCCAACGAACGAGCAGACGACGCCGAGAGCCGCCATGTTTAGCAGACAAGGAACTGCACTTCCTTCAACGTTACTAAAACCACTCAGTTGGGAAACTGCCATAGAGACTGCTCCGAAAAAGTGGCCCCGATCTGTCCTCGCGTACCGAGCTAATGGCGAACACAACGCCACCATTTCTCCCGCAGCGGCCACTTGAGGAACCGCACGTTACTTCTATTTTGGCTTTAATCGGCCATTTAGGAGCCGAAACATATACAAAGGAAGAGGTTACAGGGGTGCCACCCCCGTCTCCCCGGCGGACGCGCCGCGTCTTACTGCCGAAGTTAAAATGCACCTAGGTCGGCACGCGCTACGTGAAAGCACCGGTGACGCATGGTTGTATAAAAACAATATTAATTGTGCCGCAAAACCTTGCAAAGTAAAGATTTTAAAAACATCACGCGCCCATCATTTTGTTCTAAACTCCAATAAATTTCATACAAAAAGAGTCTTTTCCGTTTGTTTTTACGCAAAAACATGCTTTCTAAAAGCTCAAGGTGACCACAGTACAGACAAATGATAAAGAGTGGCGCTGTTGTCGCATTTAGCTCGGTCTCGGTGGACGCCAGCGGCCCAGATTTCGAGGGTGAGTTTCCCAACTGAGTGTTTTAGTAACGTTGACTTCCTTGTTGTTACCGCGCCTGTTTTTGTTTCCGCGACTGTCGCCGCCTGCGGAACGCAAGCCGCTTTTGAGTCGAAAGAATCGTCTGCTAAAGTGCCGGCTCTCGGCGCCGTAGGCTCGTTCGTTGGCGGCGTTCGTTGCGCCATCTCTTGTCTCCCGTGCGAAACGGCGCCGTGTTGTTTGAAGACCGGTGGCGTCGCTGCGTTTCCATAGGAGCTAAGCCTTTTTCTTTCTTTACTTTTTCCTCAGGTAAGTTCGCTCTTTGCAAATTTTACAAAAAAAAAAATGCACCATCTGGGGGCAACGCTGCACAAAGTCGTAGAGCGATAGGTTAAGGAACCGAATTTTGCGGTCGATTTAAAGAGCCTGCCGTCTCCTTGTTTCACCCTGTAGTTCGATTTTCAATAAATAAGTACTGCTTTATCCTTTCTGCTCATGAATATGTGCGAAGATGCTTGTTCTGGGTTCAAATTATCACCCGCAAGCTCCAAATCTTTGCAAATAGAGAAAAGCCAGAGAACCGGTGCCCGATAAAAACTGCCCGCCATAGGAAATAATAAGAAACACACCTTTCGTAGCCTACGTACTTTATTCTTTACGTTTCGAACGTGTTTTCTTTTAACCACTCGTAAAGATACACGATGGGGTCATTTTCATAGTGACAGGACGGGCATGTTAGCAATATATAAGCACCAACAGAATACTGGCGGACTTTGAACATACTCTACATTCCTTTCGATCGTTATTTTGGTTAGAATCGTCGCTCGTTTCTAAATACCTGCCATGGAACAGAGGTTTGGGCCTGAAATATAGCGAAGGTTAACATCGTTCAGCGGTAAAGTAAAAATGCTGTAACGAAAGCCATTACACTTTCACAATATTAATGAAGGTACATACTATCCGGTACAACCGAAATAGCAAAAGTTATTCATGTTATTTTCCGGCGAAGAGACAAAATTCACGCGCGTTTTCCCATAGAAATACACAGTAAGACTGGAAAAGTAGACCTGAGTAGACTGCATGCTGTCTGCTTCAATTCGCAACCGGAAGTCCCGTAGACACTAGCGCCAGCTGAGCCTCTAGCGTTTATTGTAATAACTCTATGCATCCCCCTACCCCCTGAACAAACCTGGAGGTTCGAATAGAGCCGCGATTTTGACCAATTTATCAACGCTGCATCGGACGTCATGCAGAAGCAATTATATATATTTTTATGTTTACGTCGTGTTTCGGACACAAAGCGTAACTTATTTCCGTCGGACGTAACTCAAAACCTTAGGGTAAAGTTACGTCGAACGTAACTTTCATTTTTATTTGGAGTTCCGTCGGACGTAACTTTAATCTTCATATTGGGTTACGTCAGACGTAACTCAAAACCATGACGTAAAGTTACGTCGGACGTAACTTTAATTTTTATTTCGGGTTCCGTCGGACGTAACGATAGACACTGCGTTGAAGTTATGCAAAATGTTCGAGTGTCGTGAACTCTAGGATCGCTCTTAGAATTTTTGATGTTGAACAAACAGAAAAGCCCTTGGAGACGGCCGGTAAACAAGAGTCTGAGCACGCCCGAACTACGTCCCGGTCGCACTACCAGTGGAATCGTAAGTGCCCAGGCAGGACTCTGGCTCAGGGGACGGGGGCAGAGAGATTTCCCTCCGCTTGTCTGAAATGGATGCCCGCTGCCACTTCCGTTCCTACGCAACTGTGCACTGTCGTCGCATTGTACGCCGCAGACCTTCGTGGTATGAGCGGCTTTCTTTTCCGGCGCCGCGGCTCTTCTGAGCTGAAATAATACGCCTATGAACGCTACGACTGACTGAGTAAAAGAAAGATTCAAAAGACGCGGGATCAGATTGCCATGACGTCACCCCTTCCAGAAAGTGCGATTGGCCGAAGAGTTTTGTCTGCACCTCTAGTTTCTGAACACTTTCTACAGGGTTGTCCACTGCGGCGTTGGCTGGGTTGGCGGTGCTCTTTTCATCTCGTGCGAATGTTGTAGCGATGAGCTTGAGCTTGAGCCGACAATTTTAGCTGGAGGTCGGGATTCGGTATCCACATCTCTCTAACTAGGTCCGCGGAGCCACTTTAGCGCGGCGCGTGAAGTTTGTTTTAGCGCATTATATTTGACGTATATTGTGATGTTTGTATCTCCACGCGAGACAATCGTGCTGCCGAGACTGATTCGTGTACAATGATAAAAGCTAAGTGTACCTGGAAAGTTCAAGGCGATCGCCCAGTCTCCGATGCTATAGTGTACTTCGAAGGCAATGAAAAGTAAGTATTTTCTTTATTCCAAACTCTGTCTTGTGTTGAAGATTTAAAACGAATATCCAGCATGCCAAGTTCTGTTCGCCAGCAGAAACTCTCTCTGAAGTACCGGTGTCGCACTTCGGTCATCTCAACCTGACTTGTGCGTCTAGCAAAGACTACACCCTGATCCTTTCAACCTTTATGCTGCTCCTGGGTATTTTTTTTTTTTTAGCTGCTTTCTTTTCCGGCGCCCCGGTGATGACTAAGTCCAGGAGCCAGCGTTCTATTTTTTAACTCCTGGCGCCGTTACAACGAGTCTTGTGAGGAGGAACAAAGCGTGAACTAGTTCTGTGAATTGGAACGCATGTGCGATGTGAAAATTGGCATTGACATTTCGACTCATAGACGAAAAAAAAAAAAAAACCCCAAGAGCTTATTTGTTTTTTAGAATTGTTTTATAAGTAATTATAATAATATTTGCACATAAAAAGGATAAAGTCGATTTTTCTGGAAGTGTATGTCTACGGGTGCTTACTGCTGTTACGATATCTGACTGATTTATGGAAATGAATTTGTGCCCCTAACGCTGATGATTGTTTATTTAAGCATCGACCTTGAAGATGCCATTTCAGCCGAGAACTGTGTTCAGCTGGAGGCTCCCTTGGAAGATGATGTTACTGGGAACTACATTGTCCCGTCCTGCCAGATCTTCTTGTTCTGCAACGATTCGCACCAAATGGGCAGTGTGTCCATCCTCTCTGAAGCGAGGGTTATAGAGGTGTACGGCTACCACGGGGAGTACTTGAGCACCTTGAAGAATGAGTTGATGGAAGAGGTAGATGGCATGTCAGTCTTCCGCGGAGATCTGACCCTCGTACGACCCCTGAAAGAATGCTGCCTCAAGGTACGCTTGCATTCCATGGATCGGCGAAATTGTATCATTTGTCACATGCCAGGATCTCCTATGTTTTACAAGTCATAAAGCAGGAACTTGGGTTTGGTGACACGAGCCTTTTTATTGCCGCTTGAAATGATTATTAGATCCTGCGACCTAGGTTTCATGTGATTAATCGTGACCGTATAAAACTGTAGGAGAATACAGACTTGGGTTAGTTGGTGATGTATCTTGAATAAAAACGGCGCAAATAAAAACGAAGGAAAAGTCAGGAATCGGACAGACCAAGTGCTCTCTGTCCAGTGTCTTTGACTCATCCTTTGTTTTTTTCGCAGTTTTTATTCAAGACAAAACTGACACATACTTTTACTACAACGATAACTGCATGTGGTGCCATCTGGAAGAGGTGAATAATTAATTGTAATGCGCAAAAGCATCAGCAATATGGTTGCAAAGCAACACAGGCACAATGTCAGGAGTTAGCTGCAACAATATCAAGGAAGCTAGTTATAATAAAAGTTTGCCAACACATCTGAATGAGCTTTCCACTTGGTAATACTGGGCAATGTTAGCCCACCAAGGGGCAAAGAGTAAGTCCACCCTATTCTCATGGTTTCTCTCCTGCAGTTCATCCCCCTCAAGTCAAAAGAATCAATGTGGCTATATGGAATCAAGGTGATGGTCCAACAGACAACGAGACCAGAACTCCCGAGTATGTTCCCCACTAGCATGCCCCTAAAAGAAGTAGAAGAGCGACTGCAGGCATCAGGAACGCAGATTAGTGATAAGGCCGAAGCACTTAAAAAGATGATGGAGCTCTTTCAAGGAGGTGCTAGCCGTTTTCCTGGAGCAATGTTTCAGCCCAGTTCCTCTGGATTGGCCTCTTTACCGCAGACGGGACTTGCCTCTTTGTCACACAGTCTTCCACAGCAAGACCAGCAGCCATCGAATGCCATGTCCCAACTCTTCAGCCTTCTTCAGGGGTCAGTCTATCCACCTGTTCAACAAGTGCCACCCAAGCTCGTGCCAAAACCGGTTCCACCCCTCGAGTTGGGTAGGGAGGCCTCACTGCAATACCCCGCAAGCACAGATAACAACACCCAGGAGGCTTTGCTCACTGGTCTAGTAAAATTGCTACTGGACAAGACAACCAGGCCGCCCCAGTCTGAGGTGCAAGCTCAGCCGGCTGTGCCACCAAAAGAAGCAGAACCACTACTAGCCAATCAAGGAAAAATCTTGTTCTGGAGCTTTTAGAGAAGTCAGGCATGATGAACAAAGAAATGGCGACACTTCTGTTGACAGAAATTGTGGAGAAGAGTGGCGTCAAGTTTCATTTAAATCACTCATTAGGTGATGCAGAGCAAAGGTCAAACTTGCCCGCTCAAACTGCCCCCACAAAGGAAGCTGGAGCAGCTGTGATAGAACAGTTAAACCAGTCGACAGAAAAAGAGGTTTCGGAACACAGCTCGCAGGAGCAGCCATTGATTGAGCCCAAGGTCGAGCCTTCAAAGGAAGCAGCCTCACAGACAGACATGCCTGATGAAATGGTGCCCCAAGTGCCCAGGTCTGTGTGGGTTTTCTTTTCTATGCATGGTGTGTGCCATTAACAGCCTTTAAGTTCTGTCTCATGTGAACCTATCTAGCCATATGTGCAAGGTGTTTCACGTACTAAAACTAATTAAAAAAAATGGGGCACTTAAATGAAGAAAGTATTCCTTTGGGATAACGTTATCGACCGTGGCAGACAACAGCGTGTGAGTGTAAAGTGATAATTAGAAAATTAATTACCTAAAATTTACTATTTAACTTTTTAGGTACTTGCCTTAGCTGGCAAATTTCAATTAAGATATGTTGCCTGCCATCAAAATATGCCATAGCAGTAGATTTTTATGTATAACCATAGGGCGGATTATAATGGGTGCACTCAATTTTTTAAAGCAATTTAATGGTATATATTTCTGTAAGTAAGATTGGTTTATTACATCAGTACACTGCATGACACTGTTAGTGCTAATACAACATCGGCACTTTCTCGCACTTTACTCCTAACGGGTATTGGCGGACACTAAGTTGTATCGCTTAGGTTAGTGCCCCAAACGAGCACTTTCCACCACACTAGTAATTTCAATAACAGCCCTTCAATTCTAAAAAAAAAGTAAAAGCTGGTGATTGCTTGTTCACACTAACAGTGTCGCACTGTGTACATGAAGTTAAAGACCCGTTCAGACTCTTGCGACCGAGTTCGACCGAGAGAGACCAAACCGGTTTTTAAGCCTCTTGCGATCTCTTAGGACCAGCTCCGCTGCAGCCGAGCTGGTCCTAAGAGATCGCAAGAGGCTTAAAACCGGTTTGGTCTCTCTCGGTCGAACTCGGTCGCAAGAGTGTGAACGGGCCTTAACAGAGCAAGTCTGGTGCCATATAAATGTTATTTTTACAGAACGGATCCAGAAGAGGTTGTTGGTAAAATGTTCCAAGGTCTTCAGGATCAGCTTCTCGAGTTACTTGGACAGCGCTTTGAAGAGCTGAAGCTGGAGGTGGTTCAAAAACTGGACCTGAAAATTCAGGAAATGGAGGAGCGCATCAATGGACGGTTTGATGCCATCATCGATGCTTTGCAAGGCCAAGAAGAGGATGAGGAAATATTTGAGCAGCCTGATGAAGGATCTGTCTAGGGCCCAGTTGGGGCTAGCTCTTCCCGTATCTGTCCAATTTATTGCACTGGCAAGATCCGAGGGGTACAAGGTTATTGCAGTTGGACTAATTTTTGACTGTTGCAGTTGTTTTATGTGCAGATCTTTAAACCAGGTGTAAATGAGTAATAAATATGTCAAAAGTGCCTTGCCACACTCGACGATACCAAATTAAGTTGCTGCTGGAAAGCCTTTGACTCAATGAAAAGAAATGCAAATGATCACCTTTTTCAATTTGACACATTAAAGCTATGCTACCATCATTGTAAATGAATCGAGCATGGTTTGAACTTAAGATAGGGGAAAACAACGAACAAGCATATGGAATCCCTTCCCCCACCTCCCTCTGCAGTGTGTTGTGCAAGTTTGTCAGCACTAGTCTTAGTGACTCAATGTGCCACTTGTTTGGAGGTCCGAACACGCTGCACAATGGTGGAACATGTAGGTCTAGTGGAATTTGTAGCATTTTTATGGTTGTAATTTTGATGGTGTGTCATTTATGTCTGCCATTGTGCAGGTCTTCTAGAGCTTCCAATGAGGAGCAAACTTTCAAAAAAGAGGACTTGCTCGAGCATTTGTGCGGTCTGTACATATTTCAAGGCTGGTAGCTCGCTTGTGGTCTTCACTCTTGTCCATTATAAGGCGAGATGGTATATTGAACTAAAGCAGAGCAAGTTTCTGAATAGCGTGATATGAATTATGAGTGAAACTACTTTAGTTAGCGAGCAACTCTTTGCTCTGCCACTTTCTCATGATGCAGCCGCATTCTTGGGGAAAGCCCTCCTTCAAAAGTAACTGCAAAGAAAAAAAAAATTTTTTTAAACAACCTAATTGGGACAAGCATGTCAAAAAAAAATTTTTCGCCAGAAAAAAAAAATTGTACAGCAATATTTATTGCGTGAGACTGATTTTAGTTTGCGGCTATTTCGTCCGTTTTAAATCGCGCGCCACGAAGTTGGGATTTCGTGACGTCAATCCCAATCGGCTGGTATACTTCTCATTGGCTAAGAGTTTGATTATATGCCGCTCAAAAGGAAATATGCCGCTCAAAAGGAAACTGCAACATATAACAAAGGTTTAACAACCAAGATCTAAGCTGTCAATCAAACTCTTAGCCAATGAGAAGTATACCAGCCGATTGGGATTGACGTCACGAAATCCCAACTTCGTGGCGTGCGATTGAAAACGGACGAAATGGCCGCAAACTAAAATCAGTCTCACGCAATAAATATTGCTGTAAAAATTTTTTTCTGGCGGAAATTTTTTTTTCTTTGCAGTTACCTTTTCAGAGAGTTACGTTGTTGGGGTGCGTTTTGTGTTTGGAACAATGTAGTTTTGCACATAACACTTCCCTGTGGCAACTGTAATTTA
This sequence comes from Ixodes ricinus, assembly GCA_037355805.1. Lineage (NCBI taxonomy): Eukaryota > Metazoa > Arthropoda > Arachnida > Ixodida > Ixodidae > Ixodes > Ixodes ricinus. The sequence continues at coordinate 89,109 of JAZHYW010042070.1, read as the reverse complement.
TGCATAAAACTATATAACCGAAATTGCAATGCACAGAATACCCTTTGGTACCCTCGTGCATCGGATCCATCGAAGTTCCATTGAGCCAAAGCTACAAAAGCGAGCGCCCCTCATTGAGCCTGCCATTCACGTGCGTTGCAAGCGTCATTCAAGTGAACACTGGCCAAAAGTTTCCCGTGAAAAACTAACACACAGAACAACTATAGGTGCCTCATTAGTCCAAGGCACGAATTTAGTGTGGTGCACAGCACTGCACCATTAGTAGTGCAAACATGAGATCTGTCAACGAATCGGAGTGCACTGGCAAGTTTAGGGATAAAAGGAAGGCGACATAAAGGACGAAGACAGGACAAAACATCTTTCTAACTGGCAGCTTGAACATTCGTCTTCGTCCTTTTTTTTTTATCCATGAAGCAATCTCAATTTTTTTTTTTTATCTCCTAGAATTGAAGGTGCGTCCATATCTTTCAGATATAAAATGCAAAAAAAGCACCAATGCCATGTTCGTGCTAACGGTGTCCACACAAGTACATGATGTCTTGTATAATTAAGTTCTGAATTAGTTTTGCAAAATTAACTTTTTGTTAGTTAAAATAACCATTTGGTTCCAATCAAACTTGCCAAGCATCATTCAAAACCACTGAGTCTGAATTTGAGAAAGACCGAGCACACATTGAGAGTGTGATAGTGTACCAAACGTTACTTGCGCTATAGGTGCAAGGCTGGCCGAACGAAAATGCGGGTAAGAAACAAAAATGCTGAGGTATATTGAGGTTGGATGCATTTTCGGGACCCAGAAGAATGAGCATGCATTCCCAATCGTTCCACAATTTCGAGTTTTTGATAAAGCACAGCAAGTTTCTAGTTGGAACTGTTTATTTGTGCTATTTAACTCCTTCCTCCCGTGCCACCGCTTTTATTTTCTTAACTAATTTGCGAATGCAGAAATATGACATCAAAATGTGGCCAATTAGTTGTTTTAAAAGAAAGAGGTTCGGCATAATCTGGAGAAGAAATTTTAAAATGCAATTTCTTGAAAATACAATGCGGATGCAGAAGGCTATAAACGCCGAAACTTCTACAGTTACGGTGAATGAAACCACAAATAAAAAATTCCAAATATACAAATTCTACCGCACGCCCACGGCTATTACTTTCCAAAGTTGGTGTACCCTAACCGACATTGTCTACTTTTGGTTCGTCAGAAAGTTAACCTCCGTAACATGTGCGCTTTTTAACGAAGGAATGCTTGTATTGGTGAAACACGGGTAGTGCACCTCACATCTCCAGCAGAATGCTTTGTGTTCTACCTTGGTTTTGTCATAGCCTTGATTGCAGTTCCTTCATATGTAGCATTTTTGTTCGCCTTGTTGGGAACATAAAACGTGCACGCCGGGTCAGGACAACATTGGATATTAGCGATGCTTACCAGCTGACACCCTTTTCAAAACATTTTTAATTTCTTGCCAGGCGATTTATTATGGTATCGGAAGACTACCCAATCAATATTTTGCAACAGTGTCATATATTTTCGATAAAGTTAAAAAAAAAAAAACGCACCTGCTCGAAACCGAAATTGGACCGGGGAGGAAGGAGGAGAAAAATACCAAAAATTAAGTGGCTGTGCAACTTTTTTTTTCAGTATATTTTTAGTTTTTTAGGAGCCACAAAAAATTGGTATCATATTTTTTGTCCATTTCTAGTATAAACCTTTCCAAAAACAGTTTGTGGCCGGTGCCATTCTGAGTGTTCGTGCGTATGGCGCGTGCTTTGCTCGCTTTCCGAAGCGACGAACACGCACGTGTGGAGCTGTGAAGGTCGAACACTGGAATGTGATTTTGTAAATATTGGAAAGGTCTATTGAGTGGGTGCCTTCGGTGACTCACGACCTTGATTATGTTAGGTGGTTCTGTCTAAACCGTAGAAAACGGCACGTGACTACGGAGAAGAGAGTGAGCGCGACTCAAACCGGCCAGTTTTCGATCGGCGGTTTTCGGTTAAAAAGAAAACGAATTTCGAGCCGCAAATTTTGTTCTGGGTAGTTGGGCTCTCATATGTCATGTACAAATAAAAAACCTTAGCAAGCATAAATAGGGACACTGACAGGCCCTAAAAATTTTGTTTTATTTTTCTCCAGGCGATTCATTATGGTGTCATAAGACTACCAATCAATATTTTGCTACAGCGTCACATGCATTTTTAATAAAGGAAAAAAACGCAACTGCTCGAAACCGAAACTGGGGAGGAAGAATTGTAAGGAGAGAGAGTTGGAGCATCGTAATAACTCTATGAGTTGGCGGAAGTCACGTGGCTGTGATACTCCTCCCCCCCCCCCCAAATCAACGTATTTGCAGCTTTTAAGAAGCCACAAAAATGGGTATCATATTTCTTTTCTACTGGGTGTATCAAGGAGTGGCCAGGCTCTTTAAATTGACCGCAAAATTGGTTTCTTAACCTATCGCGCTACGACTTTGTGCAGCGTTGCCCACAGATGGTGCATTTTTTTTTGTAAAATTTGCAAAGAGCGAACTTACCTGAGGAAAAAGTAGAGAAAGGAAAATGCTTAGCTCCTATGGAAATGTGGCTTAGCCAAAGGTCTTCAAACAATACGGCGCCGTTTCGCACGGGAGACAAGAGATGGCGCAAGCGGTCGCGATGCCAACCGCGCCAACGAACGAGCATACGGCGCCGAGAGCCGGCGTCTTTAGCAGACAATCTTTTCGACTCAAAAGCGGCGCGAGCTTTTCGGATATCAGTTGCCAATACATTATGTTATCATCCTTACTGATAAAACATATTGAATGGACACATAACCGATTAGAAAACTGGTTTGTCGGGATATTTTGACTTTTTTTGGGGTACCAATGTCGTCTGTTACCGCGCCTGTTTTACCGTACCAATGGCGTTTGTTACCGCGCCTGTTTTTGTTTCTGCGATTGTTTTCGCTTCGTTTTTAAGTCGAAAAGCTCGTCTGCTAATGACGCCGGCTTTCGGCGCCGTATGCTCGTTCGTTGGCGTAGTTGGCATCGCGACCGCTTGCGCCATCTCTTGTCTCCCGTGCTAAACGGAGCCGTATTGTTTGAAGACCTTTGGCTAAGCCGCATTTCCATAGGAGCTAAGCCTTTTTCTTCCTTTACTTTTTTCCTCAGGTAAGTTCGCTCTTTCCAAATTTTACGAAAAAATGCACCATCTGTGCGCAACGCTGCACAAAGTCGTAGCATGGTAGGTTAAGGAACCGAATTTTACGGTCGATTTAAAGAGCCTGGCCACTCCTTGATACACCCAGTATATTTAATATTGTGTGTGTGTGTCTTCGATGACCCACAACTTTGATTATATTTGATGGTTGTGTCTAAACCATAGAAAACAGCACGTGACCACGGAGAAGAGAGTGAGCGCGACTCAAATTATCCAGTTCTCGATCGGCGGTTTTCGGGCGGAAAGAAAACGAATTTCGAGCCGGAAATTGTTTTCTGGGTAGTTGGGCTCATATGTCACCCACAAATAAAAACCTTGGCGAGCGTAAATACCTTGTCAGTATCCCTTTAAAGTGTCCCCAGAGCTCTTGAGGTCTAAGAAATATACCACAATACAGTTGAATTATGTAAATAATGCCATCTTTTTTTACGAAGACTGATGCAAGCAGTTAGCCATGCTAGACAAGTGCAACCACCGTTTCCAATTACAATTGAAAACGAGCGTGTTGGTTAATGGATATAAACTTGAAAGTATAAAACAGCGAGGACATCTTTCCAAGCGACGAGGACCTCGCTTGGAAAGATGTCCTGTTCCCGTCCTCGCTGTTTTATACTTTCAAGTTTATATCCACCGTTTCCAGGTCTATTTTTTACAGCACATCAGCTTGTGATCAAGGTAAAACCTACGTTGAAACCGAAACTACAGTTCTTCGGCTTTCCACGAGATTGCGGAGCATAATTCTCCGACCTAGATTTAATTTTTTGTCGGCGCTTGGAAACCATCGATTACCGGTGATTGATGGCCTATGGGCGTGGTCAGGAAAGAGTTAGTCATGGTAAGCTTGTGCGAATTTTCAGAACTTTCGACCATCACTTAGAATAAAGTTTGATTTGATCTTCATATTGAACACGACGCTACACTCTGAAGTTTCACTATATCTATTCGTGGTCTGTTTGGACGATTAAAGGCCGACGTACAACCTCAATTTTCTGCAGGGAAGATAATCCTCTTGGTGCTCCCTTCTCCTAAGCTGCGAGGGGAGCCAATTTGGGGCAAGGTAAAAGTGCAGAAGATATATATTTTGAAAGGAGAGAGGCAGCTAAAGTGGTAAGCGCAAGGTGTACGTCGGCCTTCAATGAGCTCCGTTGAGTGCGCTTCTTGCCGTGCACTGGTGCAGTACAGAGAAGCTACGACAGTCGAGTAGTCATTGTGACTCTGCGTGTTGTTCCGCCGCAGCGCAACCTCTTGTTTACGGGTAAAACACTCTTCCAGGGTAGAATAGTGGGTGAATTTTCGAAACTTTACAAATTTGTTACAAAAAATAAATAAAAAATGTCGTGAAAGCTTTATTAATGCGGTTTATGCAGGCGAGTTATACGGCCAGGAGGACATAATATGGGGGGCTAATCGTCAGAATAAGTAGGATAATAAGCTAAAACCTGTTTATTACCTTCTCAATTACTGAAAAACATATGTGGCTCCAATTAGAAATTTGCTGAGCGTCGTTGAAAACCATTATATCGGTAAATTTTGGAAAGGTATAAAGCGCAGTGGTGATAACACTACCCCGCGCTTATCATCGACGTTTTCACACCACCAGCCTCTAATCTAATACACAGGTGGTAGCTTTAGTGCACCACTGTGCTTCCCACACACTCCAAATCTTTCCAAAATTTACTGATATAGTGGTTTTCGACGACTCAGCAAATTTCTTATTAGAACCATGTTTACTTTTAGTAATTAAATAAGTTAATCAACAGATTTTAATTAATTATCCGACTTATCGTGACGATTAGCCCCTATATTATGTCACCCTGGTCGCATAGCTCAGCTGCAAAGACCACATTAGTGTGGCTTTCAGGATTTTTTAAACAAATCTGTAACGCCTAGAAAATAAATACCCTGTATATAACTTGGTGAATGCTGGTGCAACACACACCTTGTGACGAAAAAAATATTGCATAATCAAACCACATTTAGTCTGATAGACTGAAACCTCCTGTCAAGTACTTGCATATATATCATGCAGTTTGAAGCTTGGGTATCAGGAAATGATTAATGAATCATGTTGATTAGGTTACTTAAAACCTCTATTACACCTCCATCTGGTGAAGGGCACAAGCAGTGAAGTTAACATTGAAACTAAATTAACCTTACCAATGGAATGAAAGCTTGCAAATAACATTAATGAGCTCAGCTCGATTTTTAAAGGCACATTTATTGTTGCCAGTGATGTGTATAATTTAAATTACAATTTTATTATTCTTTGCAGTGAATGGTAACAAATGGCTGCAGCAGTCTCAACATCCAGTAGAATTTTGGCATATTTTAATTGTAACTTTAGTCGTGTTTATTCAATATAGTGAATTGAGACGAGTCCTTTTTCTTTCACATTTTATGCAGAGGTGTGAAACTCCAGTAGAATAAAGACTTTGGTTTATTTCTTGATTCAACATTCATCTATATTTCCATAAAATGTGACAAAATATGATTTGTTTTATGTTTCTCGCATAATGAGAAAACAAGAGCTACATATGTAATGCATTCAAAAATCCTGTGGAGGTATAATAGTATACAACATACATGCCTCTCCCCATGTAATGCACATCGTGTACTCTCTTCCACCCTTAAAGCTGCCATGCCTTTCTTAGGGGGGTCAGATATCCAGACAGCATGCTGCCTTGCAGTGTAGCATTTTCAAGAATTGAGATGAGCAAGAGGGCAATTTGGGAGCATGTACCACACTTTCGATATTTGGCATTATCATTCTTCAGACACTGACCAACAGCATGTCTTCTTAATGCACATAAAAAATGCAGTTGACCCGATAGTGTAAAAAAAAAAAAACAGCAATCACATTGAAAGAGTCGAAAAACCAATAATTTTCAAAAAATTATTGCATTTTTTTTTATCAGAATTTTTATATTATATGTATAAAATTAATGTCTGGTTATGATTGCAAAATCAGTCAAATATGCATTTGAAAAACTCCTGGCTACCCAGGAAGGCATAAATTTGAGCCATTTTCATGTGCATGGTTTTTGAAATTGTGACGTCAGCTGCCATCACATTTATTTTGAGAAATAGGCCTAGCCGTCTCCTTTATCGCATTCCTCCGCAGCTTCAATTTCTCACGGAAAATTAACAAAAATTATTTTTTTCCAATGTGAAAGAGTTACTGCATACATATGATAATGTTAAAATGTGTTTTTCTCTTTTTGTAATTTTGGGACATCCTCACACTTTGTGCACAAGAATATTTGTTCGTAACATTGTCCTATATCGCAACCAAATTTGGAATGCATATGCTTTAGCATACATAAATGCAACTATCAAGGTTAGGTTAGAATTATATATATATATATATATATATATATATATATATATATATATATATAAGAAAAAAATTAAGGAACTTTCGTAAACCTTTTGAAAGTGGAATTTTTGCAATTTTCAGGTATTTTAGAATAAAATAGTTCTTGCACAATTTTTTTGTTGATTGCACTCAGTAGTTTAAAGGGAGCAAATTGACTTATTTTACTAGCCTCTTTTAAGTGTGTTGCCACGCCCCAAAGCGTTCGCATGGAATTTTTTTTCTGCATGTGCATTGCATATAGAACATAAAATGCAAGCTACATAAAACACCAGATTGATAAAAAGATCAAGCACTATAAACGGCAAAGATTTCATTCAGTTATTATAGTTCATAATTAAAAAAGTTTTCCCCTGGCACATGTCCCCAAGCTGTATCCAAGAGGTATGCAGGAACAAAGGAAATGGCCTTTTTTTCACATGACACCAGCAGATGTATTCATTTGATGTGCCTACAGATGGTTATTATATTATATGGACTGCAGATGCAAATTCTGCTTGCAAGTAAGAAGTGAGATGGCTACGACTTTGAAAATACAGAAGGAAACAAACTGGCACGACGTGACAATAGGCAGCCATACACCATAAGTTGCACATTGTATTTTCTGCTCATTTTAATGCCATAAACTGCTTGCCAATAAACCAATAACGACAATGCAAAAAAGAAAAAGGCTGAAAATGCTTTACCTGCTCCCATCGTTTGTTGCAAAATTGCACTCTACAATTTGCTGCCTGCTGAACACATCTGACCTACTCCATGTGCTGAAGCTTTTGTGTGCACTGTCACATGGTCACATATCTTCAGGGGTGGTGCTTCTCCCAGAAACATGGGAAATAATGTGGCTGCATTAAGTTTGGAGAAGATTGTACCATACTGCGGGGAACACTAAAATGAACCACAGCATAAGTAAGATGAGCAAAATCAACCACATGTTCAGATAAAACACGATGGCTATTCTACAAGCACAATAAAAAAGAAAAGATGTGCTGAATTAGCGTGTGATACTACGTAAATAATCACAACTTATGTAAACCGCAGGAGGTATGCACTGGCACCGCTCTATAATTGTGGGCATTCCCTTCAATAGCATTTCCCTTCACACTAGATGATCTTTTTCCAGATGCCAAATGTCTTAGTGCCCATAAACATGGCAAAATGACATGATGTGAATTCCTCCTAGTGTTTTCCAAAATGTGACAAAAGCACAGCAGTCATTAGAATTCTTTGCAAGCGACAAAGCTAAATTTGTTACTGATGAGTCAAGTATGTCAAATCCACATATCTGAAAAAGAAAAAAAAAAAAATCACAGCGGTTTAAAATGCAGTACACAAATATACAATTCTCCCCTAGTCAAAAAAAGTGGTATGCATTAAAATGACTTGTTCTCAGTTGATGCACTCAAGTTCTAGGCACCTTGTTTAAATTATTAAATGGGAGAAGACTTCAAAGGCACCTTGTGGCCTGTACAAAATAATGGTGCAATAAGTGACTCCCATTCCAGGCTACTACTGCATTAGCATACAACTTGAGTGAACCATATACATATTAGTGAACACTTAAAAATCTACTATAAAAAAAATATATTTTTTAAATTCTTGAGACATTTTATTACGGTAAAATGTCTCCAGTGAACAACTCTTAGTCCTTCCAAGAAGCTCAAGCTCATTCAACTGACAACTTACTGTTCGTTAGTGGCTCCAACCTATGCGCAGTAGTAGCTCACAAATGCAACACTCCAACAAAGTCTACACACAAAAACTATACAGTTCCAGAAATACGAATTAATAGGGGTACACTGCTACAAGCAGTCCTCAATAGTATACACATTTTCACAACTTGTTTGTACAACGACAAACATGCAAAAAGCCGTACTGGGAAAAGCCGTTCCAATTTTTGCACCTGGGTTCCTGGGGAACTCTGACGAGCTCCGAGCGGCGACCCAGTTTATCACTCTTCATTAATTTATGACTTTAAGGCCACTCGTATCGGCATAAGCTGTCTTTAGCATGTGGCCGGGCAGATGCCAACAGAATGCAGTGATGAACTCTCACTGCTTGGGTGGAAGTTGGGTGCGTTGGCCATTGCCACGTGGACATACGAGAGCTAATTGTGTGCCTAACGGGCTGTCCTTCAGGGCGAATAAGGTGGCAACGGTGGCAGGCTGTGCATGCACGTCAAGTCCTGTCGGTAGGGCCATATTTCCGAGTGGGAGATGCCTACAGCCAGCGTCTCGCGAGCGTCGTCATCCAGCAGCAGACTGTCCATGGCCGAGTCCCCCGCTAGTGTGCTCGGTGTAGAGCGCCGGAGCAAGTTAGCGCCCGCGGCCAAGACGGCAACTGCTCCTGCAGCTGCCACCAGGTGATAGCTCACACTGAAGCGCACCTGGACCCGGGAAGCACGACTCGGCTTGGTGGCCTCCTGCTGTTCTTCCATCAGTGTTGCCACACAGTAGCACGTCCCCACAACCCCGAGGCACAGGACCACTGGAAGAGGAACCCACATATATAACCATGAACTAACAAAAGAAATTATGCCTGCAGCTGACTTTGCAGGTCCGGACTAATTGCCAAAGTGATTGCATTTTTTAGAAAAGTTGACTCGGATATATTCTAGGAGTGCCAAACTCATACACATTAGTTGTTGGTCTATGGGCACTCGGGAATATACATTTTACAGCAACTCGTTTTCACGACAAAGTTTCGAAGAATACTACAAATGACTTTATTTTTGCGCGCTCAATATTTTGCAAATTTTGGGGAGCGTGGGTTTCGGGAGTAGGCACGAAATTTAACAATTTGGAGAGTTATGCTTTATATTCATTATCATAAGGCAATATACAGAAGCTTTTTTTTTTTTCTAAGCTTTGCAGATTTGTTTAAAATAATTGTGAAAGCTACACTTATGCAGTTTGTGCAGGTGGGTTATAGGCCAGGGGGACATAGTATAGGGGGCTAATCGTAAGGATCAGTCAACTAATTAAGCACAATATGTTAATTAACCTTTTAATTAGTGAAAATAGACATATGGTTCCAATTAGAAACTTGCTGAGTGTCATCCAAAATGACTACCGTAAAATCCCGTAAGGACGCCCACCCAAAATGAAGAGATAAATGGTGAAAAACATGGGGTGGGCTATCTTTGGGGATGCCACAGCAAAACTTTATCAAAAATTAATGATAAGCGCGGGGGCACCTGCTACAAACCACGTGACGCGGGAACTGATACCGCAGATCGCTGACAAAGCGAATTCGCGTTCCACGATGCGATAAACACACGGCAATTTGCTACAAACTCCTGTGTCACGGGAAAAGATACCGCAAGTGGCCGACGCAGCAGATTCGCGTTTCATGGTGCGAAGGACTCGCGCAAACCCGCCGAGAACTCGCATCTCAAGAGAACGGATACCGCAAATCGCGGACGCAGCAGATTCATGTTTCATGGTGCAGTAAAGACGCGGGAACCCGCTACAATCTAGCCTGTCACGGAAACCGATATCACGTGCAAAGATCGTGGACAAAAACACGATAATACGCTACAAACTCTCATGTCACAGAAACAAATACCACAGATCGCGGACGCAACAGAATCGCATCTCACGATGCAATATACACACGGGAACAACCCGCGCGTTACTTACAGCTAAACATCGATATCGCGTGCGCAGATCGCGGACAAAAACACGGGAATCCGCTACGAACTCGGGAACGGATACCGCAAATCGCGAACGCAGCAGATTCGCATTTCACGATGCAATCTACACGCGGGAACAACTCGCGTGTTACGGGAGCCGATATCGCGCACAGATCGCGGACGAAAACGCGGGAATCCACTCGCATATGAACTTGCTTCTCAGACACACCAGTACCGCCGATCGCGCCGTTGATGCGCGATTCCCGTCAGGCATCACTTGACGTCCAACGGGAATCAGGGGGTGGGCGATGTTTCGGAATTTTTATGTTACAGATATTTAGCCAGAAAAACGGGATGGGCGATCTCTCGGGGGAGGGCGCCCTTACGGGATTTTACGGTAAATCAATACTTTTTAGAAATACTTTGAGCGCGTGGGAAGCTTAGTAGTGTGCTAAAGGTACCACTCATGCAACAGGTACAAGGGTAGGGCTATAATAAGAGACTAAAAAAATCGCGCAGGCACGTTATCGCATTGGTAGCCTTGTTCAAGCTGTACAAGTGGTAACCCTAGCGCACTACTGCGCTTCTTACGTGCTCAAAGTCTTTCTGAAAAATACTGATTTAGTGGATTTCGATGCTGCTCAGAAAGTTTCTAATTGAAACCATATGTCTATTTGCACTAATAAAAAGTTAATTAATGAATTTGACTTAATTAGTCAACAGATCGTTACGATTAGCCGATTAGCCCCCTCTACTATGTCCCCCAGGTCATATAACTCACCAGCACAAACCGCACAAGTGTAGCTTTCACTGTATTCTTTAAACAAATCTGTAAAGCTTAAAACAGAAATGCCCTGTATGTGCAAGATCCAATTTTTCACAATATTTTTCAAGTCACAAAATTTGCAAAATTTCACAAAAATTAAGTCGTTTACAGTACTTTCACTTTTTACGATAAGTTGACGGTTGTCTCACCGGTCAGAACACTGCAGAAAGCATTGCGACGGATCACTCTCAGCCATTTATACATGACTCCCAAGGCGTCCATGAAGAACTGGAGCAAGCTACTTAGGATTGCCAGGAAACATAACACTATGAGGACCCTCTGGAGGCTCACAATGGTCGGGGTGACACAGTCCTTCATCTCTGCACAGATTACAACACAGATGCAAGTCACTTGTTAGTAAAATACCACTTCAGTACAGAGAGATGCCATACGAAGAGAACCAACTTCTGACTATGACTAATTGAGAGCACAACATATCCACAGGCCACAAAAGAAAGTGTCTTGAATGATGCAGGAATATTACTGAAACAATACAATTTAGCACAGCTGATCCAACTATTCGGACACACGACTGCAAGAAGCTGACACCATTGGTATGGGACAGAAGGAGTATGCCGCAGAGCCATATTTTTTCCATATCCAAGGCGATTCATGAGAAAGGCATGCGAAAGATATTCTTCAACCCTACAGTTTGTCATTCAGCAAACTTCCAACTTTTTTACCCCTAGCAAAAATGTTTCTCCACCCTTAAATAGCATAAAAGTCATGAAAATGTATAATTTTACAGTGTATCAAACTACATGTGCAGAGCATGACACAGTTAGCACAAACAAACAATTGCTTGCTGGTTTTCAGTTTTTATCTCACAAATGAAACTGCTATTATGGCAAAAGCTGGAGTTTGCATGAATAAGAAACAGAACTGCCAATGACATAGTTAACTGTGTTGCACACTATACAGAGTAAGAGTCCCCCCTTTCTGTGTATCTTCCTCCATGCTTAGTTCATTCATATTTCTGGAATTTTTCAACTTTATATTATGAAATGAATGGGAATGTCTTGCCTTCAAAACATTCCACTGCATTCAGTGGATATATGGCCAGGCAAAAAGACTGATACCCCATTCACACTGGCTGCCTAAAGGACCTGTAGCTTAGGTCCCCGAGATAAAGTTGCCTGTATCAAAAGGCGTTCAGGATCACACGGCAAATAAACAGAGGGTTTAGGGTTGATGTTCATTGCACCAGAGATAGCTCCGGCTAAACCGAGGGGCGAACGAAAAATATATAATGTTTCGTCCAAACAGGTTTGAGACACATTCTTTACTTTATTAAAAGTGGAATATGTCGTTTCAAAACAAATTAATAATTGTTTTATGGATTTCATTGCATGGTGCAAGTAAAAAATCAGCTTTTCTTTAGAATGTCTCGCTGGTGTGGCCAAATTTCCTGCCGTGCTATCTAATCCAAATCCAGAGGGAGGTACACAAGGTGCGAAACGTGATCGACAACTCTCCGTGTTTCCCCGAGTTTGCTCTGCTACTTCTTTGCGTCTGCCTCCGGGTCTTCACTCCAGGGTTCTTCCTTTGTCGCCGGAGTTCGCCGATGTTGTCCTCCCAGAGATGAATTGGCGACAATGTTTCCGCCTCGGACCAGGGAACTCGAGAGCCTTTCTTACTGGTGCCGCTAGTGCTGGCATCCAAGTCCACAGGTCCACCAGGCGAAATCATGGTCACCAAAATTCCCTGGGCAGGCAAAGCGGACGACTCATCGTCGCTACTCAAAGTAGAGTGTACTCGCTACTCAAAGCACGTACAGCCGCCATTACGTTCGTGCCACCGCTGCTGCCCGCTGCCGCGAGTATAAATTTGTCGCTAGTGTCTTCCATCAGGTTTGTGCTCACATTTACTTTATAATCTTTGCCTTGCAAATATTATTTTTATTACAATGCAATAAACAGAGCAGAAGCATATATGCTAGATTTTTATCTGGAATTCATGGGTCCGAGGCTACTCCCTGTAGCTGTAAAGGGAGGTCTGCGAGCTCCGTTTATTCTAAACCCTCCTTTAGCGAAAGGGACCTTTGTGCACCGTGTGAATACGAACTACATCTCCCTTTAGGATAGGGACCTATACTAAAGGTACCTTTATACCGCCCGCGTGAATGGGGTATTAGTCCTGCACACTATAGTTGGTGACAAGTTGAGTTCCAGCAAAGCTCCTCCCACCCCTGTCTGCTTTAGCGGAGCGAACGCTGAAGGGGATGCGACCCGCTCCAGCGATTGCTCTGCTAAACCACGATGGCCAGAAACCACTCAACATCCATTTGCACCCCAGTCAACGAAGCAATTAGCGAGAGTACTGTGATAGTAGCGTCAATCAATTTGGCCTCCTCAACGGTAGACAACTCCACCCAAAACAAATGCCGCACTTGCCTTCATTCAATCCGTAGTATACAAAGGAGGGTGGTCGAGACAGTCCATTGACAAACAGCCGCGGGACGTCTCGAAGTAGCCCACATAGAAGAACTGCTGCACACCGAGGTATTTGTGGCCACAGCCTCCCCCTGGAGGTAAAACCAGCGTGGGTGCACCAGGGCCGTAGATAGCGTAGCAATCACGACGATGCTCAGGATGGCTGCGGGAAGGTTGCGCTCGCGCTCCTTGAGCCTCCAGCGCTGTGGCCGCCGCGTCAACGTGCGCTCCAGCGGCATAGTGTGCATGTCTGGCCCCGACAGCAACTAACGGGCCATCCTCTAGCCGGATCCCCACAGGACGATCCTCCTGTTTGAAACAAACCATCCCCAAGCGCACTATTAGCACTATGGCCCATCTTCAGAGGGGCAAGGCAGGATACAACTGGCTACCGGGGTTAAGTAGTCTGTGCCAGTGCTAATTGTTGCACTCGCGGGCGCAATTAACGCCAATGTAGCACAGCGGATGCTGTCGCAAGAGGCTCACGAAGGATGTGCGATATACATGGGCCGTGACGCTGAGGAACCTCGGTGAATCAGAGCGAGAAACAGTCGCCCTTGGTTCAGGTGGCGTAAGAACTTAACAACATATATGCATTTTTTTTTCTTTTTCGGTTATGAAGAGGTTTTGATATTTAGTTGGAAGTACTGTGCTTACATTCTGAGTTTTTCTTGGGCGGACGGAGCATATCGGACAAACACAACTTGCAGGATTTTCTCGCTGTCGTTGCTCTGGTAGAATCGCAAATATATCAACGAGGGGAGTGTGCAGCGGATTAGCTATTGCGTTAAGATTTGTATGGATAAACAATAAATTAATCGTCGCGTTCACTGCCAGGAGATAGAGAGGACCGCTAGCCCGATAGGAACACAGATCTGTGACCTGTGGATAGGGCACTTTAGCTTTAGCAACTCGGACACCACAGAAAGATGGTGCTCACGGCGGAAATGACGAATGCGAAATAAATAAACAAATTAACAAAGTGGATTGTGGCTGTGGCTTTTCTTGGATAGAAAAATACACGAAGTGTTGATTTGCTGTGCACGCTGTAACATAAAATACAAAGATGTGGTAGCTCGTTGCGCTCGTTGCTCGGTCTGGGGTCTGGTTACGTCTAGGTCAGCTCGGACTCGGAGCTCAGTTGGCTCCGTTGGCTCAGTTTGTTCCACTGTGGTTGCTGTGGTCCAGGGGTGGCATGACGTCACGAGCCTAGCCTCCGCAAGGCAACTTCTCCTGAAGCCGCCTCTCCCCCTACACTCCTCACATTTTTTCCGGAAACGGTATGCATCTCGGGACGAGTCGGTCCCGGCACGTGACTTTTTCTGGTGGGTTTTAGTAGACGCGCTATTATGGTGAGCTGTAGTATGTTCAATTTACGCCGTAGGCATTGAGCGCGGAGGCGGTGGGTGTCGGATTTGTGGCGTCTGCTTGGCTTTCTTTTGCCTTGTATTTACGGAATAGTCAGTGAGCGCGGAGGCGGTGGGTGTCGGATTTGTTGCGTCTATTTGTCGTTGTTTTGCCGTGTATCTCTCGACTCTACGGATAGAGCTTGAACAGTAAAATTTCACACTAGAGCAGTTCTTCGCGGTGCACCGGTGCACCTACGTCGTTGGCGAATCTCTATACTCCGTTTCACCTTACGTTGTACCGCAGCGAAGGCTAGAGTGCTAGAAGCGCGAGCTCATAGCGTTGGGAGCTGCTCTTGACGCGCGGCAGCTTGTGCCGCCGAGATGTGCCCTAAAGCAAGGAGCTCGCGCTTGTAGCCTTTCCTGCGGTACATCATAAGGTGAAACAGAGTATAGAAGGCTTCGTCGTGCAAGTAGAGCGGCTCGCTCGAAGCAGCGTCTCAGCACAGACTGTCTCAAGAAAGCACTGTCAAAGGTATCGATCAATCTTAAATCGCGTCTCACGCGCTCGCGCGCTCCAACCGTGACAGTTCTTTCCTAAGTCCGTCTCAGCTGAGACGCTGCATTAGAGCATATAGCCGGCCCTGGGCAGCGGTCCTTCCGTCCGCTTTAGTTTTCTCTTCCGAGCTGTTTACAAACAAAAAAAGGAGAACCTTTCTTCTGCGAAAGCGCACGAGAGCAGCAGGCGTCGTCATTGCGATGTCTTGGGCAACGAGAAATGATTTAGCGATATGCGAGGCGTCCGCCCGAAAATTCGGAAGATCCAACATAGAAATGAAAACGAATCATGAACTTATACCCCTCCTGCTGCGCTCGTGGGATATATCAACTTACCTTGTTGAGGCAGCTTCCTTTTGTCACCGCGAGTAAAGCTTCGATCCACTTGTCTCGTAGTGTTTTTAATTCACCTTTCATTTACATTAGTACCACTTCGAAAGTTAAAACAATATACGCAACATACATTTACAACATAGCTTGCTTTGCAACGCAACATTGACTTTTGAAATAGTTACGGTGCCCCTTTCAGACAGACAAAATAATTACAAGGTTGACAGAAGACACGGTAATCAGTGAGGCTCCGCTCGAAATCCTCGGACTGGAAGTGCGCTGAGCACACCACGCTATTCTTTGAGAGAGTCCAACCACTTCCCCGTTCAGTGCCTCACCCATCGGTTGCGACACACGACGCCTCGGGAAACTGGGAGCATATTCGGAAGCGATATATATTAATTTTGAAGTTTCATCAGCAAAGGGTGTACGCGCTCACCGATGAAACGAAACACCAGTGCGCGACTTCTTCGACGGCTCGGACCGATAACTGCAATTTTCTACACTACACAATCCAATCGCGGTTCGGAAACTCCAGCAGACGATGCGTCCACAAAATCTAGCGCGACCGCCGCGATCGCAAACACTTTGCAAGGTGACTCTTCGATAGAGACCTTTGATGTCGTTCTCCGTCGTCAAAATTGTTGCTCAAGCGGTGCTCCGCGTCACGCGGATTTCACGCTTCGGTGGTTCGTAGACTCCGAATCTCGACGATCTCGGGCAACGCCGGCGTCGCTCCTCGGTCGGCTCCGTCCGTCATGCTTAAAGTTAAACGCCAAAGCAACAGGGATACAAGAATAGATGCAGAGACCGACAGGACCAACTCTCCGTCTTAATTCCGACGATTCCGACCGTCAGTTTCGACAGCTCCGTAACTCGTAAATCCCACCGAACGAGGTAGAATTTTAGAGTATACCTCCAACCGGCGCACTTCCGGGCCGACTTTTTTTTATGACTAGGCTTCAAAAAAATCACGTGATGCCATCCCCCTGCTGTGGTCCATTCGGTCGGTTCGGTAGGCTCAGTAGTTGCCATCATCATCATTCAGCAATCGCAGCCAGCGCCATTAGATATATGGCGGCCAAGGCGGCCAGGCCGGCCAGGCACATAGAGTTATTACAATAAACGCTAGAGGCTCAGCTGGCGCTAGTGTCTACGGGACTTCCGGTTGCAAATTGAAGCAGACAGCATGCAGTCTACATTTCCAGCCTCCCTGTGTATTCCTATGGGAAAACGCGCGTGAATTTTGTCTCTTCGCCGGAAAATAACATGAATAACTTTTGTCATTTCGGTTGTACCGGATAGTATGTACCTTTATTGGTATTGTGAAAGTGTAATTGCTTTAGTTACAGCATTTTTCTTTATCACTGAACGATGTTAAACTTCGCTCTATTTCAGGCCCAAACCTCTGTTTCAAGGAAGGTATGTGAAAACGAGCGACGATTCTAAGCAAACTAACGATCGAAAGGAATGTAGAGTGTGTTCAAGGTTTGCTAGCATTTCGGTGGTGCTTATATATTGCTAATATGCCCGTCCTGTCATTGTATGAAAATGACTCCGTCGTGCGATCTTTACGATCGGTTAAAGAAACATTCGAACGCAAAAAATAAAGCACGTGAGCTACGAAAGGTAGGTCTTTTTATTATTTCCCATGTCGGCCAGTTTTTATCGGGCACCTGCTCTCTGGCTCCCCTTATTTGCAAAGATTTGGAGCGTGCGGGTGATGCTTTGAACCATTTGAACCCAGAACAAGCATCTTCGCAGTACTTATTTATTGCAAATCTGACTATATTACGTGACTTTCAATTTATTTTGATCGTCTGCAAGCACAAGGAGTTACTTATCCAGTGTTACTGCGTAGTTCTTGCCGTCTCTCTCGGTTTTCTACATGTCCTTCGTTCGTTTGGCACGTATATCCCCCATGTTGGAAAGCGTCGACGCCGTGTTCGCGCTAACAGTGTCCGACAGTGCACAAAAATACACGTACGAAGCCGTTTTAGCACCGTTTTTAATGCGATGAATTTGAAAGAAAAACGCCGTAACTGACCATTTATTTCGTCTGCGTGACTGAGAAATGTTCCAATGTGCCTAGTACGTACAAGTTATTCGTGATATTTGCTCTTATAATCGAGCGCAGAGAGAAAAATGCACTCGCTTTTTCCCATAGGAATACATTACCGGAAGTCAAATTTAGACTGCTTGCTGTCTGCTTCAAAATGCAACAGCACACTAGCGCCAGCTGAGCCTCTAGCGTTTATTGTAATAACTCTATGGCCAGGCATCACGGACGGCATCAGCATCACTGGCATCGCCACTCGCCCAACCACAGCGCCCAACTTGCCGCTCGCCGCCACTGGCTCGATTACAACGCCATATTTTGTTCGTGAAGTCGCGTGTGGGGTCTGATCCTCGACGTTATAACTTGTTTACAATGTCTAAAAGACACAGAATTGATGTAGGAGACGGGCCTGTAACTAAGAAAAGGTTTGTGGCTATACTGTTCTAAGCTTCTTTAAAGGTGTCCCCGAAGGAACCTTTTCATTCATTGTTTATTAAGCCTATTTGCGCAAAGGAACCGTCAGGTTTTCAAGATACCTGCTAAAACTAGACAGTGAGTCCCATCAACGAAAGCTTCCACTTCGGAAAGCCTGCAACTTCTACTAAGTGATCGCTTATATGGGCCTCGTGGAAAGAGATAACTTCGCTAACTGCGAATTTTGTTCGTTACTCGCGTCAGTGAGCGCCAAGAACCTTGCATTCGGATGAGATCTTCTGTCCAAAAAGAAATCTTCTTGTTTATTCGTTGCTGGTAGATTACGCACTATCTTTGAAAAATCCAAGTTTTGGGAGTGTGAAAAGTACTATGACTGCATAGTGCTATGGTCATTTTGTGCGAGCGTTCGAGGCGCGCCAATGACCGTGGCTTCCTCTAGACGCCGGTAAACGTAGATCGCAGTGTCTAGCGTTACGTCCGACGGAACCCGAAATAAATATTAAAGTTACGTCCGACGTAACTTTACGTAAGAATCGAGAGTTACGTCCGACGTAACCCAATATGCAAATTAAAGTTACGTCCGACGGAACTCCAAATAAAAAGTAAAGTTACGTCCGACGTAACTTTATCCCAAGCTTTTGAGTTACGTCCGACGGAACCCAGTGTGAAAATAAGGGAATTGTAGTAGACCGTTTTTCTCCTTCGCTGCGTTATCCCGGAAGAAAACGCGCGCACCTGCGCATGCCCGCCGCCAGCCTTATCTGCATAGTTCAAGATCTTGCGGGGGATTACGGAGCGCTATCCGGGTGCTTAGCGAGCAGCGGAAACGGTCTACTACAATTCCCCAATTATAAGTCCGACGGAACTCGAATTAAAAAATAAAGTTACCCCCACCCGCTGCCCGTTTCGACCAGGATGAGTTTCGTACCGGCGTAGGTCGTGGTACCGGCACGTGTTCGTGAAATTACTACAGACTAATGTTTTTCATTTCTTTTGCGTGTCGCGTCTAGGAAGAAGTAATTTCATATCAAAAAACAAATCGCAAAAAAAATTGTAAAAATAAAAAGAAAAAAAAAAGCGAATGTAATGGATCGAACCCGTCTGGCCTACGCAGCCTTTACATACGACGAACACACTCCAACTCCCTCAACAAAACTGAAGGTACGAACAGAGCCGCGATTTTGACCAATTTATCAACCGCTGCATCGGACGTAATGCTTTATGTTTACGTCGTGTTTCGGCCACAAAGCGTAACATTTAATAAGGTTCCGTAGGTTACACAGGCCGTAACTTGTTTCCGTCGGACGTAACTCGAAACCTTAGGGTAAAGTTACGTGGGACGTAACTTTGATTTTATTTCAGAGTTCCGTCGGACGTAACTTTAATTTTTATTTAGAGTTCCGTCGGACGTAACTTTAATCTTCATATTGTGTTACGTCGGACGTAACTCAAACCTTGACAGTAAAGTTACGTCGGACGTAACTTTAATTTTTATTTCGGGTTCCGTCGGACGTAACGCTAGACACTGCGAACGTCGATTGTACGTTTTGATTCGCGAATACGACATTGATTCGCGAATACGACGTTTACTAGCTTGTATGTTACAGTTTTAAATAATGCTAAGGTTGTTCATAGACCATGTTTTTACACATGGTTTTGAGGATGATGGGGGAGTTCTAGGCTTGGAACATTTTTATCCACTGGATTTTAGCCGTTTCATGAAGCACCATAGGATGGATTTCACAATATTTACTTCACAAAAGCGGCCTATCCTGTCAGCTCAGACGTATTTAGATATTTTCCTAAAGAAAGGAAGTGTGCTCCCTCATTGAACATGCCTCTGGCTCTGTGACTATAGTGTACTGCAGAGTATCTTGTACCATGAGTGGTTTCCACATTTATGTGAATGCCTGTGTTTTGCCTCCCGAAAAAGTGAGCTAATCAGTCGCTTCAGTGATAAATGATGCAAACATTCTTTAGTAATCTTTCGTCTAGACTGGAATGAGAGCTGTGAGTGGTAGCTAGGTTGCAGACTTCCTAAATTTCATGATTAGGTGCAGATGAATGTTGACTGGTTGTGAATAAATAAAATTGTATATAATGAAAAAAACGCAAAGAAACACCTGTGTCTTGACCGTTGCAAGTTCAAGATTGGGAGACAGCAGTGATGTGTTGGACCTGAATTGTAACTTTGTGCAGTAATGTTATGGTTTTCACAGCCTCCATGGTAACTAAATGTGTCTAATGTGAGTTTGTAGGTAGGGCAGTTGTGTATATTCAGCCTTGCAAATCGAAGCTCCTTAAAAAAAAAAAAAGAACTTAAAAAAGAAGTTTTTTTTAAAAAAACATTCTGGTTGGGACAAGCGTGTCAAGAAATAAATTTTACGAGAAAAAAAACTTTTCTTTTTAACAATATTGACAGCGAGAGATTTTTTAAAATTCTGTGCGCAGCCTGTGACGTCACTGGTCATTCCGGAATGACCATCTCAGTCGTGAAGGTGAAGCCGCTCCACCTCTCCTCCACGCGGCCTAAATGCTGAGAGAGAAAACAAGTGGCAAGGGGGGTGACTACCGAATAAATCGCGTATCGTGCCCTCAATATTACTCTAAAAAATGTTTTTCTTCGCGTAAAATATATCTTTTGACACGCGTGTCCCAACCAGACTGTTTACAAAAAAACATTGTTTCTTTTCAGGGGCGCTTTAACTATATCTTTGACCTTTCTCTTGTGTTTAGCAACTGTTTTCTATTGATGATTAAATATTGTGCTCATATCGAGCAAGTCATGAAAGAGCAAATTTAATAACCGTATAACGTCTACAGATTTTATCCTGAAATAAATATTAGCAAACCTTCAGCCTGCTAATAGTTTATTGGTACAATGAAGACTCCGTGTTGGTTGCTGTCACTTGCAGCTGATGCTCCAGTCTGAAACATGAGCAAGCTTGCCTTGGCACAAACCTTGTTTTGCTTAATGCAGAAACCTACTGTGATGTTTGTAATTTATTGGTATTTCAGCATATCTTGCAAGACCGCAAACACTCTCATGATGTTCGGGTCATTTCAATGTGCACTTTCTTTATGACCGTATTGCTGTGCCAACAGCAATGTCTGACAGATCAGTTGCCCCTGAAAACAATCACAATGAAGCTTAATTCTCCTGCTCCATCCTAGATCGTTTTTTTCTTTTGTCGCAGTGCCAGCTGTTAGGCAGTCACTGAGAGAAAGAAATGGAACAGAAGAAACAAAAACAGTGGTTAGTTTTCTGCATGGCCATTAGATTCTATTTCATTGAACTTAAAACCATTCTCCAGACCAAAAGTCATCAGTGTTACAAAAGAAAAGCTGTTAAATATAACTGGCCTGCACTGAGAGTTTCTTTAATTTCAACTGTTTTATAACTTTATAGAAAGTTAACCTTACTAATGCTGTAAAGAGGTGTTAGGAAAAGTTTATTGCATGCAAGCATTTAATGGTTCATTCTACTTGTTCTGCTGTCTGCTCACTTTCATTATCTGTCGTAATGCTGTTTCAATATTGTAGCAGTGATTGTAAAAGTTTGTTTTGAAGCTTGTAATCTAGTGTATTTATCCTAATGTGAAGTTTCCTTAGTACACCTATGCGAACAGTGAAATTGACATGTCTCAGTAGAGAACTAGTTCAGTTTCACTGCAAGTTATCTTTGTGATGGAGGTGTCCAAAATTTTTGTTGAAAGTATTGGAAAAAGAAATACAAATCCGTTTAAGAGAAGGGTTCCTAGGCTTCATGTGAGAGGCAACCAAAATGTTTTACAATTATGTCAAGTTGCAGAATGCTAATACATTTGTGATAGTGGTGGGGAACGTAACCTTGTGAAGGCAACCCTGTAATGAAATGGAAGTTCGGATCTGAATCTACAAAGATTGGTTTTGCACACACTCTATTTTCCTTTCGAGCTTGTGCCTGCTTTATTTTCTGTCTATTTTGCAAATTTGAAACAGAATATAGTTTCGTATATGCGCAGTAACACCCAGTAGCTGCATGTATCCGAGGGTTTCAGCTCAATTAATTTGATCTTTTTCAGGGAAAGAGACCTTGACAGAGAGTACGACCGGGATGACCGGGGTCGAGATCGAGGAGACGAGAACTGCTACAGCGCTCCTTCAGTGACCATGGTAAAGGATTGAATACCTGTTTTGTGGAGTCTGAATTTCGGCCGAGTCCATTTGCTGCTTTCTTGAACTTAATGCCTGGGCTTTTTCATACACATGTAATGAGTGACATGTCTTGCAATAACAAAAATACATTTTACTGTGTGTAAGTATTCACTGAGTATGACACTTAGCACAAACACATACTAGAAATTGCCAGTTTTTTGCCGTTTCTGTTTTAAAAATAAAGGCGGTGATCAAAGATCCAAGAGTGGTATAAAGTGCTTGTTCACGGAACCAACTTAGGCATTGGAACATGGTGCCACTCAATACGCTGTGTGAGATAAATGTGAAAAAGAATGGATGTGGTGTTGCACTGTGTACTTAATTTTACACAACCGCCAAATTTATATTTGGCTTAAGCCTTGCACAAAGGAGCTTCTATACCATGGCAGGACCAAACTCTCGTAATGAATCATTTGTAGGCTGCAACATAAAGGTTCCCATTAGTTGCAGCAAAGAATGAGTATACTAATCCAAAATAAGAAATTAACGAAATTTCAAAAAGAAATTAGAAACACTGGTTTCTATTTATCTTTAGTCCTAAGGCTGAACTCCTTGGAGCGAATATGCACTGAATAACTGACGAACTTCGCACGGCAGCATGCTCACTTTGTGCTCGACGCAGCAGCCACTGTGCTAATGCCACTGCGCTGATGCCACTGCAAAGCGAATGCCGCCGGGCAAATTTCGTCTCTTTTTCCGCTCCATGGAGTTCACCCTTTATGTGACATGGTACTTTGCTCAGCTGTTGCCCTCTGTAACTGGTTGTGCAAGTTATGGTAATTAGAATTTGAGGTAGACGCTGGCATTTGGGGCTGTTGGTGCTTGAGCTAGGATCTGAACCAGTGACATTTTGTTTGCAGTCTCAGCAGCTGAATGCCCTGACAGGACTGCCTTATTCCAACCGCTATTACGAGTTGTTTCGCAAGCGCATTGCCCTTCCTGTCTGGGAATACCGGGACAAGTTCTTCGAGTACCTTGGCACCCACCAGATCCTGGTGCTGGTCGGAGAGACTGGTTCCGGGAAGACTACTCAGGTAAGCTTTGGAGCGGTGAACTGCCGGCTGTCATGTTCACTAGCCCCTACATAAGTGCATTGATGCATATGTGGACACAGCTCTGATCCTTCTTGAGTAAGGTTTTTGTGTTCTTTCTTTCTCTGTTGGAAGAGATGCCTTATAGTACTTGGGAGATTGTTGTTAATAGCCCTTTTGCTAAGTTACTCGAGCACTAAGCAGCAAGCTGCGAGTGTAGTCGCACAAGCTGTACGTGCTGATGCCGGCAGTAGTAACTGTTCTAAGGCAAAAATTTAAAACAAATGATACTTGGCACATACATTCTCGTCAATGCCTTTTTTTGGTTATTTACTTCAAATCCTTTTTACAGTAAGTTGACTAATTAATTAAAAGCTCTTAATTAACGACGGTAATAATCCCTGGAGAAGGGGGACGAACAACAAACACAAATCTCCAAACGCAGCTAGGTCATTCTCGTCATTCTTGTCCAGCTCGCTTGCACCTTTGCATTATCATCATAACCTCTTAATTAATTTTTTAATTATTGGTTTTAGGGGTCACGTTAAAATTGCAGTATTGACGGCAATGACTATTAGAGGCCAGATCAATTTAGAGAATTTGCGTAACAGTAATTATTTTTAGATGTTCATCTATAATTTTCACATTTTTTCGCCCGAATTAAAAATTGCGCGCACAGAGTGCATCCAGCCCTGCCCTCAATGATGCTTCTGAAGTGTGGCATAGTCGTTTAGGTCACGACGTCGTGTGTGTTGTCGGCGCACCCGCCAAGGACAGGCTGCTGAGATAAGGCGAAAGCTCAAACACTCTCCTGTAGTGTTAAGCTCCTCGTATACGATACGTTCATCAGGTCAAAACTCGAATATGCATCAGTCATTTGGGATCCACACACTAAAAAAGACACCCACCAGCTTGAACTTGTACAAAGAAAGGCAGTTAGGTTTATATTTAGTAAATACAATAGACTGGACTCACCGAGTGAACTTATGAGCGATAACCAAATACCACCTCTCGATACACGTCGGAAAATGAGTCATATTTTATTTCTTTACAACATCCTGACATCCACAGTAAGCTTAAATACACTCTCATATCTCAATTAAATAAGTTCTAGAAAAATACAACACACTAGGGATCACGCATTACAGCCCATCTTCGCAAAAACAAATGCCTTTAAGCACAGTGTTTTTCCTCGCACTATTTCGGATTGGAATTTATTACCAGAAACCATTATTCAGTCAGCCAATTTTATTCAGACATTAGAACGATGCTTAATTCGATAATTCATTCCGCAGCAGTGGTCTTGTCTTCTTTTGTATTGTTTTGTAATTTTTCATGTGCACCCATATGGTGTATTTTTGCCCCTCCTTCTTGGGCCAGAGAACTGGCCTGCAGTATTGTAAAATAAATAAATAAATAGGGATGGCATGATTGAAACGACGTCACTCTTCCAAGCGTCATTGTGGGCAGGACTTGTGACACTCTTTACGAGAGCAGTTTCTTAATCTGGTGAAAAAATGCGAAAATTGATTGATTAATATCTCTAAAACTATTACCTTTTTACAAATTCTTTAAATTGGTGTGGCCTCTAATAGTATTGCTGTTAATTCTGCAATTCTGACATGACCAATAATTAAAAAGTTAATAGAGAAATTTGAGTTAATTAGTCAATTACCGGGTCGATCCACACATATAATGTCCGCCGAGCCTGATAAATACATGGTGAAAACAAAACTCGCCTCTTGCCCCATGTTTAAAAAAAAAAATTTGTTGGAATTAAAATCAACATTTTGTATATAAGAGAAGCTTGGCATACTTACATTGTGTACAGAGTGAATTTTGGACAAACCTTCTGTTTCATAGGAGGTGGTGTATCAAATAAGAATTAAAAGCGTTTTTTTGTTGCAATACTTGTGCAATGTCACTAGGTGAACTAAATTATCTTCCTATTTTTCCTTGTATCATTGTGATGTACTGGTTAAAATTTAGAATTGGCTATATTGACTGATTTGTTTTTATTTGTTTTACCTCAAAAGCATCCAAAGGGGCATTGCATAATGGGTGGGGTTTCATACAGCATGAAGTCAGAGAATTTTCAACAAAATGCACGAAAAAGGAAGATAAAATGAGAAGAAAAACAACAGAAGAAATAATGAACAAAAAGTTAGGGCGCAAACAAGCTGGTGAAAGTTTAACATTTTTGACAAAACCCCGAGACTGGGGGGAAAAAAAGGACAACAAAACACAGTCTCAATAATTTTTGGGACTTTGTGTTGTGTTGTCCTTTTTTTCCCCCAGTCTCGGGGTTTTGTCTAAAAAGAAGAAATAAAACTGAATGGCTATCAGTAGTAATAACACAAATGTTTCTGAAGCTATTAGTGCTTCTTTGAAATGGTCTAAGTCTGAGTTGCAATTTGTCATTGAGAAGTCGGTTCCAGTCTTTAGCTATTTTAATGAGAAAAGAATGTGCAAATGTTCTTTTCTTGAGGCAAGGGTATGTAACTTTGAAGGAGCTGCATCAAAGGAGGCTGAGCAAGCTGCTCAATATTATTTTTATTTGACAGGCATTTAAAACGTGAGACATGGATTTGGTCAGAGGCGGAGTATCTCATACACAATAATGAAGTTTTTTGTTCACAACGGTAGCTATACAAAGAACGACCAGTGTTTTATTTAGTCATCCAGTAGCCACTCTGATAGGAACTGTGCAGCTGCTCGATTGATCTCCTAGTATCAGTTTTTTTTTTTCTCCTGTTAGGTGAGCAGATGTAAAAAGTGATAAGAAAAGTGGCTGCCCCTCTTGAACGGTTTATTTTTCATGAGCGGCATTTGGTTGACAAAGTTTCGGCATGTTAAAGGTCTAAGCAGACTTGTCCTTGGTGCTGCATATTAGCTGTGAATGTATTGAAAACAAAATGATTCTATTTGTTGTGAAGTGTGTAGCACCACATGAACCTTATCATGCTAGGTTTCCCTTTTGGTCATATAGAGCTTTGCGATTGCAGTAGAGCTTTCAGGACCGTGGTTGGCTCCGTTGCATGGTAGCTCATGATTTGTCTATCGGTGCAGATCCCGCAATGGTGTGTGGAACTTCTGCGCAAGAAGGGAGGCCGCCGGGGTGTGGCATGCACACAGCCGCGACGAGTGGCAGCCATGAGCGTAGCTGCCCGTGTGGCCGAAGAGATGGACGTGGCGATTGGTCAGGAAGTTGGTTACAGCATTCGTTTTGAGGACTGCTCGTCTCCTAAGACTCTCCTCAAGTGAGTGAACACTTCCAAGTTTCACTGTTGGTTCACCGCTTGCTTGCCCCTCATAATCAAGTTCAGGTACTAGAAGCATGGCTTTCATGAAGTGCACCAGTGATGCAATTGCTGCGCCATTTGCACCTAACTGTGCCAAGGAGCTTACCCTGCTTCATCCTGCCACCTTTAGCCCAAATGTGAGGAATTTGTGCCAACATTGTACCAAAACTTGATTTCACTTTATTAATACTGAAAAGTATAATGGCTCAGGCCCCACTACACATCCAAATCGTTGTGGTAGTCTCGTGCGAATTTTCAGAACCTTCGGTTATAGTCGCAAATAATGTACTCTCCTATTAGATTTCTCTGTCAGTGTTAAACACTGACAGTACTGGTAATTTTCGCAACATCTGTTATGTTCATAGCCTGCTCTGGCGGGTAAGCTAGCTTTGTTGAGTGCGCTTCTCACCATGCTCTTGTGTACTGCACTGAAGCGACAACTGCAAAGTTGGCATCGCAATTTTGCTTATCTTAGCGCATCCGAGTGCTAAAGGAAAAGCTCTCCCCCAAAGCGGGACAATAAACACTCGGGTCGGGTATATTAAAATAAGAAAGCAGCTTGGTAAGTGCTAATGTAACTGCTCTTGGTTGCAGTAAAAATGTCTGAATAAAACTGTGGCTATTATTTATGATAGACCGCAGTATTCTGGCAATATCTTTTCTCAAATGCTAGATTTAGTGAGGGTACTCATAAGAAAATTGATATGAAGTGCTCCATAGGCTTATTTTTATTTCAACTCTTGTTTAGTTGTTACCTCTCTATAGGTTTTATCTGTTCGAAGTACAGTCAATAGAATAAACTAAAAGTAAATTAGATGAAGCAGTGGAAAGAAGCTTGGGAACAACCTTAACAACTTAGGCTGGGTTGTTTTAAGAAGGCATACTTATCATTCACATGCCAATCTTTGTTATCTTGAAGTTCTACATGCAAGATGTTACCGATATTCATAGTTCAAATAGGAGAGTTTTTTGTTTTTTTTTTAATCTGAATTAAGAATTTCAGTTTTATTACAACCTTTACATTTTGAATGAAATGTCAGTTTGTGTGCTCAGTATTATTCTCACATTATTTCAATGGAATAAACTATTTGGTTAACATTTGATTTCATAGCTTAAATGATCATTCACAATAGTCCATGCTGTCTTTCATCAGTCAGCATCTTGTTGCCATGCCTAGTGTTTCTCTGTGCCACTAAACAGCTAGTTCTGTGTTTCAGGGAATCAAACCTGCCATGCATTTGTTGCAAAAAAAGGTTGCACAGAAGTGTGAAGGCAAAGTAGGGCTTTTTTTAGTTGGATAGGCCAACACACGAATCTTAACATATAAGATTTGCAGTGGTATGATTAAAAATGAAGTGTGCACTTGTAACTCCAAAAGTACTTTTTGCTGCTCCATAATGGACTTTTGGCTGCTCCAAAAAGTGCTAGAAAATGACTCGGGCCAATCACATCACTGGTGCACTTGACTAATGTAAAAGAATATAAAGTAAAAGACCTAGCTTCGAGATGTTATAGTTCTGTGAGGCCTTCCACTGTGCTTGGTGGTTCCTTTTCATAACATATGCATTATGTTGCCGACATGAGATAAAGCTCCTTCAATGACATCTTGTAGGAAAATTTAAGGTCTGAGACAAAGGAAAGCATTATGCAGGAGAGCCTTTAACATCTTTTGTGTTGTGTGCCTCTCGTTTTTCCTGGCCTTGGGTTTGTCAGCATGCCTGTATGTTGAGTGTCCCCTCCTGTCTCCAGTTGAGAGAACTGATGCCAACTTCGACAGCAGTCCTCTCAAGCTGCCATCTTTGAGCTTGTAGCCCAAAGTTTGAATACACTATAGTGGCTTTCTGTGGTGGTTGGAGTGGGCATTGATAAATTAAAGAAAACACTAGTGTACAACAGAGTTGGCCTGGCTGCAGCTTCAGCTCACTCGGGGCAGTTTGATGCTTTACGTTAACCTACGAGAGAATACAGGTGTGTGCTTATCTTGCATTGGGGCTAACAGGGTTGTGAAGAAATATATTTTGCATTGTTAGGTTGGAAAGGACCTATAAAGTTAAATGATTTAGTGATTTCATGTGGATGACTTCATCCCCAGGTACATGACAGACGGTATGCTGCTGCGTGAAGCGATGAGTGACCCCCTGCTGGAGAACTATGGGGTGGTCCTGCTTGACGAGGCCCACGAACGCACGCTTGCCACAGACATCCTCATGGGCGTGCTAAAGCAGGTGGTGACCCAGCGTCCCGACCTCAAGATTGTCGTCATGAGTGCCACCTTGGATGCTGGCAAGTTCCAGGTAAGGGAGAGCAGAATGTCTTTGCTTCCAATTTATTTTTAATCAAAATTTTTCGCAATTTAATGCGCTACAAAATGATACTACTATTTTTAATTCATTAAAAATAAATGAGTAAATCAAGAGGCACTATCAGTTAGAAACAAGTCCTATTCTGGGCTGTGGAAGTGCATGTCATGCATTGTTTCATTACCTGCAGAACTATTTCGACCATGCCCCACTGATGAACGTGCCCGGGCGTACCCATCCCGTGGAGATTTTCTACACCCCCGAGCCCGAACGGGACTACCTGGAGGCTGCAATCCGTACAGTCATCCAGATCCACATGTGTGAAGAAGTTGAAGGGGACATTCTGCTGTTCCTCACGGGCCAAGAGGTGGGTCTTTGCATGCTCGCTGACAATGTTGGCAGGATCAATAAAATCTAGAAAGCTTGCATGCCTGCCAGACAAGGATATGGAAAGATGATTGGGCTGTTGCTAAAGCCTCAATCCGTTCCAAGCCTAGTTCAATGTCACGCCTATCCGGGCAAGAAACACGACGCAAACAGGCAGAGAGCCGAAAGACTGGGAGCAGAGCAAGATGAAGAAGACAGCCACTGTCAGTTCGCGCATTGCGTCGCACTCCTTGCGTCGGCTGGCAGCTTTCGGACGTTAAGGCCGGGAAGGCGAACTCTACAAGTGGGAGATTAATACACATACCCTTATGGGTGTTCAACGGGATTGGCATTCGTGAAGGTAACAGCCGGGAAAATGCATTAACTGAGATCATATCTAAGAGGTTCTGCCGTAGTTTTTGGTGCTTTGTGTTTTTCTTCCATTCCCACATATTAACTTCAATGGAATGCATACTTTAAAATTTTTGTGCAGGAAATTGAGGAGGCCTGCAAGCGACTGAAGCGCGAGATTGACAACCTGGGCCCCGAGGTGGGCGAGATGAAGTGCATTCCACTCTACTCGTCACTACCTCCAAACCTCCAGCAGCGCATCTTTGAGCCACCACCACCGGCTAAAACCAACGGTGCCATTGGTCGCAAAGTGGTTGTCTCTACCAATATCGCCGAGACATCACTCACCATCGACGGTGTTGTGTTTGTCATTGACCCGGGCTTTGCCAAGCAGAAGGTAAGGGTCTCTTTTTAAGCCGTACGGTGCTCACCAAACTTACACAGAACACGTGAACTGTGTGTTTTCTCGTGGCAGCGCTATCCTGGTGGAAGCTAAACAATGCGATGCTTTGTCGAATGATACGCAGTGATGTGATTGCTGCGCCAATTGCGCCAAACTGCGCCAAGGGCTAACCCTGCTACATCCTGCTACATTTTGCCAAAATATCGGCAATCTGCGCCAAGCCCGCGCCAAAAAATACAATTTTGCTCGCCTTTCAAAAACGAAACTAGACTGATCGAGTACCCAAACTGAGCATGCGTGCCTTATGTGGTGCAAGTGGCCGCCCGACACAAAGTACCCTGCATCAATTGTCCATCCGGTCTTGCATGGTTTTCCGGCGTCTCGTGTTTCGCGCTCTCGTGGTCTCGTAAGTCTCGTCTCGCGTCTTTTTTTAAAATATTTTTTAGCTGGTACTTGGCACGCTCCGACGCTAGCGTGCCGTGTACCAGCTATGCCGCCATGTTGTGAAACGAAACCATGTTTTTGTGCGGGGAGTTACTTTTCGAGCTGAAGCACTCGCTCGTGAACGCAACGGCCGTGGGAAAACTGTGTTTGGTCCCTGCATGTTCATCAACATCCCTGTTCTTGTTTAAATCATAGGTTACTACAAAAATCCCTCTTTAACTCCAAGACGGCTGTGTTGAAGTATTGATTACCTGGGTTTCTCTCGGTGGGCTTTCTTTCGAGAGGGACCCCGGTACGTGAAAAATCTGCCGCGGAAGAAAGTTGATGAAGAGAAGTGAGCTAAAGCAAAGAAGGCAGTGTCTGCACGCTGAACCCGCACAGCGCGCTTGTTTGTCTCGAGTGCAGTCGTTGCACAAAGCGCTCCAAGAACTTTTTGACCCTGGCTCGCGATGTTTTGCATCGATGCCCTCAGGTTCCTTTTTTGTAAGCTTGTATTTTGTTTGCCAGTCTGGCAAGCACGCGCCTCTGGACGTTTTTTTCGTGTGCTTGACAGTTACATTTTGCATACACTTTTAGGAATCAGTTGGCGACGGAGCGGAGTGGCATGGTTTCGGTTTTGATCGAACAGCCGTTGTCTCTGCTCGCGCGACGAAGTACGCGCAACTGCAATCCTTCCGAGGTTGCCCTCACGTGCATGCGAACACGATTGCACGACAGAGACACCAACCGGGACGCTTGCAGTCCATTGTTTTATGTTTCCGTACTTTTGACAAAAATCTGGCACGTCGGGTACCAGTAAAACGGTGGCAAGCGGTTTTCGGAATTGCTCGGCAATGCCACTTGTGGGATGTCTCAGCAGTAAAAACACAAGCAGCGAGTTCCGTCGGAACACTTCACATATGAGCAAAACACAACAGAAAGTAACACAAAGTGCCCTTCGTTTGTACAGCACGTAAAACTAATATTTTTATTTTTATAAGAATATCTGCTCCAATAGCCACTTTTGCTGCTCCGAAACAATATCTTGGCTGCTCCAAAAGTCACTTTCGCTGCTCCAAAACACTGTTTTGGCTGCTCCGAAAGGTGCTCCAAAATGGCTTAGGCCAATCACATCACTGGATACGTCACAAAACCGTTGCTCTGCTGCCACCAGGAGAGTGTTCCCACGAGAAACGACACATATGCGTGTTCCATCTAAGTTCAGTGAGCACCATACTTTTATTCTCCTTCTTAGTAGCCTGCCAAATTTGTAAGAATGTGAAGAGATTAATTTCAGTGTAGCACTTCAAAAGCGAGACTGCAGAGTATTGGGATAAGAGTTCCTGCTATTGATATCAAGAGTGAGCATGAGCATGCACCATATTCATCAGTGTGAGTTCAATGGCCAGAGCAGTGACTTGGAACTACTGGCCCTTTTACTTAGCAGATGGCCGACGGATAACTGATGGTGTCTGTGGTGCTTGTGGAAACTGCTTTGCGACATTCCGATTAGTCCAAGAATTGCCGAAGTAGTTCACATGCATGTTGCAGACTCCGTCATCTTCATTATTAATAGTTGGTATAGGTGGTTCTTGCCGGTTGCGGCAGTCGTACGGCGCATATTGTTGAAAATAATTAAAGACCCAATGTTTTCAGCTCTTGTAAGGCTGCACAAAATAGTTTCATCTTGTTTTCTATTCATGGGAAAGGGAGACTGTAAACATCTGGTTTTGTATCCAGTGAAAATGAGCTGACTTAAAGCATCAAGGCTTAATATGATTATAATGCAATTAATGCAAAGGTGCAAGTGAGCCGGACAAAAATTACAATAATAATCCCTGGAGAAGGGGAACAAAGGGGACAAAGGACAAACACAAATCTCCAAACACAGCTAGGTGATGAGGACCAGGCGGATTTTTCGGTAGCGCACCAGTCACCTAGCTGTGTTTGGAGATTTGTGTTTGTCCTTTGTTCCTCTTCTCCAGGGATTATTGTTGTCAAGGCTTAATATATTTGCTCTTTGTGCCTGGGTAAGATAAGAACTAAATTTCAGTTTAAAAACTTGATGTTTTATGACTAGGGTTTTGTGTTCTCATATAAATCTGATAAAATCTGAAAGACACTAGCAGGGTAAACAAATTGGGGATTCGGATATTTCCGAAAAACTCAGAATTCGGGGACTGTCTGTTGCAAAACCCCGACTGTTTTTTTTTTTTTACCTTTTCCTAAAATCCCGAGACAACATTTTCTGTTCTTTTTTTTGTTTCCACTTTTATTGGCAAGTGTCACAAAACATATGTCTCTTAGCCCCTGTACACAAAATGGGGATAATCTCTATGATAATATTCAAATACATTTAGCTGGCAAAAGATGTGTACTGGGATAGGCAATAGTTATGCCCCTGATAAATGTAAAATCCATGGGAGTACTAAAAAAGAAAACTGAAGAAATGGTGCCTAACATGTAAATCAGCTATTGCAGTGTATTTACCACTGATTACTGTATAATTAAAATCGCCCATCAAAATAAGCGCTGATCGTGGATACTTAAATTGAATGTATTTGGAAATATTAGTTAAGTTGTTAACAAAATCAGTTAGAATGAGGACGATAACAAACTCGACAATCACATTTTGAAAGGTAACACCAGAAATAGATACCTAAAAGGTTTCAAGAGTTGAGTCAATTGGCAGCACAGTGCAGATAATGTCCTTTTGAACCTCGATAATGACGCCACCGCCCCGTTTGGACACTCAATCTTTACGAAATATCTTAAAGTTGGCACTCAGTAGTAAACCAGAATTTGGTGCCGTATCAGAAAGCCACGTTTTGGTTCTAACGACAATAGTAAACCAGAATTTGGTACCCTATCGGAAGGTCGTGTTTTGGTTCCAACGACTACTTCAGGTAAACAAGACATGATGCTGCTCGCAAGCTCATCTTGCTTTGACATTAGGCTTCAAAAATTTGCTAACAAAAACGAAAGAGGGCGGCATTGATTGTAGCGGAAGAACAGTTTCTTGGGGCTTAGGTTTGCTGCTGTCAAGTCACGGCTGCTGAATGAGAGGCTGTAGGTTCACTTAATATTGGTTCCCTTGAGACATCTGCCGCATGAGAGGCTCTAGGTTTCCTCGAAATTGGTATTACGCTATCAGTTTCGGCATTGTACATGTAGATTGCTGTTACGCTATCAGTTTCGGCATTGTACATGTATGCAAGACTGTTAACAAAGAGCTTATCAAAAACCAAATTTACTCTGTTGTTTGTAGTTCGCAAAGACTTCCCGAAATCCCATAGCTTTTTTCGAATTAGCCCTATTCTTGGCAATTTTTCATCTTCGTTTTCTTTGAAAATAAATATGTATACACACGCATCTCCCTCCAATCTTTGCGCAGGTGTACAACCCCCGTATTCGGGTCGAGTCGTTGCTGGTGTCACCCATCAGCAAGGCGAGCTCACAGCAGCGAGCTGGGCGTGCGGGCCGGACGCGGCCGGGCAAATGTTTCCGACTGTACACGGAGAAGGCGTACAAGACGGAGATGCAGGACCAGACTTACCCGGAGATCCTGCGTTCTAACCTGGGTTCTGTGGTGCTGCAGCTCAAGAAGCTGGGCATCGACGACCTGGTCCACTTCGACTTCATGGACCCGCCAGGTGCCTAGAGCCTCGCTCTTTCTCGACGGGTACTGCACCCATTAAGGAGGGGTCGTTGAGATTTCGGCGCCTGGACTGCGTCTTCGACTAATGTGTTTAGCAACCTGTCTTGCCCGTATGTCAAAAATGCTTCCAAAGTAGCAACAAACGATGTCGCAGAAGCCAGCGTCTGAAATTGTCGGATGTCACGATCCTGGTGGTTGGTGATAGACTGTCAAGTTGCACATCCTCCACCGCTGCTGTGACGCCACCGAGATTGTGGCCGGTGACAACATGACACTTGTGTAATGTCATCAGACGGAAATTGAGTGTAAGGACGCAGTAAACGCACTACAGTTGAACCTCGATCTTACGAACCCCGATCTAACGAAAATCGCGATTTAACAAATTTTTTTATGTCTCCCTATTTTGCATTCATTGAAGACAGTGCATTTT
Organism: Ixodes ricinus; assembly: GCA_037355805.1. NCBI lineage: Eukaryota > Metazoa > Arthropoda > Arachnida > Ixodida > Ixodidae > Ixodes > Ixodes ricinus. The sequence continues at coordinate 54,460 of JAZHYW010042070.1, read as the reverse complement.
ATATCTCGATTTAGCGAAGTACTTTTGCGCCGAAGTTTCGATTTAACGAAGTCCTTGGAAATCGCATTTGCACACATCGGCGGCTTCCGCGAGAAAAGAATTATCAGAAACAAACTTTATTGTCGTAAAACTAACATAAAAATGTGCAGACATTATCTTTTTCACAAAATAAAAAAGTACACACCGGTGGTGGTGGTGATGATGATGACGACGAATAGCCTCTGCCTCTCGTGGGAAAAAAGTCCGCCATTACGTGCCCGTACGCCTAACGAACAACAAATATCGTTCCGTGCATCGAGTGTGGTCTTCCCGGAACAATGAGTGGCCTACCACGCATAGAAAAGTTCTAGCTCTTGACATCAAGGCGAAAATAATCGGCAAATGACAAATGGAGAAAAAAAAAAAAAAAGACTGTTGTTGAGAGGTACTGCATTTCGCAGAGTTCACTTTCGACAATCTTGAAATTAAAAGATAGCATCATAGCCACCGTAAGTGCCAGTGGTTCAAGTACAGCAAAAAAGAACCTGAAGACTGCTGCGTACGTCGACGTCGAAAGGGCCCTGTTTACTTGGTTCACCGACATGCGCACAGTAGTCATTACATACCAGTGTACGAGAGCTGACGAACGGTTCGCTTTATTGACTTTCTGAAAGAGTCGCGTCTCACTTTCGGTGACGTAACGTTAGCTGCCATTCGCACCGCGCGGACATAAATGAACGAGACCGATGATGGTTGTATACGTGGCACCGTCTGTCGGCAGTTACAGGCGCTAGAAAGTTGAAAACGATGATGATGATAGTGACAAGTTTTGTTTTCCCACGTGGCGCCATCTGTCGGCAGTTACGAATGGTCCGCTCTGCGGTGGATGTATTGGTTTCGTTTTACTTTCCCGACTGCACGCTCTCCTACGGTGCTAGGCACTGCTCCCATAACCGTACAAAATGCTGGTCGATGAACTGCATTCTTCTATTACCGCCACATTTCGTGCTGGAATCTTATTTGTAAACGCTCACTTGCTAGATGTGAGGCAATTGGGGAGTTTTGGGAGCCTAGCAGACCACTTGTAATGCTAAAAAACCAAAACCTCGGTCTAACGAAACTCGCGATTTAACGAAATTTTCGGCTCAAAAGACGACTTCGTTAGATTGAGGTTCAACTGTAGTTGGAGACACGTTCGAGGCACCAGAGTTGAGTTGAAGGCACCTCCAACTTTGTGGTTTCCTTTCTGTGACAGCTCCGGAGACATTGATGCGTGCCCTGGAGCTGCTCAACTACCTCCAGTCGCTGGACGATAACGGCGAGCTAACCGAGCTGGGCTCGATCATGGCCGAATTCCCTCTGGACCCCCAGCTGGCCAAGATGCTCATCACGTCGTGCGACTACAACTGCTCCAACGAGGCGCTCTCCATCACTGCCATGCTCTCAGGTACTGGCTCTACAGGGATGGGCGGGCTTTGACCGTAGGCTGGAATTGGAAGAACGATGGCTAGGCTCAGGCTGCCGCATTAGCAACGGGATTATTCCGCAGTGCTTCTGCGGTCAGAGTCCATAGTTCAAATATTTATTTAGGTGAGATTGCACTACATCTGCATCCTAGTCACACTGAAACTTTAGTTCCTTTAGAATACGGAATGAGTGGCCCTTTGCCCTTGAAGATTTGTATCTTGGTTGCTCTGTTGCTTTAATGGTAGTAAGAATAGTCTTTGTATGTGAACAATAACTAAAAGAACAGACTGGGAAAACATAAAATAACAAACAAACACACCAGCTTGCCTGCATATTTTCACTTTCTTCGGTATGTAACCGTTGGCAAGCAAGTCATTATCACTTGTACTACCCAAGTCCCTAGGTTTCTGCTAGTGAGTTGCTTATTCTAAGGGAAGAGCATCCTTCAGATTTAGGCGGAAGGGATTTTAATGCGAATAGCATTCTTTGGATACTTCACACACTTTTCGTCTATCTATGTATCTATCTATCTGGCTATCTAACCTCTTACGCCGCGGGTCGATAAATAAATAAAATAAAAGACCGGCGCCGGCTGGGATTCGAACCGTTGACCCTTTGATCAGCAGGCAGACGCGCTAACCACAGAGCTATGAAGGCAGTCATTCAACGCACTCTAAACGGTTGTTTATATCTTTACCATAGGACGCGCTTTACAGCGCTGTCACAGCTACCGGTGCGCGCGCGTTCCATGCACGAGGGCTCATTCCGCTCTCGTGAGGCTGAGCACGGCCGCTAGCTCACCCTCTCCCGCGCTCGGGAGAGGGTGATGCAGCGGCCCTGCTCAGCCTCACGAGAGCGGAATGAGCCCTCGTGCATGGAACGCGCGCGCACCGGTAGCTGTGACAGCGCTGTAAAGCGCGTCCTATGGTAAAGATATAAACAACCGTTTAGAGTACCGTTGGTTGAGACTAGCTGAGACGCCAGAAAGTCTGGTCGGTACTATTTTGAGTGTTTGTGCGTATGGCGCGTGCTTTGCTCGCCTTCCTAAGTGACACAAACGCACGTGCTGGGCTGCGGAGATCGTGCGCAGGGCTGTGAAAGTGTCAACAAATTTAGAATCGCCTCAAGAGTGGGCTGGCGTATCTAGAGTGTGCCGGCCACCTGACGAACGCGCATAACTCCGCACCGTTTGATGCTATTCGCATTAACGTAGATAATCATCCCCAAAGGATGGGTTCTGCTGATTTTTGAATTTGTGGTTCTTATAGATTTTTTTTAATTATTTAACTTGTATTTTGTTTAGGCTTATTGTTTAAACACCTGAATTTTTTAAAATTAATTCTTTATGTGGCTTCAAAACAAATTTCTTAGTTGTTCGGAATCTGTAACTTTATCCACATTTTGATCTTGTGGGATCTGTGTGCCATTTATTTATTTTTGTCATTAATTAAAGGGGTCCTCGTATGAAGATGTCAACTCTATAGTAGCTGTGGGCCTGTATTTTGTATAGGTTAGGTTGCAGCAATATGCTCTATAAAACTAAAGCATTTTTTGCCTTTTTCCTCTTCATATTTTTATCGGAGAATTTCAGCAACAGCTTCGTTGCTAGTGCATTGCCACTGCCATCATGCTTTCCTTGGACAACATGCTATAGTAATCATATTGCTTACATGAACTCAGCATCACAGAAATTGAATAGTTATGTTTGTGTGGTGTCTATTTTTGTTCTAAAAATTTGATCGAAGTTTGTGCCCGCCCCTTTCTGAGCGGAAAAATCTGGAGCACAGAATTCAGCGGAGGCGCCGCCGGTGCCTCCACTGGATTCTGTGCTCCAGATTTTTCCACTCAGAAAGGGCGTGGCACTAACTTGTATCACAATTTTAGTAAGGAAAAAGACGTCGCACAAGCATAATTTTTGGATTTCTAGGATGCTTGGTGCCCGTAAGAAAAGTTATCACCGAGAACTGACAATCTCAGAAGCGTCTTGAGTGCACCTTTAAAATGGCACCATATCCAGTATTGTAATACAGTCGACTCTCATTAATTGACTCTCTCTTCATTTAAACTTGCGGATAATTCAAACTCTCTTAATTTAAACTTGCAAATAATTCAAACTAACACCCGGGTCCCATCCTTTGCGTCTATGGGAGGAAACTCTTGGTAATTCAAACTCTGCTTTATTCAGACAAATTTTCAGTTTGAAATAACGAGATTCAACTGTAACATTCATAGCATTTTTGCAGTAAGTATTGAAAAATAAATTAGACTTATAGAAACCAATAAAGTACAATAAAACTAGCATAGAAAGTTGTTTCTAACAGGTTTAAATTAGTTTTCATACCAAAAGTAACCATCACTGCTGTAGCTTAAAATAGCAAGAAGAGCGTTAACTTGCAAAGTTGAGCTCATTGGCGGAATATTGAGATATTTTGTTCATCCATTGTGCTAACTATATTTTAGTTTTTGTTCTGCCTTTGGGTCTCAGTAGAGACAACATTAACAATGACACCTTTGTTTAACTCAGAATGAGAAAACATAACGTCTGTCTTGTTTCATAAAATCGAAACTGGTAGGAGGGAAGTGAAACAAAAAATAAATTGCATTACATGTTTAATTTTTTTTTTTTACATATTATGTGACATATTTTTTTTAAATTCCATTGCAAATGCACTTTAATTTTAATTTTACCTGTGCAAACATTTCAGTGTACCTTGTATTATTATTGATGACCTATATTGAGGGTGGAGTTTATGCAAATATGTGACTACTGATTTTCCTTTTTCAAAATGATAAGAGGATTTAACTGGGCAACTTATATTCCAAGACAAAAAATGAAACATGATTACAAATCTCTGTAATGCAAAATTAGAGCAGTTCTTGAGGAGGAGGGGATGGTATGCACTCCTCATCCTCTGTACCCTCTCTTCCTCCTTTCCTCCTCCTCCCCTATTCCCCTCTCCCTTTTCCTCTGTACCCTCCCTTCCTCCTTCTGCATACCCTTCCCTCCTCCTCCTCCATACCCTCCCTCCTCCCAGAGTTTCCCTGCTAAATTTAGCTGGAAAATTGATGCCACATGACCTCAACACCAATTCAGTTTCCCCACTAAATTTAGCGTGGAAAATGACATCTCATGACTTCGTGTCACGTCACCCATAAAGAAATTCAGTTTCTCCTCAAGATTTAGCAGGAAAATTGACGTCACATAACCTCAACACCAATTCAATTTTCTGCTAAATAGCGGGGCGGTTACGCAGCTATACACAGAAACGGGCACCTAGGAGCTGCACTCTAAAAGTACTTAAGTTTTGTCTGTATTGAAATTTGGCCTCGAGAGTTGGGGGAAAAAATGTGTTTCAATATTGCCCAAGTTGCGTTGACTTGAATCGTAGCCAGGCAGCGCCAGTAATCACCAGAAGTTTAAGGGGCTCTACCTCTCTCCCTCATGTATAATTCTCTGGCAGAAAGTTTACTTAGAAAATTGCTAAAGCTGCCCCCAGCAGAACTGGAGCATGAGGCACTCACATGTTCTTGAGTATGCTGGGGGCTAAGGGTGAGGGTTTTCGTGGGTGGTCCCAGGCTCCTTAGGTGGGGCATGAGGGGCTCGGGTCGGGGGCTGTTTTTGGTGTCCACTAAGCAGCGGTGGATGTGGGGCTGCGCCTGTGCCGTCTGCGGCCCCCCATCCGACACTGTTCAGTTCCGCAGTGCTTTGTGCGTCCCAACGAGGCCAAGAAGGCAGCCGACGAGTCCAAGATGCGCTTTGCTCACATCGACGGCGACCACCTGACTCTGCTCAACGTGTACCATGCCTTCAAGCAGAGTGAGTGACTCCTGTCTGCCACTCTAGGCCTCTCTAGGCTGGCTGCCTCTCGCTTCAGCTTCGTGCATAAGTTGCTCGGTTTAGGCAGAAATGGGCAGATTATTAACCTCTTGTTCTTGAAAGAAACTTTAAGAAGGCCAAGGACTGGATGTTACAGCTCAGAAAGAAGGGCACAATTTATTAAAGGGGTCATGAAACGCTTTTCCAACTTTTTCCTGTTTAGCTTTCCTCCTCAACTCATAAATCGAGCATTCCACCAAACAGTTCAAGAAGACGAAAAGAGGGGAAGCCCCTCTTGCTCGGACTCTCGTTTGTCTAATCCGGAAACATCCATTCTCCCCCTAGAAGATTAGCCCGTCGCTCAAAATTCAGACAAAAGTTGCTTTCCCCACCCCGTTCACCCCGAAGCTAACAGTGCTGTGGAAGCTACGTGCTCCTTGGGCCAGCCACACTTTTGCCACGTGATGACGCTCCTTCGCGCATACGCACGCGCAGAGAATGAGGTCAGGTGATGAAAGGAGGCGGCTGATTGGTCCGGCAAGCGCGTACCTTCCACCACAATGTCAGCTTAGGGGTGAAGGGATTAAGTGAGGTCCGGTTTGGTGTGACGTCAGTTTGGACCCGGAGACGCGCTTTTGGGACCGCGGATGTATCACAGTCAAAAGGCAGAGAGCTTACGAAGGGGAGGAGGTACGAAATAGTCCGCTGTGTTTTCAAATTTTCGCCCTGAAAGTCAGGCTTTTGACTTTCTACCTTTTTTTCTTTTGGCCCACTGAACGATGTGCTATTAGTAAAATCCCAATCTAAAATGATTCATCCCAGCCCGAAATTCGTTTCATGGGACCTTTAAACAAGTGTTGATCTGGAACTGTTGTGCCAAGTCCTTGTGCCTTTTATTTTCTTTTTTTTTAATGAATTTAGAAACTCTTGTGCCGTTCAGTTCTCAGTTTGTGTGTATCTACCTATCTGTTTTCCTTATGGTTTAATCTTTTGGGGAGTTTTTTTTTGGGGGAAGCTTGAAGGTTGTTTTTCAGGGTTTTCACTTCTGTTGACTCGAAATTTAGAATTTTAGGTTTTGTAACGTGAGCTACACTGAACGAGGCTGAGCAGTTTCGCGTGGTTCCCAAAGAGCCGTGCTGCGCATGCGCAAGGAGCAGTGACGTCGCACGGCGCACAGCTGGTGCGCCGGAGCCGCCGTTGCCACGCGCCTCGCCGGTCTGCGCATTCCAGAGGAATGACGTCATAGCCGTGGGAGCCGCTTGATAGCGCCTCTCATTTTGTGCGCATAAGCTCGCGCTACGTATATTCTGGCATAGCCTAGCTAAGCCACCGCAACTTTTTTTTTAGCTGATGTGCTGGTTTTGAGTTGTGTGGCTATTTTCACTCTGTGTAATTCTTGCACTTTAAATAGAGGATGTAGATCTGAGAAGCAAAGGATGATGAATTTATTTTTTGGCACCTCTAAATAATATATTTATAATTGGAAACATGCCCATCTATTACATGGACTCACCATGCAACTATGCAACATTGTCTCACACTTTTTCTATGCAACAGGCTTTCGTTTTTCAGACATTCGTTTTTTTTCCCCTTTTCATTAGGTAGTTTATACCATGTATACACTTGATAGTTGTTCCTAGAATGAAGTGATACGACTTCTAATCGGGCAGATAAACCTGGCGATCTTCCAGAGCCTTTCATACACTCGAGCTCCTCTCGCTTAGTGTGCACACATGTGTTCGAGCTCTTTCTCGCCTATGCCTCTGGTTTAGCGTTTAGCACCTCACTCCTCCTCTCCCACCTGTCACTTAATCAGTGTCGAGCCTCGCGGCCACGATTTTATCAAGTCTTCACGAAATGCCGAACACCTAGCCAAAGAATGTTTTATGTTAAAATGTGTGACAGGGTGTCAAGCTGCTATCTGCTGGATGTAGAGCGGATGCCACGCAGGGCTTTCTCGCCAAATGGCACCTCAGCTCATGGCGTTGTGTTGTGACATGCTGGAAAGACACTCTCTTACTAATCTAAATGGTCTGGGTTTGGTTCCCGCCTGGCGCAAACACTTTTTTACTGCAATGGCCTCTTCCTCCCCACTCAAAAGCAACCAGTGTCGAGCCTCACGGCCACGCCTTTATCTGGGCTTCACGAAATGCCGAACGCCTAGCCAACAATCGTGTTGCATTAAAATGGCAATGTCATTGCACCAGTTGATTGTCTAAAATAATTCTGTTGTTACGCAGAAAGGTACAGATAGATAAAAGGGCCCACAAAGGTTAGCCGAGGATCATTCTTAAAGTGGAATATCAAATATCCGCATCCTTTCGGGCACTTTTGGGTTGTTTTGAATAAATCCAAATTGCAGATTAAAAAGAATGATTGCAACTCTAGGAGACAGCATTGTGCACACTAGTCTGACAAAAAGAGATTGGTCTTTGTATCAAAGATTCTACTACATCAATGACACAACTTACCAAAGGAAGAGGAAAGTGCTCTCCGGGCGCTTTGGAATGATTATAATATTTTGCTTTTTGCAGCGGATAAGGGCCAACTTGACCGTTGTCCTAGCCTGAAAAGCTTACGAGCAGAAGGTTCAGGATCTGCTCGACACCTCTGTGTAAGCAGAGGTGTCAAGCAAAAGTTGAATTTGTAATATGAAACGAATGCGCAAGCACAGGAGTGATAAGTAGATAAATTGAGAAGAGGGGAGAAACTTCTGAACATCATCCACGGGGAATTGAACCTGTGAACCCAAAATTGTGAGCTTGACGCGCAAACATTGCTAAAGGGGCAGACTTGTAAAGTGGTGGTTATTAAGGGGTCCACGGAACAATTTTTTCAACTTTCGCTAAATAGGGTACTACTCAGAATTACTCCCTGATGTTAATAACCGAATGAACTTTCCTTATTTTTTTCTTTCTAAGCAATAGCAGTTGGCAAATAAATTGAGAAATATGAGCATCATTCATCCCCTCAACTCGGAGCCAGAACAAGCAGCTACGTGATCTGACGCCTATCTTATGCCGCCAACGTTAATCGTAGCCACGCGCTGAAGTTGGAAGAGTAGAAAACGTGTGCTGAGCTCCAGGCATTGTTAGAGTTCAGCTATTCTCATCACCGTTGTTAGACACAAGCCACTACCCGAGTGTCCGCCGAGGCATTAATTGTTACGAGCCGAAATCGAGTGCTCACGCACTTCTCATGTCCAATCCATGAGCCGTGCTCGACTGTCGTGATCTAGGTGGTTTCGATCCCACAATTACGTCGTCAAGCTTTGTAAAGGCAAGACTGAAAGAAATACTAGTCCCCTTTCCTTTTATCTTCGCAATTTCACCGCGACCAAGAAGCTTCTGAATCAGTGGCGGTCCGTGCGAGTATACTTGGGCCAGACTAGGACCAGTACGCCTCTGTAAAGTCATGAACATTCCAACCTGATATTGTTTCATGACCCCTTTAAATTCTATTACATTTCTTTCGCCAGCCAACCCCACAGAACGTGCAAGTAGTGCGAACGGGTAGCTTTGAGTGTCTCGAAGCTGCCCACTTGTGAAAGACTATAAGCAGCTTTTGGTTTTTCTCTCTTGGTTCGTATCCTTTCCCTGCACTAATTGAAATAACAGGCCTCATTACCATAGATTTCTCCCTGTTTCTAGCTGTTTAAATATTAAATCTTTTGTTTCTATTTACGCAGACCATGAAGACACCCAGTGGTGCTACGACAACTTTGTCAACTACCGATCGATGAAGAGTGCCGACAATGTGCGGCAACAGCTGTCGCGCATCATGGACCGCTTCAACCTTCGGCGGACCTCTACAGAGTTCACCAGCAAGGACTACTACGTCAACATCCGCAAGACCCTTGTGTCAGGCTTTTTCATGCAGGTAAGGCTTTTTTTCTCACACTTTCTGAGCATTTGGCCACCTACTTCCTTCAAAGGGATGCTGAACCGAAAACCGAATTTCGGAAAAGAACGCAGAATTGATAGTCGGGACACTACAAATCCCAAAACGTCACACATAAAGCGGTATCTCCAACGGATCGTTATATTTTTGTAAAAGAAAAGCGCGCTCGCACAAGGCCAAACAGACGCGTGACCTCGCGATTCTCATTTTCTCCTCTTTTCGCTTTGACACTGCGAGAGCACGGAGAGGAAAGGGAGTGAGGCCATTTCTCCTCCTTCTCAACTCTTCTGTGATAAGATGACAAAAACATTCTCCCTCATTCACTCCTTTATTTTCCAGAAATACGGCTATCCGCTCGAGATATGGCTATATGAGTGATGTTTCGTGGTTTATGGCGCCCTGTTGAACACTTCTGCAAGCTTATTTTGTGAAATCCGAATTTCGGTTCAGCATCTCTTTAATGTTGTTAGGCCTGAAATTGGCAGGGATGCATTTGGAGCTGCGTTTATCCATAAAGAGTGTTTTTGGGTAATCACTGAACCGATTGAGTTGTGTTGTGCTTGCACCCTGAGAGACTACAGGCGAGCAGAGATGAACGCATCCTGTTTTAAACACATTGGCCAATATTTCATACATTATATGAGACTATGACTCTAGATTAGCCTTCAAGAGGCAGACAAATCCACCGTGAAATGAGAGTTTGGCATGTCTGAGACCCAGAGTGTGGGCCCCTCTGTCACACAAATGCATAGTTTTTGTCTACAAGTTATTTTTGTATTTTTAGAGCTGGGCATGCACTTGACCTCATTTCTTACTGTTCACTATTTCAGTTTAAATAGTCATTTCGGGGAGTTTTGTAGAGTGCATATGTCAGGTGCATAAGTGGTATCATAAGGGTCTGTTCTGTCTTATACAGGTGGCTCACCTGGAGCGAACAGGCCACTACCTGACCATCAAGGACAACCAAGTGGTGCAGCTGCACCCGTCAACATGCCTGGACCACAAGCCCGAGTGGGTGGTCTACAACGAGTTTGTGCTCACCACCAAGAACTACATCCGCACCGTCACTGACATCAAGCCAGAGTGGTAAGAGCCAACCTGCAGTATCTCTTCGGTAGACATTTGGGCTTTAGCACTTTGCCACAGATTGTACTTTAAGCTCTCTGCAGAAGATTCTCATACTCTCCACAGATTTCTGAAGAGGTTGATGGCTATACTCAATGTGATTGTCTTTGAGACTGTGGCAACATTTTTGCACCTCAGAAAGATGTCCCCTCTATCTGGTGTGAGCAAAGCCTGCTCACACCATTCAGATAATGACTCATTCAGCTCAGATGAAATAAAGAATGGACCTCTTTCCAGCAAGCTTCTGCACATGCGTACACCCTCTTTCCTGGCCTTGCTTCTCGCTGTCGCCATTTCGGAGGGCACCATTCCACACGACCAACATGGTGCATCTGTCTTTGCGCGTATTTCGTCTTTTTGATTTTCTTTTGAGTATTGGTAAAAACCAATTAAAACCGATACAACGGCACGATGCCAGTGTGTTTGACTGGCAGAGGCATGTTGGGCTGCCCTTCATTTGTAGTTCGCAAACAGCTCCCCAGATGGCGCTCGTTACTTGCAAAAGGCAGAGCCATTTATACTGAGAGTGTTTGGCCTTTTTAACCCTTTATTGACGAGATATACAGAAATTTCTTAAAACATTTATTTTTTAAGATAATAATGTTTAACAAGATCAAAATAAAGAACACAGTAGAAATAATCGTAAAGTAAACTGGCAAGTTATTAGCGACGAGATGTTTTGGTGGCGCCACCTCGCGGGCGCCCTCCTGTGACAGAGCCGGGAGGATGCGAGCAGACGACGTGCTAGGTCAATGCACGGAGTGGCTATGCCAGTTTGCATCCATGCCGATTAAAAGCGGTTTATTTATTAAAGGGGCCATGAAATGAATTTTCGGCAGTGATAAATGATTTTAAATTGGGACTTTACTAATCGCATATCGTTTAGTTGGCCAAACGAAGGAGGGTAGAAAGTCAAAAGCCAGCTTTTCGGTACGAACATTCGAAAATATAGCAGACTATTTTGTACCTTCTTTCCTTCGAAAGCTCTCCACCTTTTCACTATGATACATCCGCGGTTCCCAAAGCGCGTCAGCGGTGCCAACCTGATGTCAGCCGAGCTCAGCTCACGCATTGGACGCGAGAACTGCGTCACTCGGTTGTATGCGCTCGTCAACAATCAATCCGTCGACGAATATTTGGATTCGCGTTCGTGGCCAATGAGTGCCCTGACGGAACTTGTCGTCACTGGTGAATGACAAGTTCTATGGTGTGCATAAAAAGCACGGTGGAAGCTAGGAATCATTGCACCGGTGCCGCAGAATGTCACGACGACGTGATTTCACAATTCGCATTTGAGTTGAGGATTAAAGTTAAGGAGGAAGAAGTAGGAAAATCGTTTCATGACCCCTTTAAGGAAAGGTGTATGACATTTTTGTAAGTGATTTTTCTAATGAATAACAGCGCCTCAAAGTTGCTTTTCATATTAAAAAAAATTTAAAATGTTCAAAAACAAGCCTGGAGCTTCACGTTACAGCTTGCACAGAGTGCATTAGGGCTATTCACAGCCTCCCTGATTCTTGTTTTTTCGGATCTGTGGAAGCTGCTGTAGAAAAAGGTTTTGCATTCATCAGAGTATATGACGTGCTGTCATCTTAGCTCTGCACGTGCACACAGTTGTGCTGCAAAGTGCTGCACACTTGTTTTAGCTACATTGAGCTTGCCGATACCGACACTTCTATCCAAGTGGGACTCGACAGTTGCTGCCGAGCAAATGCTCGTCAGCCAACGCTTAGCTCCTCCCAAATCGAATATGTGGCAAAAAAGTTTGTCACATTGCGACTTTTGCTTGAAGGAAAAAGATATTTCCTAAATTCTTAAATTGTCGGCCATGGCCCAGCCAATTCAGGCAATTGACTAATTTGTTCTATCCTATTTCTACTAAGAATTGCTTACAAATTTGAAATCGCTCGCTGAGAAGCACATCACGCATTATGCGCATTTGGGTCCGCAAAAATTTAACATGCAAACGATAGTAATTCATAGCAAGTGCGTTCCTCGTTTTTTTGGGACGTACTAGATTTAAGACCTCGATCGTGAGGGAGGTCTCGTACATTTGGCATCGGTCGGGTTAATAAGCAGGAATTTAGTTGAAACGACTCCGGAAGCCAGCCACCGCTTCTTCCTGCCAGTTATTTCGAGGAAATGTTTGTTTACTTACTGGTTTACAAAATAAAAAAAGGAATCAACTCGGAACTAATGAGACCAGCACTCATGGAACACATTAGAACCAACAGGATACACGGAGTCGCTTTCACTAATGTGTTTACTACACACGTGAGAGGTTCTCGAATTTCGCTTTCCTATTTTCAATTTGATGAGACATTCCTTTCCTTATTCAAGTCATAATAAAAAATACACGCTATTCGCCGTGGTAGATGTTGTAGTGGGATAAAGTGCTGGATATTCTATTTTCATCATCCAGCTTTTTGTACTGGGGTAGAGAACAGCACACCACCATCCGAGCGCTTCGACACCTCAGCAGCAAAATTGTTTGTTGGCACGACTACGCGTGCCACATGCGGTTTCAAACTTTGGTGAAATATCTTACTACAAGCATCACTTCGCCAAATAAGCACAACGTGTGAAACAGACTTTGCCGCACGATACCCAAACAGTGCATGAGGCAAGCTGACCAGCCGAAGGATCAAAGATCTGCGCAGTCTGTCCCAGTCTGCCTTACCCGTGACTTCACAAACAACGTTGAAGATAGCGAGAGAAGCACCCCCTGTAGTTCGCATACGCCACCAATAGCTTTGTTGCCTGTGGGCAACACAAGGCAAAAGTCAGTAAGTGGCTCCCTTGCATAACCTCTATGGATCACTAATATCTGCGCATACGATAGCCTCAAGTATAAAACGGTCACCCTTCGTAAAATATTAGCGGCAAAAAAAAAACTTATCCATATTTTTTGGATTTCCACCGGTCTTGGTCAATGCATATTTGCGTGGCAAACTATTTTCTTTTCGTCAACTATTTGCATATCTTTTTACTAGATAATGCTGTAGTCTCAATATTCAAGACTGTTGCCAGACTGCTAGATTAAAAAAATGTGATAAAACAAACTATTAAACAAAGAAAACTATGTTGTTGCCTGTAGGCAACATTTGTCAACAAAGGGTTGAGATTTTGACAGCCTGGCAACCACAGCAGCATAGTCCGACAAAGGGGGAGATGACTACTTCCGTCCGCCATCTTGGGGCTCTGACTCATAGAAATTCCATACAATTTCTCAGGAGTAAAAATTACAAAGAAGTAACACCATTTTGTATTATCACGAAATCCACTGGTTCTAGCAGGCAACAAGCTCTGCCCATTGGCCAAACTCTCTCAGTAGAAACAGCTCTGGCAAACGGCAGAGCCGTTTATACTGAGAGAGTTTGTGAACCTTGCAAAATGTGAGGTTCACCAGAAAAATCTAACATTCTTTCCACTACATTCACAATTGGTGGTTAATCAGTTGCACTTTCAACCGATACTGAATATCTAAAAGGTTGTTTTATATCCCATTTAAGGGAAAATGCAAGTAAAAAAATGGAAATGTTTTGTAAAAATGTGTATTCGTCTTTTGGGGCGTTTTATTATTGTTGAATCTTCATATTTTATGTATAAAAGAATAAGTACCGCATCTGATTTTAAAATTAGTCAAATACACACTTGAAGGACTCCTGGCGACCCAGAAAAGCATTAATTTAAGCTATTTTTGTGTGTGCGATTCTTCAAATTATGGTGCTTCCCACTTTCATATTTAATTCAAGAAGTAGGCCTAGCTTTCTTCTCTCTGCAGCATTCCTCGGTAGTTTTAAATTCTCAACAAAATTTAATAATTTTTTTTTCTTGTTATAAAGGAATATGGCTACGCATCCATTTGAACATGTTTTTCTCTTTTTGTAATTTTGGGGCATCTTCACAGTTTGCACACAATAATTTTTGTTCTGAAGGGGGACATAAATCTTTGTTCCCAAAAATTTCCTAAAAATGTTTTTTTTTAATGGCGATTTTAATACCTACAGTTATGTTGGCAAGTTTCTAATTTTGTGGATCAATATTAGTGATATAATATCAATTCATAATAGCTATGCAGGCTGAATTTGCATTAAAGTTTATGCTAAAACAGCAGTTTCTCGAAGCACAAATTTTGGATTCCTTGCAGAGATGCAGAAGGGATATCTCAGCATCTAAGGCAGATAGAAATATAACTTTTTTTGCATTATATTGCTAAATGTGTGAGGCATACAATGTTGAGAGCAGATATTTTGGTATAAGCCTAGGAATTTTTTCAACTGATCTATTGTTTTATTACTTAGTTGTCACACACTGAACACTGACCTTCAACGTGTTGTAAAATCACTAATAATGCTTTAAAGCGAAGCTGAAACACTTCTTGAAAAAAACAAAAAAAAACAAGTTAGAGGTGAATTCTCGCGTATTTTTATCCCGTGAATCTGAATATCACGTTTGTTTTCCCCGAAGATGTAATTAAACATGAAAAACCTTTGACCAGTCGTGACGTCATACTAGGATCTTTGGGCCGCCAAGTGCGTGTCGCTCCTGTGGGCAGCGTGTGCAATTGCAAGCTTGCTACGTAGAAAGGAGGAGGAGGAGGGAGGGTATGCCCCTCCTCTTCACCCTCCACCCCCAGGGCTCCTTTCCTTCCTCCCTCCTCCTCCTTGGAAACAAAACTTTTCTTTTTTTCCTCATTGTGGGAAGAGGGGGTGGCAGAAAAAAACATTCTCGTCCCTGAATGCTGGTAACCTAACCCATCCCAACCTATTTCCACATTGACACCAGTCGTGACGTCTCTTTCTGACCTCTTTGAAAATAGCAAGAGTGCGCGTGCATAGCTTTGACATGGGCTGAAGATGCGCGAGAGCAGAGATACCAAAAACTCCTAGCGTGCTGTCGCACCTCGAAAGGAAGGGGCTTCGGCGGTACTTTAAAAATTAATTTCTGCAGCCTCCGTGCACCAAATTGAAAAATAATCTCGATATTCGTAATCCTGGAGGCCGAATGAAGGCCATTGAGGGTTTTTTTTCTTAAATACGGAACCGCTTCAGTTTCTCTTTAATCTCAAAAGTACTTCCAACATATTTTTTATACTTCATGGTATATAGTGATGCATTAAATATAATTTTTTGTTTACTGTTTCCCTATTGTTTCTGAAAACAAAGGCAGGTGAGTTGTAATTATCTTGAAGATTGTACTACTGATTGAAAATGTGGCCAGATATTTGCAGTCTGCAAGAAAAATTGAACAAGCTTGTGCACTTTCATTAAGTTCCATCAAACAATAAGGATGAAAGCTCCAAGACCAGTGTTTCCCCTTAATATTGTCTTACCACAACCAAATTACCAAATATTGTCTTACCACAACAGGGGAGACACCCACCCCCGCAAAGTTGTTGAATTTACAACTGTGGTCCTCGCCATCTTTTTCAAATGGAAAGTCACTACTGGCAACAATGAAAAAGTGATGTCGACAGAAGGTAGGGTTTACTGTGGGCAGAATTTGTTTCCAACTGATTACAAGAAGTTTAATAGTGTCAAATGAATGCCTGGGAAGCTCACTTCAGTACCACCCACGCAGCAGCCCGAAACAAATGCGCGGCATACCTTGTTTTCTAGACGGTCTGCTTGACCTGCAAGCCTGCCTGTCACTTATGTGACGGCGCTGAAAAGCGCAGATATATTTGAATGTTGGTTTTTGTATGATATTCATGTGCCGATTTCACAAAAACTATTTTGAATTTCGCGATATTAAATAGCATGTCAGGAAGGGGAAAGGCCGAGGATTTATAAAATATAATTAGTTGGAGTCGCTAAAAAAATAGCTGGAGTACCTCTTTAAGGTGGAATAAACATATTGATTATGTAACAGCAAAAGCTAGCCCACCACTGTGATTTATAAAGTGAAATATAGGTTGGGGGCTTGCCCTGTATTATTAAAGGAAACCTTGTACTTTTTGCCCATGTGGCTTATATTTTAATATGTGAGTGCGATTTGGGACCCCTACAGATAAAATGATATGATAGAAAAGACAGCATCGTGCCACTTTATTTTGTTTCAGCAAATTTTTATTTCAGAGCCAGTATAACTGAAATTAAGTCATCACTACACTGGACTCCTCCGAGTCAGAAGCAACTGTGCATCCATCTCAATCTTTTACATAATACTTTTGTACAATTGTACTGGTATCTGTAAATTCATATATATTTTAAAGCCTACTTACGCATCACATGGAAAATATAATTTTAAAAAGTTGTTAATTTAAAGACAAAACTGACATTTTTAAATGGTCTTTTTCTTCTCCATGGTCTATTGAAGACTGGAATACACTGCTTAATGGTATAGTTGAATCAACATTGTTGCAGCTGTTTTTTCAAAGTGCAAGTCTATGTTTAAAGGGGGGATGCAACAATTTTATTTTTGAAAGAATTTGCAGTTTTTAATTTTTACATTGTTAAACGTACCAAAATGAATGGAGAAACCACTTCATTCTTTTTAAATATTGTGATTTTGTGACATAATAGCAAAGCAAAGAACTGGAATATGTCGTGCTTTGCAGCCGCAAGTGGCGGCCATGGGAACTAAGACGTGACGCCAACCTGAGTGCATTGTAATAAGTTGGCAAGATGCGACATTATGTGCGCAGTCTGAGGCTATTTTATTGTTGTTTCAACATGAATAAATGCGTCAAGACCCTCATATCATCGACAAAATTGTACTATATTCAGTTTTAGTGGCACCATCTGCCCTAGGTAAACAAAACTCGAGTCTCACCCCGTCACTACTACATCAGTCTGACTTCCTCACAAAAAGGCAAGCGCTTGCCCTCTCTCATCCCCCACATCGGTCAGACCAACCTTCAAGGTCGCCATGTGAATCGCAGGCAGACTCGGTGTGCGCTGGAGGCTCTGAAAGAGTACCCAGCTGGATACTCTCTCACCAGTGCACCTGGCTACACGTCATTGCACACGACTCAGAAGACGGTGTGAGAGTAAAGAGTAATAGGGAGGCGCCCAAAAACTTGAATTGTTTGACAATTGTTAAAAAATAAACTGATGTTCACAGCCAAAATTGTTTTTCACTTTTTTACTCCAGATGTAACAGGAACAACTCCCACAATTATTTTACCGAAGTCCACCATAAATTTTTGCATGCTTTAAGCTTTTTTTAAATCTTTTGTGTGCACATGCTTTCCCTTCTGTAATACCTCTTGAGGTAGTGTAGGTGTGCTTATAAATAAATAAATAAACAAAATGTTAATTAGGCCATGACCAAAAATGTTTTTATGAGGTGTTTGTTCTTTTGATCTTGTATATGTATTTTAACTGATATGTGTATATTTCTTTTCCTTTTGTTTCAGGCTAATAAAGATAGCCCCCAACTACTATGACATGGCAAATTTCCCACAGTGTGAAGCCAAGCGTCAGCTGGAGGTACTCGTTGCCAAGATGGAGACAAGGCAGTATCAAGAAGGCTTCTGATGTGCTGCAATGAAGTGGGCGTACCAAGCCAGATGGTGTACAAACTGATGGTTCATTTAGTTGTCATGCCTCACAAGAGTATCATTCTGCCCATAAAAGTCCGAAGCACAACAGAAAGAGCACCTGGTTTTCCCATGCGCATACCAGACATTCATTGTGTACTTGACTTCAGTAAGCAGTGTGCTTAGTGTACAGTGCTTGCCAAACTTGAACGGAACACGCAAACTGTCTCTTCTCATGAGAGCGCTATGCTGGCAGCAGCCGAGCAACAGTTTTTGATGTACCACGGGACAAACCATCCCGAAGTGTTACGTCAAGAAGCCTTTGTTCAGCTTCATCCAGGATAGCTCTGCCATGAGAAAACACTCGGTTCCCATGTTCCATTAAATTTTTGGTGAGCACTGTACATTCTGCTGCGTTCACGGTTTTCATTGATTGGGACAGCATCGGCATTGTGCACTTCCTTGGGTTTAGCTACATTATCAAACCCATATTCCATTGTCCCTCATACTAGTAGCAATGCTGGTTTTCTTTTTCGGTTTTGTTGCAAAGGCAGTTACTGGTGAGTGCACATGGAATAGCATTTGTTCCAATTTGCAACTGTAGCTTGCCAGATTAAAAGCATTCTAATGTTGCCCTTTTGTGTGTGTGCTTCAGGATGCTTTGGTTTTTACTCAACTTTGCCTTTGCCAAGGCTTTGACATTCCTGTTCTGTATCAAGTGCAAGAATGGATAGGTCAATAGCCTGGAAGACCACTGGGTGCAGAGTAATGTTTAATAAAATATGTGCAGTGACTGTCCCACATTGTGCTGTGTGAATGAGCATTTTGGGCTGTTAAGCATGTTTCACATAATTTGAACCCAAATGTAATGCTACTGCAATAGCGATAATGAGCTGTGCTGCCTTGCAACCATCTGTTTCCATGGGATATTAACATGTGCCCATGACTTTCAGAAGAATCTTGCCATTTATTTTCTTAATTTTCAAAACTGACCAAAGTGCAGAAAGCCTGAATTTGTCTTAATCACCGACCCTCTGATTTGATGTTCATGCTCCCTCAATGGTTTGTATTACTGTAAAAAAAAAAAAAATGTGAATAGTAGCATTTGTTATGAATAATGTATATCCTCTCTAGCCAATTGGAAGTAAATGAGTATTGTGAAATAATAGAAAACAAGCTAGGCAGTAGTCGTTCACCTTGAAAAACATCTGAGGCTGGGAACACGAAAGAGCACAAATGCACAGCAGTCTGTGACTTGTGTTGGAGACCATTATGTGCACCTCTTATGTTTTGACCTCAGAATTTTGCCTGTAGATGAACTGCTTGATGAGTCTTATTTTGTTGGAAATACTCTTATTCAAAAGTGTTGGTACAAAGAAAGGTTCTTGATGGCAGAGGCTCTTCTTCAGACTCCTGCAGTGGTTTCTGGTTACCATTTCAAGAGCACGCTGAGGGTGTATTTGTACATGTAGCACATGATGGCATCTGCAGTATTAACTGTTCCAAAGTCTTCGTTGTGCGTCCCCCTTTTTGTGTATCTTCCTCATGTTTATGTACCGTTACCAACACGCTCGTTTTGTACTTAAGAACCTAAAGTGAGCCTTATTTTGATTTAATTTAAATCTTATACTGATAACTTGGGTGCATGTACCTACATTCCCATCATTCTCCCCAGTGCTTGGGTAATTTGCCAAAAAGTCTTAGTCACATTTGAGTGACATGCTCACAAAACTTGGGATGCCAGGCTAGCTAATCCTGCTGGTGTGCGGAAAGAGTTGTAGTTCTGCTGAAATATTGACAAGCGAATGCAGCTGCAAATTTTGCATATGCTCCATAGAGAGGAGCCAGTTGAGCTCATTTGAGGAAACTAAGGTTAACCTCATTAAAAGCTCGAGGTACACCTAAGCACATATGAGCTAACGCAAAAGCATGCACATCGCTCTTGGCACGCTGACCTTGGACGTGGAATGGGGGAGCCGCTGTCTCGTGGACGCGCAGCGCCATGGGGTGGCGCTCGTTGAAACTGATGCGCAGCGGCCAATGGGAGCCTCGTCGACGCGCGCCAGCCAATGGGGCCGGAGCCGAAATCCATCAGCTTTACTCCGCTGCTTTGGGATCGGGAAAACTAGGTGCCGTTTGACTAGGCTTTTCACGTGGTTTCATAGCTGGAAGCTGGCTTCACTTAAAGAAAGGATTTAAGGTACTGTTTGGCACGGCTTCAAAGCTGATGACGTTGCCTCGCTCCATGGGACAGTTAATGCTTTTGCATTAAAAACATTTGGTTTTAGTACCCTTAACTATGATAAGCATTAATTTACTTGCGCTCATTGATAACTTTTTTCTCTCACTGGCGGTGTACTTGCCCTCAGACAGTATAAGTTGCATCATCCCCACAAGTACCATTATATATCCATCTGTAAAACATAAGACACTGGTACCTAAACTTCACATTCCAGCTCTAGTCGGGACCAGAGCTTAAAAACTGCCAGATACGCTAAAGAATAAGGATGGCTAGTTGGTTTTGCATCATGGTGTAGTATGCCAAAACAACATGGACGAAAACAAAGAGAACTGGACAGGACGTGGCGTAACTTTCAACTAAATGGTTCATTTCAATGATATAATTTAAAAAAATATTAAAGCAGGCACACTTGGCAGAACACAAAAATATGGTATAAAAACAATACCCCCCCCCCCCCCTTTCCTCAAATGCCAGCCTCGTCGGTTTTTCAAATAGTAGAATTCTTTATCGGGCTCTATGGCACCAGAAACCGAAAACGGGCAAAAATGTGCTCTATTTTCCCAATGAAATTTTCAGAAAATCGCATAACTTTTGAATAAGGTGTCGGATCGGGCTGAAACTTTGGCATCTGGTTTTGTGACCTCTAGAGACTAGTGCTACCTTTGGGTGGAGAAAGCGTTTGGCAATGCCTAGTTTATTTTTGCAATAAAAAAAACCCTGCAATTTTTTTTTTTTTTTTGGGGGGGGGGGACATTTTGTATGTGTTTGTACTTTCCCTGCGGCAAGTTGTCAGGTGTAGTAATTTCCCTTCCCAAGCTTGTAATCATTCTATCTACATTTCGCAACACTGTGTGAACACAACATTGGCACTTTTTTGCATTTTATGTCTAAAGGCATCAAAGTTGACTGCTTAGGTCTGCCCCAAATGAGCACTTTCCACCACACTAGTAGTTTTAATGACAGCCCTTCGATTCCGAAGAAAAAAAAATTGGCAATTGTTTGTCTGCATTATGTATGAAGGCTGATTAAAATGTAATGAGATATATTTTTTTCAGAAACCGATGGCTACAAGCTCCGAGCAATTTTCTTTTCAAAGTAGCGTCTTTCACACTCGGTACGTATGCTCCAAAAACGATCCAAAAACATGAAAAATACTGTTTTGTGACATCACTTTAGCATATTGCAGCTACAACTTTTCATTTCATTATCTGAAGATAACTTTTGTTAGGTGTAGTTGTTTATTCAGTGTTGCGAATGCCCAGAAATTGCACAGCGACAAGTCTGGGCAGATTGGAGTGTTTGGTAGTGCAGTTGCCGCTCTTCACAAGCTGGCGACGAAGACTACGCATAGCCTCGACAGTGCTCTGCACCGACAGCGTGCTGCATCAAAATGGCGGTCGTCTCCTCTTTGCTCCCTCTCGCTTCTTCGGCGCTCTCCTCCCTTTCCGTCACTTTTCATTCTCCAGTGCCTTCTCCTTGACCACACATGCTTTCACTTGTTCTTGAGGAATCATATGCAAAAGGTTATGGAGGTCCAACTGCAGGTTCAGGCTTCTCAATTTATTACCTTCACAAACACCAGCACAGCATTGCTTTAGCTTCTACTTCCCATCAAAGAGAAACAAACAGTTTCATATTTCCCAATCGGCCCTTGTTTGTACATCGCGTATTAGATACGCGATGTTTTTGTTAATTTTTTAATTTAATTGTGCTTGTATGTTTTGTACATTGAAGCATTTATTTTTCTGTACCTGAAGAAGTTTCAGACATGATGAAAATGGAGCACTACTCTGGTTCATTACAATGTTAGGTTCATTGTTCTAAGTCTGAATCATTTGATCAAAATATTGTTTGAAGTGCAAAGATTGGCAACGTTGCACATTTTTGAAGAACGTTTTTCGTTCATCGTCTCCGGTTTTTAAAGAAATGAGTCACACAGACCAGCTCTCCTGTCATCGTCAATTGGCAATGTGTTCACATCCTAGGCCAGATCTATCGTAAACAAACCCAAGCCTGTGACCCTGAAAAGTATACAAGTTTAAAAATGGGAGGTTTGTAAGATGTGGGAACCTTGAAATTTCCAAATAATGGAAGATAAAATTCAACGAAATACCCCTCTAAAGGGCTTGAGAACGAGTTGTCTAGGCATCGGCGACCGCTATTTTAATCCGGCTCACGCGTTCATGACGAACCTCGCTGTACGAGAATGCGTTCAAGCGCAAACATGCAGTTCTTGCTACGTCGCTGTGAGGAAATTGGCCACGGGAACAAGGGTGTAATAAAACTAGAGTACTGTACTAGTCTCAGTGGCTCTTCTCGACGTTGCAAACAAATACACGCAGTGAGCTGGCACAGCGATCGGCGTACGTCGATCTGCGTTCACTTTACTTCGCCGCTGCGGTGTTTTCACTCGCTCCCCGTGACAGCAAAATCGTAATTGTTTCGTTATTCGCTGTGTCTGATATGTAGTGACGAGAAGAAATGGGTACTTACCGCATCGCGCGTAAGGGTGGAGCAATCCACGACGACCTGAGCAATGGTGGTGCGGAGACGGATAGCAGACGACAACTCGGCGAAACCGAAACTAGCCGTTGACAGTCTCCTGATTCCACAGTGCAATTGAACCGCTAGGGGCGCTGCTAGCTTGCATATTGGCTAATATTGGCCATTTGCTCCAAGCATAGAGTAATGGCATTGGTTATGGCTCCAAGCACCGCCTACTGTTCTAGAACGTTCCGAGCGTACCGGGATGCTCCCTTTAAAACTTTCCCAGTAAGCAACATCGACACTAGCTGGTCACGTGATTCGGCCTCTACGCACGTGTGGTGAGCCTAGGTGCCAGGGTCTCCTTTTAACGCTCTCTGTGGACATTTCTCAAAAAAGATAATTGCCAAAATGCTCACCGCAGCACGAGTATCATCTCGATCAGTTCTAAACTCAAACTCCGTCTCGGAGAGTCTTTTAAAACGTAGTCTGGTGACTCTTACTTCCAAGGTGAGTTTCTGCATGGTGAGCGCAGTAGGCCTAAGTGCGCATTCATTGCCTTGGCCGAAATTTTTGTTTTCTGGGCAAACACTTGCTGTCTAGCCGATATTGCTAAACATTTTTAATTTCTAACTCGCTTGTATTTGAAGAATTGAAGGGGCAATGTTGATCGCTTTAAAGAGCATTCTAAAGGTGATGCAACAATTCAATTCATTTTTTTCACCGGCATGCGAGGTGCGGTTTGCGTTCACTGGAGTTAACGTGCCTCATTATAGCTTCAAGTGTAGTGGAGACTGACGTCGGTGCCTGATGATAGATTTTAACGTTGTTCACTTCGTTATCTCGATGTCCGGATCGCTCGTAGTGTTTAAAGCTGTTGAGCGTGTTTGTGCTATGACGAATGAATCGGCGTGCGTCGACCCCTCCTGTGCGCAAGCCGACGACATGCCTGGGCTAAAACGGGTGTGCAGTGTGTGCTTTCACCGTTTTATGATATTTCTCGTCGTCTACGTGAGGACCTCCATCATTAGGATGAGTAGGGAGAGTTTCGTTTCGTTAAATGGCTTTTACTCTTAAGACGATACGATAGGTTATAATGCTGGGATTAATAACGATTGTAATATTTATCACGCGCGTTTGTGTTTGGCATAGCAAGGAAGAATATGCGGAGCACAAGTTCGTCTGCTTCTTGCACAAGGGTTGTGATGATGTCAGAACGCCGAGCTCTTATTGGCTGATTGGAAAAAAATAGTGGGTAGATCTCGAGGCATCAATCATTGAGGTCTACCCACTATTCTTTCAGTCAAAGCCAATCGGAGCTCGGCGTCGTTCTGATGTTACCACAACCCCTGCGCTAAAAGCAGACGACTTGCTCACCGCATTGGTTCTCTCGTAACACGTGCCGAGTCCGACCTCTACTCTGTAGTTGATCATAATCAAGGACTCTATACGTGCCTTTGCGTGTGACGTCATATGGCGCCATACCAGTACCATGCTCCTGTGCCCGTACCTTCTGCAGCACACATTTCGCAAAATCGAATTTGTTCTGGGCAAGCCTTGCAGAGAACAGATTCAATGGTGCAAAATGTATGCCGCAGGAGGTACAGGCACTGGAACATGGTACGGAACAATGGCGGCTGATGTGACGTGAATGCAAGCAATGTATTTGTGGTCTTGGAGAGTAGGTTCATGGCATTAGTAACAGTAACTGTTCTAACTGGTATTATTTCAATATTAAATGTTGGACATAAATTGTTTTAGGTTGCAAGTAAAAACTAGAGCAACTTGGAAAGACAAGAGAAAAGTACATACTGGTTAATTTTGTGATGCTTCCAAGTTTGGTCATTTTTTTCCTATTTGCCCTCTCTTTTGAACATGGGAGCAAACAGCATGAAAATTTCCAACAACTTTCAAAGATATGATGATAATGCAAAGGTGCAAGCGAGCTGGACAAGAGTGGCGATAATAAATTGCTGCTGAATGGGGACAAGGACAAACACAAATCTTTAAACACAGCTGGGTGACTGGTGTGCGACCAAAAAAATCCGCCTGGTCCTGGTATCGAACGAGGGACCGCTCTACCAACTGAGCTAACCGAGAGTTAGATGTCAGTAGAGCAAACCAGTTTTATCAGGGATTTATTATCGCCATCTTTCAAAGCCCATGTCAGGGGTCAAAAAGGACATTGATAAACACTGAAGCTTTTGTGCTTGTCCATGTCTTCAAACTCTCCTGGGATGGAGAGTCTAGTTGCTTCGTGCATAGAAACCTGCAGATGATTTCAAAAAGACTTTCTCTAGTATTCGCAACTTCACAGGATATAGGGTGAGCTCTGGTGATTGATGTGGAACAGCAGTGTGCGGTTAGGTTTGTGAAGCCTAAGGCCCGCTTCAGACGGGGCAACTTTTGCAGCAATTTTGAGGTTGCTGGCGGGTTGTTCCCTAGCTTTCCCTAGATCGACACGAATTGCTGAGATCGGGTCCGGCTCAAAACGGACAAGCAACTCGAGCCGTTTGAAGCGGCAGCAGCCAATCAGGGACGCAATGTTTTCACGTTACACCCCCGTGGTGGTGATGATGACAGCTAAAGACTTGGTTCTGCTAAAGTTGAGGCTTGGGCGAGTTGGTACATACTCGAATTTAAAAACAGCGCGAAAGACGAGGACCAGACAAAGAAGTGACACGGACGCAGCGCTGCGTCAGTGTCACTTCTTTGTCTGGTCCTCGTCTTTCGCGCTGTTTTTAAATTCGAACTTGGTTCTGGTTTGAAATCAATCGTTTTGGAAATAAATCTTTTCAGAAAGATGAGTTAGTATTCTCAACGCCATTCAAAGTTATAAAAACACGTTTTTAGCCCATAGCTGGGCGTCTAAAAAGTACAAGAAAATTCAAAGTGAATGATGATGATAGCAAGTCGTAGCAATTCGGTTGCTGCGTGTGAACGCGGACGACCCGTGTTGCTGGTGTTGCGACGTCAAGTTGCTGGGTGAAATTGCTCCGTCTGAAGCGGGCCTAAGAAGATCCAGTTCTGGTCTGTTATTAAGGAGTGATATTGGTTCTCTGCCATTTATTTGAATCTGATTCGAGGTGAGAACGGGAACATCAGTTGTGAAGTTTATTTTCTACGAGGCAGGGAACAGAATTATTACTGAATGCTGTGAATAGGGTGGTTCTATGAGAGGAGACAGGAATTGGTTCCGATTTAAAGCACCTGTGGATTCACTGTCCCATCGGCTCCCCTCTTGTGCTCGCTGCACCACTGAACTTCCTTGTCGTCTGCTACTAAGGCTGCAGTTCTCAACTGTAGCAGGATGAATACCTGGATTGCCAGGTTTTCTTGAAGCTCCTGTTCCAATTGGATAGGGTTCACTGATGTAGCTGCGACAAGC
Source organism: Ixodes ricinus (assembly GCA_037355805.1). Classification (NCBI taxonomy): domain Eukaryota; kingdom Metazoa; phylum Arthropoda; class Arachnida; order Ixodida; family Ixodidae; genus Ixodes; species Ixodes ricinus. The sequence goes on along the minus strand of JAZHYW010042070.1, from coordinate 28,572 downwards.
TAGCGGTTCTCATTCCTCGTAGCCTGAGAACATGTTTTGTGTGGTGCATCTCTAGGTCAGCCTTCATCCCGGTAGACATAAACTATGCAATTCACAGTCGCTAACGACCTTCCCTATACTTCCGCCCTTTGCCAGCACTCTTTAATGCTCAGATGTGTGGCACGATTCTTCTGGCACTCTTGGGGGTTTTAAATCCCTTTGTTGCAAATACAGAAAAGACATATGTGTTTGAGTCACTCAACTGTGGACTGGTTTACTACAGGGTCATAAGTAGGGTTCCCTGTTTTTCGGTAGGTACCGATAAACACCGAAAATCAACCCCGAGGCGGTGTTTTCTAAATAGGTGAAAATCGAAAAATTTCAAATTTGAGCTGTCTTTTAAGAAGAAGAAAGCAAACAAAAAATGGCAGCTTCACAGAAGAAAAAAAAAGCTTATATTTTAGTTTTTTTTTTTACTTGGAATACAGTTGCGCTGGACTGTCCTTGGGGTTATTCCTTACTATCAAAACCACATTCCTTGCCCCGTTCCCTTCTCTTTTCTTTACCAACATGACGATTCCCAAGTATTTAGGCCAGGCATGAGTTTCCTGGAACACAGAAGAAAAGAGGATACGGGAGTGGTATACAGGGCATTAAGGGTGATCCAAGTCAGCCCGCAAAACATCGCTCGGAATACTGCAAAAACAGAACCAGTCTTTTTTTTTTTTTTTTTTTGTAACTTCCGCAGGCTGGGAAGAGTGCAGAACGGTTTGCACTAGCTAGAGACAGCCAGATTAATTCATTTAACATTCATTAATTGTGTAAGGTGTTATAAGTGTTCAGTAAAGTTCTGTAACGTTAGGTATGTAATATTTCGTCCGGTGATTATAAAGTCGCTTTATAACACAAGCCCGATAAACACTAATTTCTCTCTGGCATTGAAATCACACTGAAAAACACTGATGCAAAAAGAAAAAAAAAAGAACATTGATAAATAGCTTTCAAATTTGAAGAAAAATAAATACCGAAAACACTGAACCCTAGTCATAAGTCAAGGTGCTGCAGAAATTGTTTTGAGAAAGTTTGATATATTTTCGTTAAAATAATTTAAGACAAATCCCCCGAGGCTGAGGGAAGACGAAAGACAACACACAAAGTACCAGCTCATTATCACCCTAACTTTTTGTTCATATATTTATGCTCTGTCATGCATAGGTTTTGTGGTTTGATTATACGAGGGAATGTCACCTCCACTTGCTCACTAGCAGGTGACATGGAAGTGCTGAGTGGCACGCATACATCACAGTTTGCAGAAAAATGCCACTGGCAGCTCTGATAGTACCACATGTTGTGGCGTTCCAGCTCATATTGGCTGCAGTAGTACTTAATTTAAAGCCCATTCAAATTACTGTCCCAAGTTTTGCTCTCACTAGGATGACATGGCCGTCCCATCTCCGAATAACTGCATAAAATGGCTTCGTCCAAGTGTTCTGTACAAAATTTAGAGTAAATGTAAACAGCTGAGTAATACATAGAAAATTAAAAATAAGGTATAGAACATTCCTAATTAGTCATCCTGATAATAGCATGATTAATGTGATTGAACAAATTAGAATTCGGTTGCAGTTAGACTTTAAGATGGCAGGGTAAACAGGAATCACATACTGTAAACGACAAAATTTTTGCGAACCGCGTACAATTCACGAAAAATACGTCCCGCGAACAATTCGGGCAATATGTGAACGCTACAAAAGGTACACTCGATCTGCGAAAATTAGAGCCTGCGAATAATTTAAAATTTTCAGCCTTGGCCAGAGTCGCGAAAATTAAGTCGTTTACAGTTACTCATTTAGCATTCATAGATGTATATATGACATGCTGAACCCCTCAGCAAATACTCAATGTGGTGCGACATGTACTAGAATGTGTAAAGCCCACTTGCTGTACATAAGGCTGTTTTTATTCATATTCTTTCACAAAGGGCTTTTTGAATCTCTGATCGCATACTTGTGCACACTGATAGCAGTTGCGCATGTTCATTATCAAGAGACTGTCATTAGTGGACTACTTCATGAACAGGTTTCATTTGTCGTCTTCTAATTACTTAGTGCAACTAACATTGCAATTGCATAATGAAATGAAAGTCCTCAGGTTTCTAAGTGTGCCAGCGTTATCAGCGTTGTTACCGTTTACTACCTTGTAGAGGGACTACTGCCCAACTACCACTGGGAAGCTTCCAGCAGCTTGAATGAAACTGTCCTTTCTATCTCTGGCCAATGTTTATGTTCACATTCATATCCAACAGAATTGTGTTTAAATTTTTTTGCAATAGCATCAAACAATTCTAATACCTGCGCAGCACGAGAGGAATAGACTCCTTCACTCTGGTCGTCGATACTGTCTGTTGTAGGGTCGGCACGTGTTTGTTTAATGTTCGACAGTTGCACATGCTCTTGCATCAGTTTGAGTTCTTTCAGTAGCTGTTGTGGTTCTTAAATATATTTGTCTTTTGAATTTCTCTTCAAGTGAGTAGTGTATTGGTCTGATTTTTATAAAAAAAACCTTTCTTTAGAGTATGCTAACTTTAGTCTAGTGGACTGTTCTATAGTTTTGACGTGTATGCATCTTGTTTCTTCTTCAAGGACACCTTGGTACACAGAAGGGATGCCATTGGACAGCAACTTAGGAACAAGTAAGCAACCATAAAATATTTAGTAGTAATTCTTTGTTCCTTGAATGTGCAGAAATATAGCTTGCAAAGTTGACTTGGCCAGTCAGGTGAACCTTACAATCTTAAGATACGCGAGACATAAGTGCAACGTGCATAATGAAAAATTGTTCAGTTTGCCGTTTGACTGAATGAAAGCAATACTTTAGTTTACCCTTAGTGGAACCAAAGCTTGATTGGTATGCAACACAACCTTGCATTGTATAAGCCATAGGGTGTTAGATGCTGCGTATCAGACGTGGGCTGTTGTACTAATGGGTCATTTGTCTCCTTGCTCGAACCTTGCGCCAAGCTCAGGTCGGACCAGGTGAAGGGGGCGGTGATTGGCATTGATCTGGGCACAACCAACTCGTGTGTAGCAGTGATGGAAGGGAAGACGCCCAAGGTGATTGAGAATGCTGAGGGTTCACGTACCACCCCTTCGGTGGTCGCATTCACTGCGGACGGTGAGCGACTGGTGGGCATGCCGGCCAAGCGTCAGGCGGTGACCAATGCGTCCAACACCCTCTCTGCCACCAAGCGCCTCATCGGGCGCAAGTTCGACGACTCGGAGGTGAAGAAGGACATGTGAGTGTTGCCTTTAGATTATAATCCTCTCGTTCACTATTGTTCCCTGTCGGGTTTGCAGAGTTCACAGCCAGGTGTGTGTCATCCTGTTTGCGGGCCCAGTTTCGAGGCTTTATTCATTGCGTTCACCAGCTGTTCTTGTCGTTACATTTTGTAGGTTTTTATCCCTTCTGCTGCAAATGTATATGTGCAGTCTTTTTGGAATTTAATTACTGCTGTTTTAATTTTTCTTAGCCAGGCCTACCACCGTCTCGTGGTTTTACTGTATGTACTGTTTATGAACTCCGCATGTCCGCTTTTCTGCGGAGTGTGGTTATAGACCAGCGTGTGGCTCTGATGTCACGCCGCTGCGGTAGCGCTGCTGTTAGCAGGGCACATGTGCAAACACTTCACCTCACGCTAACATTGTTTCTGCACATGCGCACTGCCCACACCGGGTGTGGGCAAATGGCAGCTTGTTTTGTAAATGGTGCATTCGCCTATTCGCCTCGAGATCGAACCGTGTTGCCACCGTGCGGCCGAAATTGGAAACAGGCGAAAGTGTGAATACCGCCGTGCGTCGTCTGCTGCGGGCACTCATTCAGTTAAATATTTGAACAGTATAATCACGCTCGATGACAATCACAAGCATGCTGAAGTGGTTTTCCATGCAAGGCTGTTTCCTAAAAGAAATAAAGATGTCATAAATATTAAAGCAGGCATTCTTTTTACTTTTCCCTGGCTTTCTCCAGCACAAAATTTCAATTAAACAGCAAAAAACAAAACAAAAAAAGACAACAACATTATTTGGATAATCTGAAGGTTAATCGATGAACTGCCCAGTCCTGATATGCGTTGGGTGAGGGCGGAGGGTGATTGGAAAGTCTCGTGAGTCGCTAGCCCTCAACAATAAGAGTGTTGCTGCAGCTGATGCTCTCTGTGTCATGGTGCGGGTTGTTTGTTGGAGTTGCAGAGTCTACTTTGTTTAAAAAGATTATTTAGCTAGAAATTTATAATATTAGCCTCTTAACATCTGCGGCCCTGATCGAGAAAATTTGAGCGGGTGAACCCATGCTACCGAGAAGAGCATTTAATAACACATAGGCTACTGCGTTGCTCGGTTGCACTTCTTTATTCCACTTGCGGCAGATATATTCGAATATTTCGTTTCAGTTGTCCTGCCAATGAACAGTTTCGGGATGGGAGCTAGAAGAAGCACTCCGTCCTCATCGCAAGGTAGTAGAATTACCATTGTCTTGAACCACCTGAAACTGGGTGGAGAACTAGAAGAATCAAAACTGGAAGGGACAGGAACAGAAAGACTGGAGGCGTCCTTTCCACTTTTGGTTCTTCTAGTTCTCCACCCAGTCTCGGGTGGTTCAAGAAAATGGTAAATCTACACCAGCTTGCCTGTGCCATCAGTCTTATGTAGTAGAATTGTTCAGACTCTGAAAAACTTGCCCGCACCATGGCACATGTTTAGCACAGCACTAACTTCTCATGTGAGATACAGCACTAACTTCTCTTCATGTGAAATATTTATATTACTAAAAAAAGCTAACAGTTACAACAAAAAAAAGTGTAGAACCTGCGATTTCACAGCCCGCAGTACCAGTCGGGCACGTAGCCACGTCGGGGGGGGGGGAGGGAGGGAGGGAGGGAGGGAGGGAGGAGGGAGGAGGGAAGGGGAGGAGGGAGGAGGCCCCAGCAAAATGGAAGATTTGGGGGGGGGGGCACCCCCCAAAATCTTCCATTTTGCTGGGGTCCTCCTCTCCCCCTCGTACAGCATTTTGTCATGGGCAGCCCCCCCCCCCCTTGAAACAAAAACCTGGCTACGTGCCTGGTACCAGTATTATGTTATCCTGGTTAGAATTCGTTTTGTTGAATACCCACTCTGGTGAACCAATACATCTTACTTAACATAAATAGTGCAGTTCACCTGTAGACAGGGATTCGTCGTAGTGATCATGCTTCCCAACGTCTGCCTAGAGCAGACGATGCCTTCACACAAGCGATTATATAAATTTAGGCCGTACGCTCTTAACCCTTTCATGGTCGCATTTTTTTCTCAAAGACCCGCCCCCGTGGTCGGGTTTTTTTACTCGATGCGTTAGCAAAGATTATACACTAGTTTATTGTCGCATAAAAAAATCTAAGACTTAAAATAAATAGTACACACACTTCTAAACATCTGCAGCACACTCGCTGCAGGCTGAACAAAACAGAAAGGGCCAAAACTTCGACGCGCCCGCTTCCGAGACAGTCTAGAAGACAGAGCGGCTGTGTGTTAGACTCCGGACTCCGAACCGAGCTGGTTTCCAGTTGTGCGTCGGATGTCGAGCTGTTATCCGACTCCGAGTTCGAGAATGGTTCAAAGTCTGAACCCGAAGAGCCATCGCTCCAGTCTCCGCTACGCTACCTCCGGAGCAGCCGGCACGCGCGGCTATCTCGAAGCATCACTTACACAGAGCGTCCAGTTTCGCAATTTCAAAAGCCGCGCCAAAAGAAACATGACCGCAATTACACGGTTGTAGTTCCCTACAAACCTAGCCAGATGGCAGCACCTCCCCGCGAACGCTCCCGTTCAAGAAGAAGCGCGAATTTTTGAACGAGCAGTCAGCGGACGTACATGTACGGCAGAAACCATGCGGACGCTCCCGCGCTGCCGTACAGGTAGGTCAGTGACCATGAAAGGGTTAAAAAGTTTCGATCTTCACTGAAGCACCGAACAGTACCGCACCATTTTCCGCTAAAATAGTTTTCCCACCGATACTATGCAACAAAATAAATGCAAGAATCGACACCATCTTGCATGCGAACGTGGAGAGTCTATGGGGCTTCTATTTCCGCTTTGATGTTGATGATAGCGCGACAGTAGCGTCACCTCTAGGTTGATCTCGAGGCCAGTAGCTAGGTTTTGTGTTCTGAACTTGTTGTAAAATTCGAAGGTGTTTTTTAAAATAAATGTTTTAACAAAAATAATTTTTTTTATTCCCAATTTATAGAATTTGGAGTTAAATTTCTGCTCTGTTCCAAACTGTCATAAGTTCAAAATAAAAAATCGCAATGCAAGCATACTCTATCCACCGAATTCACAAACATCACTCCAATTGAGGCGGCCCTCCACTTCCTCGAGGAAGGCACGAGGGTCGGTGCTGGCCAATCGCGACGACGAATAGGCGATTGGCCAGCGCCGGCCCTCGCACCTTGCTCGAGGAAATAGAGGGGCGCCTCAACGGCTCGGTTGTAACGCATTGACGCTATTGAACCACCACAACGCTGACAGCGCCACCAACGGCAAAGCTCATAACCACGCCAGCCTTGATACGTCCTGAATGCGGGGAATCTTTTTTAGGGGCGAAGCTCCTTAGGGGCTAGCCATGTCCGTATGTCCGTCCGATGTCTGGCGTCGGGTGCTCGTTCTCCTGCTCGTGAGCTCATGTGCTCATGTAAAGCAAAAAAATATAAATAATAAAAAAAAGTTTTGCGGAGTCGACAGGATTTGAACCTGTGCGGGGAGACCCCAATGGATTTCTTGTCCATCGCCTTAACCACTTGGCCACAACTGCGGGACGAGTAGGGGGCTCTGAGGTGTGGTAGTAACTCAAGAGCTGGGGATGTCATGGATGAAACGTTGCATGTAGCCGCTCAACGTCTATACAGGAGAGGGCGCTGCGGTCAAATGCGTATATAATCGCGTTAAACTTTGCATGCATTGGCTCAACGTTTTTAGAGAGAGGGCGCTGCGGTCAAATGCTCAAATGCGAATATAGCCACGTTCCATACCACACATTCTCTTTCTGACATGGATGAAAACGAACGAAAGGCTTGGCATGTGCGGCTCAGCGTCTACGCAGACAAGCACCACGAGAGCTTCGCCCCAATCAACATCATTCACCACGTGGAGATGCGGTCAATTTTCTGTTTTCGTTTGCGCCGGATATCCCATGACGCATCGCGCTCTGCGTTCGCTTCTCTTCGAGCGCTTGCTCGAGTGCACCCTTAGGAACGAAAAATATAGCCAGTTGTTCAAAATACAAACTTGCGATTATCATTTACAGTTAATATGCGTCATGCTTGACTCATTTCCGAATTGGATATTTCAATTTTCATTTCCGTACCCCTTTTGACATTATTCCCAGCACAAGAATAACAGAATCAATTCAAATTTCACAAAATATCGCCGCGGGCGATAAGCTCAGAATATGTTTACAAAACATATAAATTCAGAAACTTTCTTCTCACTACATAAACCCAACTACGAAATTCGAGTCAGACAAGAAGTGTGTGTGTACAAACCCATACCGGCTGCCCCACTACATTGGGTCGGTAAAAAGTGTTGTTTGCATTCAGAAATGACATTTCACGAGCAGTTCCGCCATGCCCGTTGAACAGGAGAACCGGGGTCCTTCACTACAGCGCTTCCCGTTTCCGCCGCGGGAAGGCGAGCAACGAGCTGGAGACACGAATAGCCATTCATTACAAATTACAGGAGGAGCATGGGGAATGACGACGATAAAATCTTATTCTTGTTTGGAAATTCTAGTTGTGCTGCGATGCCGAGTGCGACATTTCACATGCCCAGAATTCAGCACTGGCGCAGTTTTTTTGTTGATGAGCTTAGCTTTTTGTTAAGCTCTTCTACACATGAAAGTGGTGGGCATCTCTGTTGTATAGGCGCATGTGTGGTACTCGTTCATCATTCTATTGATGTCCTCGTTTATTAAATGTGGTGGGTCTCTCGTTTGTAGGAAGACGCAGTCATACAAGATTGTGAAAGCATCCAACGGTGATGCATGGGTGGAGGCACATGGCAAGATGTATTCCCCTAGCCAGATTGGAGCATTTGTGCTGATGAAAATGAAAGAGACTGCTGGTGGGTGATACTTTTCAAAATATTTTTCAGTGCATCTGTCATGCGAGGTAAATTAAGGGAGGAATATTGTCGGTAGCTGAATGCTCTCTGCAATCAGCTCTTTTATTATTTTTTTTATTATAAAACTTGTAGCAGTTAAATCAGATTTTTTGCCTGCTTATATATTTTTTTCCTCTTGTTTTGGGAGTTCAAAAGAGGGTTTTATCTTTCTTGCCTGAAAATCGTTGAAAAATTGAGGTTTCATGTCAGCGCATTTAGGGTTTCGGGCAGAAAGATGTTGATACTTTAGAAAAAGCTGCAAACAATTGATTGATTATTTAAATGTGGCCATTAACAGCAAAGTATTTGTATTGGTGTACAGGTATAAAGTTACTTGAAAGTCTAATACACAACATTCATGCTTATGTTAGTAATGCAAATATGCTTTAAGTGGACTGTGTTTAACCCTAATGACATTCATATAACTCGTGGCAGTTGATGCAGTATAATATTGCTATCCAAAATGCAGTCAATTACTTGTAGAAAAAGACAATTGTGGCAATTCTGCCGAGGAGAGAGGGACGCAAGACATAAATCTTAAAGAGTACTTTCTGTGCACTGACAGCCCAAATACCTGCCCTGAACATGTAGACACTTTTTTTGTTTTGTTTAGAAGCCAAATCAAAATGTTTTCTTTTGCACATGCTGTTTATGTGTTGCTGAGCAGTATTTTTATCTTTATTACATCACCATGTTGATTGCCAAATTGATGTCATATAAAAGCTAGGCAAGGAAGTTTCTAGCTCTGGATTTATCTTGCTGTACATGACTGTTTCTTGAGTTCCTCGAGCATTACATTGGTCAGTAACTCATGGGGTGAAGTCGGACTCGAAAATGTGTGGCCCTGTGTACTATTAGTAACCTGAGCTTTTGGGTTTCAGAGGGCTACCTGGGTCATAGCATCAAGAATGCAGTGGTCACAGTTCCGGCCTACTTCAATGACTCCCAGCGACAGGTTAGTCTTTGGTTATTTCTAACCAAGGCTAGGCTGAACAAGGTTTCCATGATGTACTATTTTTCGTCTCCTACAAATGCTTTGATGGAGAAAACTTGACTGAGCTTCAAAGCCTGTAGCTGAATAGTAGATGAAAAGCACGTGTGCATAATCTTGTGTTCTCTTGCTGCCCTACAGGCCACCAAAGATGCGGGACAAATTTCTGGTCTAAATGTGCTGCGAGTCATCAACGAACCAACTGCTGCGGCCTTGGCTTATGGCATGGACAAGACAGAAGATAAGATGTAAGTCTTTGGTTGATCTGTCAGTGGGCTGTTATCCGTGTTTGAACTTGTACAAGACTTTATAACAAAACTAATTGTGCTGTTGATTGAGGGGAATAGTACAAGAGTATGTTATTTAGCATGCTGGCCTGTTTTATGAAAGTTCCAGTGTATTGCTTTTCTGAATGCTTCATCGGAACACAATTTTGTGCTCGGATGGTAACAGGTTCATGGACCATATATATCCTGTACCCCCAGGATGGGGGAAGGGCCCTGGATTTATTTTCTTTATCATTATTATATATGTTTCTATTTCTGCACAAAGAAGTTGCCACAAAAATAAGTTGTTTCTGTATCTCTTTTTTAATAGTGTGTACTATTAAAGGGACACTGGCACCCCCCAAAATATTTTTTTCATTTTTTGCCAGGCGCTTCATTATGGTGTCGGAGGACTACCTAATTAATATTTTGCAACAGAGTAGCGTATTTTTTTAATAAAGCCAAAAGACGCAACTGCTCGAAACCGAAACCGAAACCCGCGGACGGAGGTCGGAGGAGTGGAGAGGAGAGAGTGGCGGAAGTCACGTGGCTACACCCAACCGTGCGCTTTTTTTTTTTCCCCTTTGCGTAGCAGACGACATGCGGAACTGTGTGCCGCGAGATTCTTTTGCAGTTATGTTTGTTCCGCTCGCTGTTCTGTACTCCAAGATGAGTTGTTTTGTACATTGAGGAGTTGGAGATAGGTAGTTAGTGCCCGTGATTAATTTCCATGATCGGCTCCGAAAAGAATACACCCAAGGCGTTGCGTGAAGAGCTGGCTCACATGTCCTGCATCCGAAAAAAAGTGGCATTGTGCGACAGAGTTTCCGAAAGATCAACAGGATCGGGACCAATGGCTGGCTGCAATTCCTGTAGATCATTTACGGGCACCTCGGAAAGCGGACGCAACCTGATTTATATGCTCCTTGCATTTTGTGGAAAGTGATTACATTGAGTTCGCAGGTTTCAAAAAGGAAATTTTATCCCATTTAATTCAGCGACGTTTCGTCAACAACATTTGTTTGTTATTTTTGTTTGTTTCTTCAGTGATAATTGTAAAAAACAAAAAAAAAGTAAACATACAAAAATGTCTAAAAAAAGAAAAAGAAAACGCCAGCTCTGCGGATCGAACCCGGTCCTGCAGCGTGTAAAGCGGACGTCGATCCCACAGAGCTAATGGCAGATGTCTTTCCTCACTAATAATTCAGCTGATAAACTGTAAGTTTGCTGCCGAGTTTTCTCCTGCAAAAGCGCTCCCAAGTCCAAGTCGGGAAGCACCACGCATTGGCAACATTCGTATCTAGTAAAAAAATCGTTCGCGTGCATATTCAACTCGAAGTAGACACGTCGTGCTTGAAGTTTGCGCGAGCGATGTCTTCAGCCATGAGAAGGGAGCGACGGCTCGGCGACGTCTTCGTGCAAATCAGCTTGGTGGTCGGGCGTGTCGTACGGGATGAATACCAATTCTTTTGATCAGTCCCGAATTTCTCTTTTAAAGGCAGACAGAATTCGCCGGTACCGCGAACGACAGTTCTGAAGTAGAGGTCCCACGCCCGTCGTCCGCTGCCATCGCCGTCACCGCGAGTCCCACGATACGCGAAAGGACGCACGCACAGAATGCTTCCGGTTCGCTGTGGAACTTTTTTTTCAATCAACGTATTTGCAGCTTTTTAGAAGCCACAAAAAATGGGTTTCATATTTTTTTCTATTTTTAATATTGAGTGTGTGCCTTCAGTGAACAACAACTTTCATTAAATTTGGTGGTCGCATCGATACCTTAGAAAACGGCCCGTGACCCCGGAAAAGAGAGTGAGCGAGACTCGAACCGGCCAGTTCTTGATCGGCGGTTTTCGGGCGGAAAGAAACCGAATTTCGAGTCGCAAATTGTGTTCTGGGTAGTTGGGCTCTCATATGTCATGTACAACTAAAAACCTCGGCGAGCATAAACACCCTGTCAGTGTCCCTTTAAGAAAAAAAAGTAAAAAAAAAAAAATCTCGAGGTACATCTTAGCATTTCTTATGAGTTCTAAATGCGAAAGCATGCAAGGCGCTCGTCCGCTCCCTTTGTCGTCTGCTGCGTACCAGCGATCCCGCGCTTCGGGATCACAGAGGCTATAGCGCAGTGGCCAATGGCAGCCCTGTCGACGCGCGCCAGTCTATGGAACCGAAGGCGCGCGGAAACTATCTGCCATTTTCGTGCTTCCAACTGATGACGTCGGCTCGCTCCATGAGATAGTTACTGCTTTCGCATTAAAAAAAAGTCTGCTTTTACTAGGTCATGCATATTGTCAGTCATGAAGCATGAGCAAACGAGGAATTTGTATGAAATGCTATATATATGGCTATGCTGGGTGTTACTCGTATTTAAAACGGTTTGTTGGAATGTAGACAGGTTAAGGGGAGATCTGGGTCGGTACACGGCAATATTTTGCAAGATGTGTAATTTCGGGTTTTAGGCTGTTTGCTATTTTTTAATCTTCATATTTTATGCATAAAAGTATAAGGACCAATTGTGATCGAAAAATTTGTCATTTTGAAGAACTCCTGGCAACCGAGAACGGCATAAATTTGGGACATTTTCGTTTGCGCGGTTCTTCGAATTGTGACGTTGCCAGCCTTCAAGTTCATGTTGAAGTAGGCCTAGCCATCTTCTGTCAATCAGTCTTTTTTAGCTTTGATTTCTCATCAAAAATCGTTGCACAGTATAAGCACCAGATTTTCTTTTTTCTTTTTTTGTTTTTTTGTGGCATTGCCAACACGTGTTCTTCGCTATGTCTGTGCTGTCGTCGTATTGTCCTACCACAACCAAATTTTGCGTGCAGATGCTTTAGAATTTGTAAAATGCAACTATCAAGGCTTGGTTAGAGTTTATATTTCTTTATATTTCTACAAAATTTAAACATTTATTAGCTCTTTAGAAATAGCATTTTTTCCATTTTCAATTATGTTAAAATAAAATAGGTCTCGCACGCATTATTTTTGTTCATTGCACTCGGTGGTTTAAGCCACCAAGTGCAATGAACAAACCTATTGCTATTTGCTATGCCTGCCGAAGGTATAGCATATAGCAATACCTTCTGCAGTGCACATAGTGTCGAGTTTAGGCTGGCCCTTTAAAATGTTTAATCACTGCTGTGCATGTACGGCGCCGACCGTCGAAGTGTTAATGGTTCACTTTGGTTGTGGTCATGTGCAGCATTGCAGTATACGATCTTGGAGGCGGGACCTTCGACATTTCTGTCCTGGAGATTCAAAAAGGTGTCTTCGAAGTGAAGTCAACCAATGGCGACACCTTCCTGGGTGGAGAGGATTTTGACAATGCCCTTGTGAAGTTTCTTGCAGATGAGTTCAAAAAAGAGGTATGTACCTGGCATTAGGGCTTTGCGCATCATCTTGGTTGAGATGCCATTTTGACACTGCATTTCCCGCTTTGCAGCAAGGTATCGACGTCACCAAGGACAACATGGCCATGCAGCGGCTGAAGGAGGCAGCAGAGAAGGCCAAGATTGAGCTGTCCTCCTCCGTTCAGGTAGGTTTTTTCCACAACATTGGAAGTTCACCAGCTCGCCTGTATCTTCTCTCCTATTTCTAGTGGTACAGAGTTGCTTTACCTTGTGCTGTGGATCTTTACAAGGAGTAGTTTCTATGTCGTCCATTCAAAGTTGAACTAGTGTTCTGATGAAGTATCACCTGGTTGGGCTTCTTGAAAACAAACTGTATGCAATCAAAACTGACAGGAACACTAAGGATTGTGTCTATCTGGTTGCAGACGGACATCAACCTTCCTTACCTGACGATGGATCAGTCTGGGCCAAAGCACATGACCCTCAAGCTCTCTCGCTCCAAATTTGAGGGCCTGGTGGGGGATTTAATTCGTCGCACGGTAGATCCCTGCAAAAAGGCGATGTCCGATGGCGAGGTCAAGCGCACTGACATTGGCGAAGTGCTACTGGTTGGCGGCATGACCCGGATGCCCAAGGTATGTCCGAACAAAGCACAAATCTGCTAGAAGCTGGTGGGAAGGTCTTAAGAATGAACCTCCTGGTATTCAGATGTTGCAGTACATACTTTTCTAGGCAAGATTTTGCTCTAACCAAAATGTTGACTGCAAGTCAGGTCCATCAAATGATGTTGACAATGCGGTGACATTCATATAAAAATAAAAGTTATAGCCATCTCGGTTAACTACAATGTAAGCATACGAGAAGCACTTCCCATAAATTCTTTAGCGTGCTGCCCCCCTTCTCCCTCGTCTCCCTCCTAAATATAGAAATTACTCAGCTTCTACTGGCCACATAAGTAGCGGCCAGTAGAAGTAGCAGTATGGAACACAGTTTGCAGTGTTTGAAGAGGAGTGGTTTTTATATACTGCCATAGCCGAAGGGCCCAGAACTAAGCTAAGTTGTTAACATCCGATTTTGAGTAAACAATTTTTAATGAAATGTGTAGTCAAACAAGGAAATCCTGTCACCATGAAAATTTCAGGAAATACAAATTAAAACAATTTTTTCGGGAGGCAGTGGGGAGCAAGTGATCACTTGCTGGTAGTGTTCGGAAAAATCAAATTCCAGAAAAATGAGAGGGTGCACTTAAATGAGAGTGCATGCTCGACATTTTACGGTTGTATGCAGTAGTTTCCTGTTTATTTGAGCATCTGTCACACACTGGAAAAAATTAATTTCAGTTTTAAAGGGTGCTAGCCCAGCATAAAACCGGGAAGGGGGAATCCCATCCTTCTTTCTATCGAAATTATTCTACGGACCTGCAGGATTTGTCTGAGGAGGAGGGAAGACTGCGAGAGGGAGTGCAAAAAGAATAATTTTTTTAGCGAGGCAAAAATAAACTGTTTTACGTTTGGCTTTGGGCATAATGGGTTGCCGATGGAAACCTTTTGTTTAGGAGGAAATCTTTCTCGCCAAGTTAGTGGCATCCAGCTATAGAACCACATTGATGTGTTCTTCAGCAGGCTGTGGATAATAAGTTTTACCCTGGGAGACTTTAGGAGTGCTGATAGATGCCTGTTTATAGTGCATAGAAAAAGGTGATTTCGTGCTGCTGGTTCTGGGCTCAACTCTTTCCTTACCACTGGAAAAGTAGCAATTTGCAAAGAATTCGTGCAACCGCTTTTATTTTCCTAACTACCTTATTTGGACGGATATAACGCAACCAGGAATAAAACGCAAGGGCAGTTTTAACCCTTTCATGGTCGCATTTTTTTTTCAAAGACCCGCCCCCGTGGTTGGGTTTTTTTACTCGGTGCGTTAGCAAAGATTATACACTAGTTTATTGTCGCATAAAAAAATCTAAGACTTAAAATAAATAGTACACACACTTCTAAACATCTGCAGCACACTCGCTGCAGGCTGAACAAAACAGAAAGGGCCAAAACTTCGACGCGCCCGCTTCCGAGACAGTCTAGAAGACAGAGCGGCTGTGTGTTAGACTCCGGACTTCGAACCGAGCTGGTTTCCAGTTGTGCGTCGGATGTCGAGCTGTTATCCGACTCAGAGTTCGAGAATGGTTCAAAGTCTGAACCCGAAGAGCCATCGCTCCAGTCTCCGCTACGCTACCTCCGGAGCAGCCGGCACGCGCGGCTATCTCGAAGCATCACTTACACAGAGCGTCCAGTTTCGCAATTTCAAAAAGCCGCGCCAAAAGGAACATGACCGCAATTACACGGTTGTAGTTCCCTACAAACCTACCAGATGGCAGCACCTCCCCGCGAACGCTCCCGTTCAAGAAGAGGCGCGAATTTTTGAACGAGCAGTCGCGGACGTACGAGCAGTCGCGGACGTACATGTACGGCAGAAACCTTGCGGGACGCACTCGCGCTGACGTACGGGTACGGCAGTAACCATCAAAGGGTTTTAATGGTCTCAAAAAGGCCGGCCGCATAAATTAAAAAGGCCAAGGCCGCATAAATTTACCACACTCGGGGGCATAGCAGAAGTGAGAATGCAATGGAAATCGAAGAAATATCCGTTTTTATGTTTTGACTGCACTCGCCCTCACTGCTCAGGTCCTTCCGTTTGCAATCCACTTGGGGACTTCGCAGATATGCAGCCGCAGGGCCCCCGCTTGTCTGGCAGTTAGTTCCCTTAGGGTAGCTCCTGGCAGCCGACAAGCAAAGCAAGGCAGGAAGCAGAAGCACCAACACACAAACACCAGTTCAATGGGCAGGCAAAAAAAAATAAGGCTGCTGAACCTGATACACAATCCCACACATTCTTATTCTGGTCCCTCCTCATTAACAAACACCTAGGGTTGCACGATTGTGTAAGCAAGTCGGTGGTTTTGGCTTGGCTTCTGTTAACTTGACTTTACTTGGCCTGGCTTGAATTGGCCAGTGCCCGCATTCCCGCATGGTGCGCTGCATTTCTGCGGTGTGCTTTTCTCAGCGTGCGTTGTACAAACACACAAGTGATTAAAATGCTTTTTGTATTTTCTATTCCCCCTTCACGTGGCCCAATAGCTAATAAATTCCTCCCACACCCCCACACCTTTTCCCGCACTATCTCCTGCATTGAGCCAGAGGGATGGCTTTTTCCAGACTCGCAAGCCTTGTGGCTGAACTCTATTCCGAATGCAACACGAGGTGCATTTTGGAGCACGTAATTTCGGAGAAAAAAAAACTTGCATTATAATCATGCATATACAGTAATTTGCATATATATGACACATCAAAATGTAACCAATTATTTCTTTTAAAAGAAACAGAGGTTGGCATAATGGGGTAAAAAGATTTTAGAATTTAATTACTTGAAAATACAATGCACGTGTGGAAGATGTATAAACGCCAAAACTTCTTTACAGCTATGGCAAATTAAACTAAAATAAAGAAAAATTCTAAATATAGAAAATCTGTTTCACACCCACGGCTGTTAGTTCTGCAAGTTGGTGCACTCTAACCGACGTTTTCTATTTTTGGTTTGTCGGAGAATTAGCCTCCGTGACACGAGTGCTTTTCAACGAAGGAATGCTTCTATTGGTGAAACACGGATAATACACTTCGCATCCCAGGCAGCTTTCTTTGTGTTCTTCCTTGGTTTTGTCATAGCCTTGATTGCACTTCCTTCATATTTAGCATTTTTGTCTGCCTTCTTGGGAACATAAAACATTTGTGCCGACAGCCATCTTTTAAGCGATGCCTATAACAAAGTTTTCCCAGGTCTAAAAAATATGCCAGAATAGCGTTGAATTATGTAAATAATGCCATCTTTGTTACGAAGACTGATGCAAGCAGTTAGTCACATTAGGCAAGTGCAACCACCGTTCCCATGACTATTTATGACAGCCCACCAGCTTGTGATAGAGCTCAATCCTACAGTGAAACCGAAACTAGAGTTCTTCGGCTATCGATGAGATTCCACGAGATTGTGGAACATAGTTCTCCGCACTAAATTTAATTTCTTGACGGCGCTTGGAAACCATAGAAAACCGGTGATTGGTGGCCTATGGGTGCGGTCAGAAAAAAAATTGAAGCACTCTCCTGGGAAAAAAAAAAAAAATGAAAGAATTTTTGTTGGTGCTTAGATTTCATTTTGCTTTGAGCTGCAACCTGGACACAAACCAGCTTTGGTGGTACATTCTCTTCCTTTGGGAAAGGAGGTGCAGGAGAAAAGTCAAGCCTTGACTGCAGAGAAAGGGGAAGTGGCAGCAGCACAAAAATTTTTGCCTGTGTCTTTTAAGTTTGATTATGCTATTCCTCACATCTTTCATGCTCAATGAAGAGAAAGTAGAATTTGTGGTACATTGTAAAACAACCTTAGTAAAAAAAATTAAAAAACAGGTCGGGGTAGAAAAACGATGTAAATTATATTATAGGAGCTTAATATCAATATTCTCTCAAGTAAATTAGAGATTTTGAAGAATGCAAGTAAAATGTGCAGTAGACTTTTTCTATTTCTGGAAAAGCTTGGGCTATGCTTTCTTGGTTGTTTACCTGGGTATTCACGAAACAAATATGTTAAAATTTTGCATACAGGTGCAAGAAACTGTACAGGAGATCTTCGGCAAACAGCCTAGCAAGGCCGTAAACCCAGATGAAGCTGTTGCTGTTGGCGCTGCCATCCAAGTAAGAAATATTGCTAACTGCTCTTAAAGACCGACCTACGGAACCATTTTCCGCAAGGTAGGAAAATACCCCACGCGCCCCTCCTCTTCTCACCCTCTCCCAAAAGTCACGTGATGGCAGGGGCTTAAGCCGACAAGAAAGAAGCCCATGCCATCACGTGATTTTTGGGAGAGGGTGAGAAGAGGAGGGCCGCGAGGGGCATTTTCCTACCTTGCGGAAAATGGTTCCGTAGGTCGGTCTTTAAGGGATTGTGTGACTTGTGTCAATGATGCTTTCATATTTTTCGTCTCCTAACACAAAAGTGCCATGAGGAGACAACTTTTCTGAGTCTTGGTAACCCCTACCTCTCAGAAGTTCGTGCAAGTGTTTATTTGGCAGTTCCGGCTAATGCCCCTTGGAACCAACCCTTGTTTTACAGGGTGGTGTCTTGGCAGGGGATGTGACGGATGTCCTTCTTCTCGATGTGACCCCACTTTCGCTTGGAATTGAGACGCTGGGAGGAGTGTTCACCAAGTTAATCAACCGAAATACTACCATTCCAACCAAGAAGAGTCAGGTGAGTGTGGGGGGCTTTCTTGTACTATTAGC
The DNA here is from genome assembly GCA_037355805.1 of Ixodes ricinus. Classification (NCBI taxonomy): domain Eukaryota; kingdom Metazoa; phylum Arthropoda; class Arachnida; order Ixodida; family Ixodidae; genus Ixodes; species Ixodes ricinus. The sequence goes on along the minus strand of JAZHYW010042070.1, from coordinate 10,485 downwards.
TTACTGGGCTGCTCATGATTGCGTGTAAAATGTTCTACTTGAGAAAGGAAACCCTTGATTTCCACAACTGCTGTTTTGAGCTAACCTATCAGCAGACCTAAAGAGCAGGCAGACCGAGTTAATGTAAGCGACTTAGTTCTTGTGAATTGCACAACATTGAAAATACCTTGAAAAATATATCGTGCAAATATATCAGCTCATGGCAATGAATACATAGCATATTACTCTACCATACTGTAAAATCCCGAGTCGTCGCCTACACCACTTTTTAGGCGAATATCGATTTCCAAAAGAGACACCTAGTAATGGCCTGCTCCTACAAATATCCCAACGCATGGACTCTCGCAATCTGCAAACATTCATCCTATCTGAATTACGCGGCTGCAGACACTTACAGTTGGAGGACGTCTGTGACAAAGTAAAATGAAGGAGAGAAAGTCACTTCACTTTGGTCACGCATGTCCTCCCCGATTTCCGCGAGCCCCAAGTCTACGTGCATGCTAAAGGAAAACGATGGAGATACCAAAATTAAACTTTGTCTTGATTGTAACAAAGTTTGTTCGGACAAAAAAAGAAAATCGGATTGATAACACGAGTTGTAACCCAAAACGCCCCATATCCTGGCATGTAACTGCGGAGTGTAAGGTCAAAGTCCGTCTTCACTAAAATGGGGGGAGGGAGGGGGGAGGGAGGGAGGGAGGGAGGGAGAGAGAGAGAGAGAGAGAGAGAGAGAGAGAGAGAGAGAGAGAGAGAGAGAGAGAGAGAGAGAGAGAGAGAGAGAGAGAGAGAGAGAGAGAGAGAGAGAGAGAGAGAGAGAGAGAGGAGGGGGGGGGGGAAGGGAAGGAGGGGGGAGGATCAGGGGGGGCTATATAGCTGAGTGTGTCAGTGTTCCGGAGCTCCGAGCATCTAGGGATCCCGGGTTTCATCCCCAGCCCTGCCCGCTTTCATCTGGATGGACATTGTACTGGCGTGCAATTGTGTATTACTACTGTGCGATGCATGTTATAGACCCCAGGCTAGTGGTCGTATTGCATTGGCTAAATTTCTGATCCACACCAGAGACATCAGACGCCTTCTTCTGAGGCAACAATTTACTTATTACTTGCATAAAGTTTAGAAGTCTGGCAAAGGCAATTGAGGTGTGTGTATCAAATTCCCATATTTTATGATCCATAATAACTGCTTGAGTATCCTATCACTATTAAATGCTGAGCAATGATGTAGTATTTTTCGTCTCCTAATGAACACCTTTCCTTGAGGAGAAATATTTGCTGAGCTTGGCATTTGTTACTAGGCTCTTCACATCTGAAATATTTATTTTTTTTGCTTGCTCTGGTTCTAAAAATGCTTGGTGCCCGTGCAGGTGTTTTCAACAGCTGCTGATGGACAGACACAGGTGGAGATCAAAGTACACCAGGGAGAGCGTGAAATGGCCAGCGACAACAAGCTCTTGGGACAGTTCAGTCTGGTGAGGCAGCATTGGAGTCTGTGTCTATTCTCTTAGACAAATAACCTGTCAAGTTGGCTAAAAACTGAATTCTGCAATTTTCTGTGTTTAACTGAATGGCATCTTTCAATATGTTATTGTGCCTCATTTTGTGATATAAACAGAAATGGGCCTTGGAAGCTTACATATAGATCATGGATTCTCGGGAGAATCTTGAGGCGTTAACTCGTAAAGAGGCACTAAACCACTTTCTGCTATAGTTTATTTTTGGCAGTGTTGGGAAGCACTTTAAGTACATTGTATTTTAAGTACTACTTCCAGTAGGTTTAGAAAACTGGTACTGTATTTGAAGTACATTCTCTGAGTATGTACTCTTACTTAAAGTATTTTTTTTTCTGGTAGTTTCCGAGGAAAGCACAACTCCCGACTTCAGGGTACATACATTCTCCAAATTTGTTCTTGTTAAATTTGCGTCACAAAGTGGTGCTTTGTAAACTCTGAAGAAATGCAGTTGCCGACCAATCTTTCGGACTTGGAGGGGACCCCAAAAATGTCTGAATAATCAAGCGGTCTGAAAAATGGATTTGAGCCAAAATATCAAATTTCCACGCATATTCCACTGCGTAGTGGCCACTTTCCACTTGCTTGGTGTCAATTTTAAGTTCTTGTGCAACTTCCGCTTTATATGGTTCACTTTTCACTCGTTTCTTGATCTGTTTGATCACAGTGCTGTGCTTTGTCGGCACCTTCGTTGGCACAAACAGCGAAGTTGAAGTTGGCGCCATTTGGCACTATTTGGAGACGAAGTTTAGTTCACCAAGCTCGCTTCAATACTAAGCCTGTCGGCAAAAGACCTTCGCACTCTAAGACCACAGGAATGGCAGACGGCCCATCTTCTCGTGGTCGCACTTGAAACACACGGACCACAAGAACTGGAAGAACTCTAAGAATGGGCAGACGGAGGCCACGTTGGCTACAGCGGGACCGGAAACGCGGACATGCAGCGCCATGGGGTGGCGGTCGTTGAAGCTGACGTGCAGCGGCCAATGGGAGCCTCGTCGACGCGCCAGCCAGTGGGACCAAAGCCGAAATCTATCAGCTTTACTCCGCTCCTTTGGGATCGGGGAAACTAGGTGCTGTTTGGCTAGGCTTTTTGTGTGGTTTCATAGCTGGGAGCTTGCTTCACTTGGAGAAAGGATTTAAGGTGCCGTTTGGTGCGGCTTAAAAGCTGATGACGACAGCTCGCTCCATAGGACAGTTAATGCTTTCGCATAAAAAAAAACAGTGAGCTGAGAATGTTGCTTCAAAATTGAGAGTTGCTCTCCTTGGAGAAATTGCAAGCTGTTAAAAAAAAAAAAAAAGTAAAATACAGTTACAGATATAAAAATTAAATTGTAATCCTAAAAATATTTCAAGGCACATATTTACATCGAAATGTCCGTACACCAAGCCGTCTTACACCGAAATGTCCGTGCACCGTCTTACACTGAAACGCCCTGCACCGAAATGTCCGGATCCCCTTGAACGAGGGACTGCCTACAGATGTAGCAAGTTGAGGGAATAAAGTATCCAAACTCCCTAGGCGACCTGTGTCGCCTTAGCAGGCGACACAGGTTGTCAAGGGAAAGATCGCACTGCAGCCTGCTATGTTCCGGTGGGCACCAGACTGTTTCACCCTCTTTTAAGAGATGACCATGGAAACAGGAAACATGCTGAAATGAAAAAGGCCATCAGTGAAGGTTTACCACCAAGGGAAGACCGTGTTCACTGGTGGTAATTTTTTTTAAATTTTCAAGAATGCATTGTTACAAATTTTCACGAGAGCGGAGGTGCGCCGACAAATTTCACAGTAATGCGTCCACGATTAAAATACACCTTCGTTGAAAATGTGAGCTTTCTACGTGTAGGCGCCTGATTTTCCAGTGCATTTTACATCGACACCGCAGATCGATGCCACCAGCATATAGCTATTGGACCAGATTGTGTCAGCGTTTCATTGGTTCGTGACAGGAATTTTTTATGAATATATGGACACACAGTATTAGTAGTGATAATAAACCTTCTGTAAACAGTAAAATCTTGCTAATGATTGAATTTAAATTTGTCCCCCCCCCTTGTTTATTTCGACCGCTAGCCCCCCCCCGCACGTAAAAGTAAAATACACTTCTGGGGTCGCTGCAGAGGACGCTGTTGCAGGAGGAAGGGCAGGGATCTGCCCTTTCTCGTCCGATGGCGCCATGTGGTGTCAATATTTTGATACCGATTTTAATAGAGATTGGCCACGCATTAATGTAATGTTTGGTTTTTTTAGAATGTCTAGAGCCCATAGATTGAGTTATGACCATAAATGGACTATTGTAGAGTGGTTTAGTGCCCCTTTAATTGAACCCTTTCTCCAGTGGGGAATTAAAAGCAATCTGGGAAGACATAAGGAACGAGAACGCCCTTTGGGGAGCGCTCGAGAGGAGATGGAGAGCAACTGTCCCAAAATAAGTTATTTTATGCAAACATTCAAGGCAACTCGAAGTGGCTCAGGATAAGTTTGTAAACATTCATAGGAGTAAACTAAAATAAACATATGGAAAAGGATGCATTTGTAGGTACGAACTCAAATACATTCATAAAAGGTTTGTACACATTCGTCGATGTGAACTCTAATGCGTTCAGAAGAAACTCGTAATTTCTACCGGGTGTTTTGGCAACTGATACGCAGGCGAGCGACGGAGTCCTGGGCTTGCGATTGCGGAGGGACATTTGCTGATGTCCTCGTCCCTGCGCACAGCACTTCAGTACACCATAGTCGCAAAAGAGTTGCTGGGTGAAAGGCTGTCGTGGTTGTACGGGAAAGACTGTGCCGTGCTAGATGAGTTTCAAAAGAAGCTTCTTGACACAGACCCGGAGGAGGACTGGAAACTGCAGCGTGTCAGAAGGGTGAAGTTGTTGCAGCTTCTCATGTGTGGAACCAAGAACTTTGCAATAAGATGAACCAGCAAACAACTAGAAACAGAACAAAACACAATGTGCATGTTTGTCTTGATATTGCCATACTACAGTGCAACCCTTATAACGATACCACATATAACGATGTACCGCTTATAACGATCAGTTCCTAGTTTCTAGACTGGAAATGATTGGCTTCTAGTCCAGATACAACGATAATCGGTTATAATGATCGAAATTTCAGGTTTTATCAGTATCGTTATAAGTGGGTTGCATTGTATGTGCTTTACCAGTCATTGCCGCCAAACGTCTGCAAGTGAAAAGCGCCCGGCTTTCTTGGTCTATGTTTTTCGCTCGCAAAGTTTTGGCGGGGAATTGACAAAAGCTTTTTGGAAACTGCACTTTTTTTTTCTCTCTTGTACGAGCAAGACAAAGATGGCATATCTTTGCATTTTGTCAGTTTGCTGGTTCATTTTGTTGTGCTATTAGTTTCACACATGAAGCTGCCGGAATTGTTCCCAGCTGACGCGTTGCAGGTTCCGGTACTCCTTGGGGTTCACGTCAAGATGCTGATGTCAAAGCTCGTCTAGCACGTCGCAATCTTTCCTGCACATCCATCTAGCCTCCTTTCCGGCAAGACCCAACGAGGTTGGGCGAGTCTTTTTGCACCTGTGGTGTACTTCAGTGTTGTGCAAAAAGGACGAAGACATGCGCCGAACCTCCTCGAGCTGAACCATATTTGTGTTATACCTTAGGTTAGTGAAGCTAGTGACACTTCACACTAAGCCTCTTGTGGTGTTCTGTCTCACTCGGTACGTAACAGCAGCACACAATGATCCTTTTTCGTTGTAATACGATAGCACCACGGCCGTAGCGACAAATGTCACATTTGCTCAGATGACAGCGCCACTGTGCACTGTAGGTGTCTCGCAGCACTGTGCGGTCGCAGAGTGATTTGGTCGATCCTCACTGTCATCTGTTCGTCTCCTCCGTGTGGATGCGCTTGGGAGGTGGACGATCTGTGGACATGTCATCATATGATCAACACGTCTGCGGATCGGTCCGTCGTGTGAATCTGCCGGTGCAGTCAGCACTATGTATGTGGCTTTTTTAATGTAAGAACTGGGAAAGCAAACACACTAAAGAAATTACACGTGTTCCTATGAGAGCTTGGTGGGACGGGCACTTTTGATCGTAAGGACTGGGAACATATCACCGTGGTTCCGTTGTATAAGCCAAACCTGCCTAGTGTGTGCATTACGGTTAACAAAGCCTCTAGGCTTCTGCCCTGCTTTATTGCAACAATGCTGGGTTTTCTCGACTGTCATTCAAAGGAAAGTGTTCCTTGGGAGGTTTGAGAACCCTTGCGAGGTGTCCTCTGGGAAATCGGTCCACAGTCAGTGCTGGTAGATGTTCTGCTGGACTTCGCAGCTTTCTCTGGCTTTGGTGCCAAAACAAACATTGTCACGTGCCCTAGCACCGATTCCATAATTTTATGATGGTTTTGGACCATTCACTTGTCACATGCACTTACTTCTCTGATCTGGCAAAATAAGTCATGATGCAGCAGCCTACTGAACCTGTCCTTTGGCACTTAAATGGAAACATTATCCGAGAATGTAACAACCGTATCCAGGGTTTGAGTTGTATTCCATACTCTCGTGAGAATGTCTAAAAGAAGCATTTGGAACAGCTTAATTACATTTGAAACTGCAACATGGTGGCATGTGATGACAATAACTGTTAAAAGGAAGGAATAAGAACTGGGTTGTGATTCCTGTTTTGAGTCATTTCCCATGGTTCTTGAAGGAACCACTAATTTAGCTGAGCGTGCATGCAGAAGTTTTGCGTAGAAGAGGAGCTGGCAAGTTATGGCATAAATGCCTGGTTAACTGTCTTAAAGGTTCAATTAACGGTTAAGGCTAGTGCTAGTCTTTAATACAATGAACTGAAGTTGCTATGATCCAGTGCCAGCACTATACTTTGTGTTTCTTGCTTGCATGTGAGTGCCATGTGTACAACTAGCCTATGAAATGGTATAGGAGTTTGGGCATGTTTCACTGGTGTTAGTGCTTTTAATTATGTGCAAGGTGTTGAAAAATCTGATTGGGTTTTGTCAGATGTACTTTATAAGTTCTGTGGTAATAGATATGTGTACTGGGTTGTTTGTTGCTTTGGAGCTAGTGATCCAAACAAGCCCTGTTGTGCAGGTGGGAATTCCGCCAGCTCCCCGTGGAGTGCCCCAGATTGAGGTGACTTTCGACATTGATGCCAATGGCATTGTCCACGTGTCTGCACGAGATAAGGGCACTGGCAAGGAGCAACAGATTGTGATCCAGTCATCGGGCGGCTTGAGCAAAGAAGAAATTGAGAACATGATCAAGAACGCTGAGCGCTATGCTCAAGAAGACCGACAGAAAAAAGAAACCGTGGAGGCAGTGAACCAGGCTGAGAGTATTATCCACGACACCGAGTCAAAGATGGACGAATTCAAGGATCAGTTACCTGAAGAAGAGGTGAGTGACACTCCCCTAACCAACTGAATTTGGGATGGGCGAAATCTCATATTAATAACTGTGTTTTGTTGTTCTCCAGTGTTCAAAGTTGAAAGAGAAAATCACCAAAGTGCGGGAAATTTTGAGCAATAAGGAGAAGGAGTCGCCGGAGTCGATAAAGCAGGCAACCACTGACCTGCAACAGGCTTCCTTGAAGCTCTTTGAAATGGCCTACAAGAAGGTGAGATATATGCACATACTTTTATGCAAGTGTAAGAGGTCTTGCAAAAGTAAAAGAACGTGTGTGTAGCACATTCTCATATTTCATAACCTTTAGCGACAGTAGAGGCATCCTGTGACCATTATATGCTGAGCAATGATGTAGTATTTTTCGTCTCCTAATGGACAGCTTTCCTTGAGGAGAAGTATTTCCTGAGCTCAGCTTCTGGCTTGATCTATGTGCTTCAGTGTAAAAGAAAAACACAAATTATCCCTAAGCACACACTTTCTGCGCAATTCGAGATCCATCCCTGAATGCAAGTGAAGTGAAAGAGAGTGGGAAGGAAACAATGGGTATCAGAAATCACGCTAATCTTTTCCTTCTTGTGGGTTGACACATCGTCTGAACTAATTCCAAACCGACCCTTCCTGCCAAAAGAGAGCGGAATCTGGGTACAGACCAGGACTTCTTGTATATTTGGCTAGATTGTGAGAACATAACCATGCTTGCTCTCTTGACTATGCATTCCTTTTACAACCAAGCTGATGAATTCATGTCCCACATTTATGAACTCAATAGAAATCTTATATTTGTAAATAAAGAGATGACTTAACCCTGTGTGATGGAGCAACAAGGAATTTGTGGAGGTCAAGCATTATACTTGTGCATGACAGTTCTAGTTGCCAGTATACTATTTATTGTGACTATATTTTGATTGTTTTTGGTATCTTGTTTGGTCCTGCAGATGGCATCCGAGAGGGCAAGTTCCGAATCATCAGGAAGCAGTGACAGTAGTAGCAGCACCAGTGATAATGCCGAAAAGAAGGAAGAAAAGAACTAAGCATTGGCTATAGTTCCATATAATTAGCACCAGCGAGCCTGCTCGAGTGTGGAGACATCTCATCTGATAGGGAAGTTTCATGGATTGCCTACTGTCATACATGGATCATGTTAAGTCCACCGTTCCCAAGAAATATTTAGCAGTGGCAACTGCAAGTTTAGAATGTTGCACATGCAGAACACTTTTTTCTTCATAATTACGGATGTTACTGTCATTATCTTTGGGAAGCTGCGGTGATTGCTTTGTAACGTTCCCATTTCTGCTCCTTGCCTTCAGTTGTACAGTAAAGAGAAGTAGTGTCCGTTTCTTTATGTTGTCTCTTTTTCATGATTTTACATTCTGCACGAGAGTTTGGATACCTTGTATTGACACCTAACAGCGGTGCATTTGTTTTACGAAACGTTTGCCGATTTTTTGCCACTTTATATTTTTATGAGAGCCTTGCAACAAATGTTGAGCATAGCTCAACATAGCTTTTAAAATAAAATGAAAATGAAAAGGGTCACGATATGCAAAGCAAACACACTTTACCTACACCTACACATTAAAAATGTGAAACAAATCAGTACAACCCTAAGCTTGCCCATTTGTACTGCCAAACCATGTCCGGCCGAAAACGCCACTTTTCACATGTACCCATAGAGCTGATTTTATAATTTACTCATACTTGCCTGATATCAAGATGGCAATTTCTTTTCACAACTCCAGCACGCCGCTCGCCCTCTGGCGGTCGGGCGAGGAACTAGATGAGCGGGGATGGCGGCACGGACGGCAGCCTTGGTGCTGCTGTTACCGCATGGTTCTGGTCGGCATGTTAGTGCATCGTGCAGTTTAACGAAAAAAGCGAGTGCGTTAAAATAGGAATTGTGGTTTTCCACTTCGCAGGTTTTAAAAATCAACATGCTTATATTTTAACGCGCTTTAACATCTCCATCACCTGTGATGTGCACCTGCCCTGACTGCTTCGTATTTGTAGCCAAATTACTTTTAGCACAGCCAAAGCTATGGGTAATTGTGCGCTCGCGCATATTAAGCACCGATCACAGCTGTGCTCGCGAGTCTTCGGAAATGCAAGAAAAAGTTGTCCCCGAGTACAGCGTCAGCGAGCAGGCCCACGGGAAATCCTGGAGAATCTATCCTTTTCCCTTCCGCCATCTTGGGACTACCGCCCTGCCATCTATTGGCGACGTGCGCGACCAAAGCGTCGCTGTGATCGGTCTTTCACGATTGGCCAAACGCCCACTGTGACGTCTTGAGTCAGATTATTTCTGCTTTCATCGACAGAAATGAGAGCAAAGTCTGACTGTTCTGAAAGCTGGTTCGCACATCTGCGTTGGTTGCATTCGCATGCAACGGAAACAACCGTAACGGCAAAGTCACCGGGACAATCCACGATTTGCAAAAAGCTGCTGCGCATGCGCGAGCAGAGTTTGGTTGGAAAACAAATGGGCGTGCCGGCAATTCCTAGGCTGCGACAGAGGCGCGGGAGCGAGTACGGCCAGGCGAGAGTTCGCGAGTCGCTTTGTTTGTCGTCACGCCGGCCCACTGTGTTGCGCTTGGTTGCACGAATTACTTCTACGGCAAAGAGAACGCCGAGTTTTTTTTTTTTTAGATTTCCGTCGGCCAGGCTGTATCCTGCAAAGAGAAGCTTGGATAGCTGCCGCGAGAAGAAACACGGACGGCACGCTCACCATGGCAGCCGAACCAGCCGAACTGCCGGATCTGCAGCGCGCATTTTGTCACGGGTACGTCGATTTTGCAGCACCCGGAAAGGGAGAAGAGGCTGCACGGCCGGACAGCTTGCGTGCACGAGCTTTACGCCCACGTGTATGAAGGCAAACCAAAACTATGCATCACGAAGCCTAGTTGTTTTCCAACCACCTTCCAGCCTTGCACCCATGTTTCCGGCGTTGCGCGATAGGTGGCGCCACTATTTTGCAAATCGTGGATTGTTCGCCGTACACAGTATGGCAAGCGATGCAAGGGGTAGCTTCGCGAAGCAATCCACAAGTCGCGTTCGTTACGGTCGTTTGGGTTGCATACGAACTCAACCGTTGCTAATGAGACGTTCTGTTATAGTCAGAAGCTCAGAGCAGCGTAGCACTGAACGTGCGCCTTCCATTGGCCGGTGACCAGGTACTATATACCTGCGACCAATCAGTATCCGTGTGAGCTGCGCCATGTCGCGTTTGCTACGCTGAACGTCGGAGTGTAGCAGCCTTTAGAGACGTGATGACTAGGCGACTAGGCTTCCACTCTGGTTTTTACGCAGCATCGAGCTTGTCGCTTCTATTAGAGAGTTTTAGTAGATCGTTCTGATACTCCCGATAACGATACCTGATGACGATACGATGCATGTGCAAAGGCTGCTGCGTAGTATCGGGTGTCGTTATTGGAGTCGTCGGACCGATCTACTAAAACTAATAGTAATCTCGATCGTGGCGTCAGGGTAAGAACCACAAGAGGGTGCTACAGAATTTAAAAATTATCGTGAAAGCTACACTTATGCGGTTTGTGCAGGTGAGTTTTACGGCCAAGAGGA